>RAOY01000010.1:900960-954150 GCA_009806085.1 Neurospora cerealis
AATTTCCCCCCCCCCCCCCCCGTCGCTTCTTTCTCCCCTTACCCTGATCTACAACGGCTATCAACGACCAGGTCCTTCTCGTTGTCATTTCCGAGTTCGATTCTCTTCCAAGACTTTCCAAAATCAAAGTCAGGGTGGAACGAAGGTGAGAAGGGCGGGGGAACTTGGACTAACAAACCTGTCGAGACGAAAAGTGGAAAGCCCGTCAGTCAGCACTGCCCTCTGTTATTGCCCGCTGCAAGTACAGCGCCAAGAGCACCAACACCGTCCCTCTTGGCCCCCCGCACCTTCTTTCCAGGCGTCCCTCCAGTCTTCGTCCCTTCTCTCTCAACACCAAAGACATCCGCAATGGAAGCAAAAGGAAAAGGGGCAATATCAAGAAAGCACTGAAACACCCGCAATGTCTTGTGTCGCCAAGGTGAATCACCTCAGCTCGAAACTGATCCAATGCAATCCCGCACCAAAAGCAGCAAGCACCTCACTTGCAGTTTCGTCTCAACAATGTCGTCCCTCCATACCCGTTCATATGCGATCGTCGGAGGTTCCGGGGGCACACCACTGGCTAACGCCAATCTCCGGGCAGCTTACCATTAACCAGACATAAAAGATGTGGTTATACAACACAATTCATGGCTTCCTTACACCTAATCTTAAAAGGAAGAAAAGGCGTCGAATGCAAACCTTGGTGGTGATACACAAGACGGGCTAGACAAGGGAGGTTGTATCGTCCTCCATATGACAGCATAACGATCTAACAGTCACAATGCTGATGAGGTTCACAAAGCGGTTAGCAGGCACTCAAAAGAGAACCATGAAATGAAACATGGCTATCGTTTTGTGCTTGTGAATCTTCCTTTTCGAGAATCGGGGGTGGGATGGACTTATTTATCTCGAGACATTTGACGCCATTGACATTCCTTTCTGGACCAACAGCGGGGAGCGGAGACGGACTGGAGGTGGACGATACCTGGTACATCGATACGAAGGACCGAAGGACGAGAACCCGGCGGTGGGCGGGGTGTCTGTGCGTCCTCGTCCTCGTCCTCGTCTTCGGGCCACGATGGTTCGGAAAAGCAGCGAGACGGAGGTTGTCACCCCCAACTAATCAGCGGGACTCACGACGACAAGGTATGGAAATTTCCATCATGCCCTGGAGACGAGAGATTTGGCGACGGCTGGGAGACAGGGAGTACATCTCATACCTGACATGAACGTGGCTCTACCGGACGACAAGTCCGCACCGCTCTTCGCAACGACACCACAGGCACCCAGTGACTTGATCTCGTGATGCTTTTCGTGGCAGTCCGTTGAGCTCCACCGCCAAGGGCCGAATCCAATGGGCTTATCAGCTTGATTCACGTAGCATGCTCGGAGGAGCTACCGCAGATGCTGTCGTTTAACCATAACAACACATGCGACCGACAACTCGAATATGGCTCCATCGTCAACGGTCATGCTCTTCGTGGGGGAGATGAGGGAAGGACAGGGGGTGGCCAAACCGCTGGAAATACATCAGGATCCTCCTAAAGCTTGCCCTTGTCAAGCACTCCAAAACCCACAGCGCCAATACCCGCTCCTGCAGGCGGAGCCGTGTGTGGAGTGAGTTGGTGCATGCACTAACAGTTGTCAGTGGCCGCGGTTACTATATTCGATATCAGAGACATCGAGCAAGATACAAACAACCGAATCCTCAAACCCAACATCGTAATCGCGACGACCGCAACAACTGAACGGCACAAGAAATCGGAAGCTCCGTATCGATCTTGTACGCGCCTGCTGAGCTTGCTTGACGGGTAGCCGCATCCCGTTTCCATACCTTGGTGCCTCCATCCCACCCGTCGGCTTCGTCCACAGATCGATTGAGGAAAACTGTTAGTGTCAGTGTAAGTGTTAGTGCACGTTAGTGCTAACACTTGTTGCAGGCAAGTAGGTATTTGCTCTGTCCCTCCCTTTCATTGCCTCCCCCGGCCTTCCTTTCGACCTTTCTTCTTTCCAATAACCGAATATCCAATGGCTGAAGCGCATTCGGAGCTCATCCGGACAACGTCCCGGATCGACATCTTTCCCCTTTTCCAATCCAGCCAACGGACTTGAACATAGGTATGTATAATGAACACCATAAGAAAACCCGCATGCAAGGGCACGGAGGGGAGTCTTTATGACCTTTGTCTGTCGGACTCGCGATACATCAGCTCATTGGGTGGAGTAGCTGAATGGGGGGCTCGTCGACACAGTTCACCACGTTGGTGACAGTGACTACATTGAACACTTCAAACGAACAATGAAATGGAGTTCGAAGGAGACATTTGAAACAAGTAATAAAACAAAGAAAGAAAGAAAAAAAGATGTAGAGTCTGCCGCATCGAGACTAGACTAGCACGGCCGCAACACCTGGCAGGGATCCCGAATCGGTGGGAATCCAGAACATTACAGGGGCTCTGGTACTAACAGACCGGGGCAGATTTAAGACCGGGGAGTTGTTAAGAGACTGGGGGCTATTGTAGCAGCACGGCGTAGCATGTACCAAACGGCCGGGGAGATGAGCTATCAACGCATGATAAAGGAGATGGGATGGGAAGGGACAACCACCCGGCAATGCCAGCATGGGACACAGAAGCGGTCTAGATAGGTATCATCGAGTCAACAACCCAAGGTTACGAACCCTCATCCAGTCAGTCTTGTTTGCTTGTTCCATTTCCATCGGCACCTTCGGGCGCCAGTGGCAGAGACATCGATGACAAAAGACAAAGGATGGAAGACAGACCGCAAAATCACAGATCACGATGCACTGATACGTACTACCCTTCCACCCTTGCCTCAGATCCACGAACCAGGAGGGGCTTGAAGCCACCAGTTCGATTTGTGGGATTCGATCCAGCATGTTGAGAACGCTCGGGCAATGACGGATATTGCTACCCTCCTTCTTTCCCAGCAAAAGGCCAAGTTCCCAGGTTCCGAACCGTATCGCGGGAAAGTTTGGTTGCAAGTTTGGCAGGTCATCTCCGGGGAGAGCCAAGTAGCCAACGACCGGAAAGCGCTAGTCGGTGGTTTGATATCAGCTCCTTCCTGTGGCTTTCATGCTCGCATGCGCGATGGCGCCGGACTAACGCCAACACCACTTGGACTAACAACGAAAGAAGGAACGACTGCTGATGCCTCCTACCAACCGGACCACGCCATCAAAGCCATGCCATGCTCACAATGAAATGACTCCATCATGCCTTCCCTTTTCTGCCTTTTTGTCCATATGAAAGCATTGCCATCTCCCCAATTCCACTCCAAGTCCTGGTCTTTCTCCTCTCTTTTCTCCTCACCATCATCAACACCACAAGCATCTTTTACTACTCGACGTCCAGTCTTCCCCAGACTACCCGACTCCGGTCCAACACCAACAACGGGCATCCCCGACCAACCTAGTCGCCGGTCTCCCCCGCAACTGGTCCCTGGACGGAGCTTCCTCAACAAAAATTAATCATAATTGCATAATTATTCTTTTCTTGCTTCAACTCTTGCTAGCTGAATCAACCGGGTATCATCGGCGACTCATCCTCGCCTCAAATACGGCGGAACACAAAAGGCAAAGACACCAAGGACACACCCGGCACCTTGGGCAGCTTTGATGCATCTCCGATCCAAACTGCTCTGAACACCCCGACAGTTACTCTAAGTGCTCCACCGGTTCATCCCGACCGAATCACCAAATCAACCTCAACCGCCTGGAAACCGAACCATTTCAGCGTCACGATTGCTTCTTTGCTTCGGTTTCCGCGTCATTATCACACCAAGCAACGAGCGATACTGGGCGCTTGAAGACCAGAACTCTTGCGCGTCTGTGTCACAGCAGCAGTCCTTGTCCCATTGTTTAGTGTGGGACAATAGAAGACAGCAGCCGGCAGACAAAGCAGGGGTCGTGGTCCAAGAACAAGCAGAGCTTTGTTCAACCATGCCATCCTGGTAAAGCCGTTGAACCACTGCATCTGTTGCCCGCACACCCGTCCTTAGTCGGCAGACGGAACAGCCCACCAGGACATCGACTGTTAGATCGAACAGCACCCAAGCTCGAGGAACACAAGGACAGAACACAAAACGCAGACACTATGGGTGCCCACGCTCCCGTCTCCTCGGTCTCCGTGGTCGAGATAAATAAAACCCCCCTTGCCTCTTCCAACCCACCTCCCTCGCAGCAGGCCACATTCCTGCCGTCACCTTCGTCAGAGAAAGCTGGCCTAAGCCACCCTGTCTCAGTCTCCATTACCCCTATCCGACCACTAACCCCCACCAAGTATACCCTTTCCCATACCCACTCTCATCAGTCTAGCACTTCGACGGCCGTTGGAAGAAGCTCCTCCAGAGGCATCATGGCCCCCTTTGCCAACATGTCGCACCCCATGCGCACGAACCTCGTCTTTGGGATAGGCGAGTTTGTCGGAACTTTCTTGTTCTTGTTCTTTGCCTTTGCAGCAACGCAGGTGGCCAACACTGCTCCGGCCAATGCTGGGGGATTACCCTCGACGAGCAACTTGCTGTACATCTCGCTGGCGTTCGGGTTCAGTTTGATGGTGAACGTTTGGGCGTTCTTCAGGGTTACCGGCGGTGCTTTTAATCCTGCTGTAAGTCTTTTTCCCTCCTTCCCCTTTTCCCGAAAAAGAAACATGCTAACAGAGATAATAGGTTACGCTCGCACTTGTCGTCGTCGGTGGTTTCCCCGCCGTTCGTGCTGTCATCGTCATCGTTGCTCAGATCCTGGGCGCTACTGCGGCTGCTGGGTTGGTTCAAGTGATTTTCCCCGGTCCTTTGGCTGTCGAGACCACTTTGGGCGGCGGAGCGACTGTTGCTCAGGGCTTCTTCATTGAGCTATTCTTGACATGCGAGTTGGTCTTTGTCATCTTGATGATGGCCGTCGAGAAACACCGGGCGACCTTTGCTGCTCCAGTAGCCATTGGTCTGGCTTTGTTCCTGTCTCAGTTAGTCGGTAAGTCCTTTTTCCCTTTTTATCCTTTTTTTTTCTTTTTTCCACTTTTCCAGATCAAATGCTGACGTCGATAAACAGGCGTCTACTTTACCGGCGGCAGTCTCAACCCTGCCCGCTCCATTGGCCCGGCCATTGTCAACCGCCACTTCCCCCGACACCACTGGATCTACTGGCTGGGCCCTGCGATCGGTGCTCTCCTGGCTTGCGGATTCTACAAGCTGTTGCAGGTCCTCCGGTACCACGATATCAACCCGGGTGCGGACGACGACGGTCGTGCCGACCTCGAGGGTGCTCGTCACGCGAACGGCGCGGATCCGGATGGATTGAAGCACAGTCCTACCAATGCTACGCGACCCAGCGCTAATGGCGAGACGGCCGCGCTCAATAACCAGCCGGTGCAGGTACCGAGGGAGTTGTGATGGTCGAAAAGGCGTGGGGAACAATGATTGGTGATTTTTGAGCGGGTTGGTTCGTGTGTTACCAAGAAGTACTTGGTTCGCTTTTTTGTATAACCTTTGGCTTTGTGTTTAGAATGGATACCTTCTCATTCGGACGGGACGGAAAATGGACACTGGATAACGGACGGATGGGATGGACGGAAAGATACCAAGCCCGTTGTGGCCATGCTAGTAATACCTACTACCTAGTAATGATCAGTATCAATAAGAAGAATGATTTAGCGAGAAGGGTGCACAAACTGACCTTGGTGTTGCGTGACCGTTGTCAAGGGGATTGTCGGTTGAACATGGGCTAGTTGGTGGTGATTGTCAGGGACCCATGTCGATCCGTTAACAGGTGTAACCAGTAAAGTGAAGGTAAGAAGATCAAGAAAGCAAGCAGCAGACGACAACAGCCAAAAGACAAAAGGGGCCATGAATTGCATCTGTTCCGTATTTCCAAAATCCGAACACAAGGACGCGTTGGGGTATCCGCAGCGTATGTACAGACCAAATAACAAAACAATATGTTTGTAGTAGATGCAAGAAGGGGAACCAGCACCTCCTCCGTCTTTTCTCCCGGTAAACCCGAATATCCAGATCTATCCAGCTGCTCTTCCTTGGGGGGAGGGGGCACGTCTTTGGATATACACATCAGAGATATCCAGTCGCTCCTCCATCCGCTGTATCCCATCCTCGCTAAAGCCAACTCCAACTCCAACTCCTCCTTTTATCCCCGCCTGCCCTCTCTCCATATCCCCTCTCTTAGTTCCTCCTCGGAATCAGACCGACAGACCCCCCCTCTAACTAACCCCTTCCACCATTATAATCAGCACCCCCCGCCTTCCTCAACCGCCTCACAATCTCCTCCTCATCAATATCCCGCACCTCACTAGCATCAACCGTCACCGAATGATGCGCAAGCACCCTTTTGACTTCCCCGCTCTCGATGCTGACGCGGGCTTTCCGCATCACTTTCGTTTGCTCGCCGATCCAGATGATCAGCGCGAACTTTACGCGGACGGACTCGGCGTCGTTGGCGTATTGGATGCGGACGTAGGCGTAGCTGACTTCGGTGGGCGAGAGGTGGGAGAGGAGTTCGGGGATGCCGCCGGTGCCGGTGGCCTTTAAAGAAAGGGCTTGGGTGGTGGGGGAGGCGTTGCCGAGGAGGAGCCAATTTTTGGAGGACTTGTCGGAGCGGACGGCGTCGTAGGCGGTGAGGATTTCGGGGGTTGAGAGGGACATTTTGGCGGTGGTGATGCTTTAGGGAGTACCGAGTGTGGTGGTGTGGTGGTGTAGTGGTGGTTGTACGTGGTTGTACGCGGTTGTACGTGGTTGTCACCGTGGGGTTGTGTGGTTGGTTTGGGAGAGGACCTCGAAAAGGGGGGTTGCTTCGGTCTGGTGTTCAGGGGGAGCAGCTGGCGGGGTGCACTCGGCGGTTGGTTCCGAGTGTCGCGGTGCCGTCAAGGCGTGTGGAAAGTAGGATTAGGTATTAGAAAGTGGTATTTGGAATCCGGAAGCCGTCAATTGACCGGTGGTTGTTGTGTGAGAAGTCCGGAGACGGTGAGGTCGGAGTGGTGGTGTGGAAGGGGGGAAAGACGGGAGGGCCGAGTCGGAGTCGTGCCACGTTGGCGAGGAAGCTCCCCCCCGGGTTAATTATTAGTGCACCCCGCCAAGCTGGAACCAGGGGTAGCTTCAGCAGCGGGAAGACGGCATTGTTTCAGGGGCTGGTCCGCTGAACGGAGGGCTGGGACAGGACCCGGGACGAGGTCCAATAGGGGAAAGCGGTGAGTGGGGTGGTCTTGCCCGGCAGCTGCGTAACAGCTGGCACGTGATCACCTTGACACAGTTCATCGCCAGCTGAACAGGTGATCGTCCCCTCTTCCACTTTTCATCGTCATCAGCAACCAAAACAAACGACTCGCGCGAAAACAGGCCGACAAACCAAAATACCACGACAGCTGAAAGCACATCGCACGCGAGTCAATTATTCTCCGAATTCTGCGTCTGCATTGGCGCGCCGTCGTGCTCTACACCTTCCATGCTCGTCCTATTGCTTACTTAACTTGGCTTTATTTTTGGCTTCTTTATCATCAGGCTAGAATACAAACCCATTGTTCCACCATCCTCATCCAGTCCCAAGGCCTCAGTATGGTGTTTTCTCGACTGTCCAACTAACGCGCTCCTGTCACCGTGCTCGATACCATCTGATACAACCAATGCCCGCTTAGTACTAACACCAGTTACAGTTCCACCACGACGCCGATGTCATCGAATATCTGATCATCGCCAACTGGGGTGACTGACACAAGTGGAGATGGCCGCTCACGACCCCAGCAAGCAAGGGCTCCTCGGCTCCACGTCCACCGAGCACCACGCCGATTCCTCCTCCGACTCGGACAACAAGGTCAACAACAACACCCCCGAATATCCCACGCGTGGACAACGACAGCAGCGAAAACGACGCACACAACTCACCAACCGAACACCATCCTTTCAACCACTTCCCACCCGCAAATCATGGCTAGCTAAACGCAGCAGGTGCTGCCTCATCTTCGCCGCCTTCGGGCTCATCCTCTTCGTCATCCTCCTCGTCGGGGGAGGTCTAGGATACAAGGCCGTCGTCCAAGAACCTCCCTACGGCCTCTCGCCACCATGGTACCCGTCCCCGAAGGGTGGCATAGCCGGCACCTGGTATGAGTCCTACCAAAAGGCCGCCAAACTGGTGTCGAAAATGACCCTAGCCGAGAAAGTCAACATCACCACGGGCGTCGGCTGGCAAATGGGTCTAGCAGTCGGCACGACGGCCCCGGCCATCCACGTCGGCTTTCCCGCCTTGCAACTACAAGACGGACCGCTGGGTATCCGAAACGCGGATAACATCACCGCCTTCCCCGCCGGAATCACCGTCGGCGCGACCTGGAACCGCCAACTGATGTACGCCCGGGGTAAAGCGCACGCCATTGAGGCCCGTTCCAAGGGAGTCAATGCCATTTTAGGTCCCTGCGTCGGTCCGCTAGGTCGCATGCCAGCCGGCGGTCGCAACTGGGAGGGTTTTGGCTCGGACCCCTACCTGCAGGGCGTCGCGGGCGCCGAGACGATCAGAGGGATCCAGTCCGAAGGCGTGATGGCGACGGTCAAGCACTTTGTCGCCAACGAGCAGGAACACTTCCGCCAGCCGTGGGAGTGGGGGCTGCCGAATGCTATTAGCTCGAACGTGGATGATAGGGCGATGCACGAGTTGTATGCCTGGCCGTTTGGGGATGCGGTTAAGGCGGGCGTGGTTAGTGTCATGTGCTCGTATAACATGGTTAACAACAGCGATGCGTGTGGAAACAGTAAGTTGTTGAATGGCATCCTGAAGGACGAGCTGGGGTTTCAGGGGTTTGTCATGAGTGATTGGTTGGCGCAGCGGGCGGGCGTGAGCACGGCGTTGGCGGGGTTGGATATGACGATGCCTGGTGATGGACTGAGGTGGGCGAATGGCGAGAGTCTGTGGGGGAAGGAGTTGAGCAAGGCGGTGCTGAATGGGAGTGTGCCGGTGGAGAGGATGGATGATATGGTTACCAGAGTGGTGGCGGCTTGGTATCAGATGGGTCAGGATGATGAGGGGAAGTGGCCGAGGGATAAGGGGCCGAACTTTTCGAGTTGGACGAACGAAAAGATGGGGGTTATGAGCCCGGGAAGTCCGTCGGAGCAGGAGACGGTGGTGGTTAATCAGTTTGTGGATGTGCAGGCGAATCATTCGGTTGTTGCGAGGCAGGTGGCGGCTGAGGGGACGGTGTTGTTGAAGAACGAGGGTCCGGTTTTACCACTCAGCCGAGGGGGACTACGCAAGCGCCAGAACGCCAACACCACCTCCGACAAGCTCAAGCTTGGCATCTTCGGCGAAGACGCTGGTCCCATCCCCGGTGGTCCCAACTCCTGCCAAGACCGCGGCTGCAACCGAGGCACTTTGGGTTCCGGTTGGGGTTCGGGAGCAGTCGAATTCCCTTACCTCGTCACACCTGTCGAAGCTCTTCGCAGAGAATTCGATTCGCCAAAGGTTGAGCTGCACGGGTTCCTCTCCAACCAGCTTCCTTCATCAGCCTCCGAGAAAGCAGTCATCGAAGACCTCGACCTCTGTCTCGTCTTCGTCAATGCCGATGCCGGCGAGGGCTTCACGGCCTGGGAAAATGTCCATGGCGATCGACCTGATCTCTTCCTGCAAAAGAACGGCGATTCGCTCATTCAGCAGGTAGCAGCCAAGTGCGGCGGCGGCTTCAGCGATGTCGTAGTCGTTATCCACGCCGTCGGACCGGTAGTGATGGAGCGCTGGATCGACCTCCCTCAGATCAAAGCCGTTGTGTTTGCCAACTTACCGGGTGAGGAGTCCGGCAACGCTTTGGTCGACGTGCTGTTCGGTCATGTCAACCCCTCAGGCCACCTCCCCTTCACCATCGGCAAGTCACTAGAAGATTACGGACCAGGCGGTCAGGTCCTCTACCTCCCCAACGGCGTCGTTCCGCAGCAGAACTTCAGCGAAGGGTTGTACGTCGACTATCGATGGTTTGACAAGCACGCTATAACCCCCCGCTTCGAATTCGGTTTCGGGCTGAGTTACACGTCTTTCGAACTCGGTAACGCCACCGTCAAGACTATCAGGCCCAAATCCGCCCTGCCTTTCCCTCGTCTTGATCCGCTTGTTGAACCTCCCACGTATCCGACTGATATCCCGCCTGTCGAAGAGGTCCTCTGGCCTGAAGGCGATAAGGAGATTAGGAAGTTGGAAAAGTACATCTACCCCTACCTCTCCGCAGATGAAGCACACAGCGCTGTTGCAGCGAGGCAGGATGGAAAGAGATACCCTTACCCAGATGGGTATGACACCCCCGCACCCTTGAGTTCCGCAGGCGGTGACGAGGGTGGGAACCCCGAGCTCTGGGCAGTTTATGCATCTGTTACCGTTGATGTGCGAAATACTGGGAAGGTAGCGGGGGCTGTGGTGCCGCAGTTGTATCTTTCTCATCCTGGTTCTTCTCAGGGTGCTGCCAATGGAACGGGAACGGTGGACTTCCCTGTCAGGGTACTAAGGGGGTTCGATAAAGTCTACTTGGAGCCGGGAGAGACGACGCAGGTGGAGTTTAATCTGACTAGACGAGATCTGAGTTATTGGGATGTTGAAGTGCAGAATTGGGTGATGGTTATGGAGGGTGAATATAGTTTCCATGTGGGACAGAGTAGTAGGGATTTGCCGGTGTCTGTTACATGGTAGAGAGAGAGGACTGGCTGGATGTTTGACTGCGGATCATCCCAATAACCTGAGATGATGTGATGCAGTTTTGGCTTGATGTATAGTATGTATGGTTCTTTGAGCAAGTGATCGTTTGGTTTTCCTTTCTCTGTGGACGTGGTTTGATAGTGGCAAGTGGCAATGCTCGCCTCAGTTTCCTTGTCGACAACTTTCCTGTAAATCCATCCTTCTTTTCTCCAGCTGTACACTACGAATAAATGTCAATACCTAACTACGAGACTTTTGGGCCTCGTTTCGCCTGTCTACTTTCAGCCAGCCCTCCGAGCGTATGGCATATGCTTAATTCTGTCTTTGTAAATAACATGTCCACTTGACTTTGGAAACATAGAGGTAGGTAAGTTGCTACATCGAAATTCCTAGGTATGCACAGCCTGACCGGCACCGAGCCACCAACCAACTTGCCTTCTGTCGCGTCTCAACGCGTAGCTCTTGCCCCCATCCAAAGCAGCCAACCCCTCGGGAAGGCACACACTGCTGCAAACCCCGCCGTGAATTCCAGGTCTCTGACTCTGGCAAACCCAGACTACTTGAGTCTTCTGGTCCCCAACGGTTTTTCGTTTCCTTTTCCTCTTCTGTTCACGACACCATAATCACTTGCTCGACTTCCATTCATCTCAACCCGGGCACATTCGAAAAGGCGGCAAAGGCCACACGGGCGCTTTTTCCGGACATTCTCTCGACCCTCAAGCAAGAGGCTTCCATCTTCGCCATCACTTTGTGTTGGCTTCCTGTGCTCTGACTCTCCCCGTGCCCGAAAACCGGGCCTTGACTTTGACTCGCTCGGTCGTTTTCGGCTTGGAATCGTGCGGCCTTGTCGACGTTGGTCTGGGACTGGGTCATGTATCCCGAAGAGTGTCACAGACGGCCATACGCAAATTTGGCCACTCTATCCGGTTGGCCAGCCAACCAACTCCCATGGACCGGGCTATGCAGCCACACCCCCCGATCGAGAATCCCCGTGGCGGCGTCAAACTCCTCACCGTTGCACAACGTACCAAGCTGTACGAATTCTCATCGGAAGAATGGGGCGTTTACGTCTTGGTCCTAGAAAAACTCGGCTCCAAGATGAAGCCCGCGATTTACGTCGGCTCGAGCGCCAACCATAAGGGGTATAAGAGCGCGTGTTAGATCTCATCAAGCCGCCAGTGCCAGTTCTAGGAAGTACCCTTCAGCTCCCAGCGTTCAAGAGGCCCTCGAAAAAGGTTACACCATTGTCCATGCTGGACAAATAGCGAAACTCCCAATACCAAGCCAACAAACCGCCGAAATCCGGGCTTTACTCGTAGCCATCGAGGCTAGTATGCACTGTATCTTGTGGTCAATGAAGAAATGATGCAGTTTGGGGTTTCCACGACGCGAATGGCCGGGACCTCTGCCCTTGGCCCAAGGCCAATTACCAGCATCGTGGCATCAATGGCACGAACCCTCTACAATGGAGTATTGCAGGACTCGAGAACAGAAGTGTTCGTGTCGACCTCTCTCTCTAGCTCGGCAGGCGGCGAAGCCGGACCCACTTCTAACGGCTTTTCCGGACCTCCACCGAGCCCTCTCCTCTCCTCCTCAAGAATAATTTCTAATATAACTCTTTGCTTCTCTTTTACCGCCTTCTTTTCTTTGTCTTTCATGCCTTTCTGTCCCGGCGCTCTGCATACTAACTTACAGGTGGAAGTGGTTAATGAGCTTAAAGAAGTTCAAGACGCTGGAAGTTGGTGGTGTTCGAAGAGCTGGAAAGGGAAGAAGCGCATCAAATGAATCTTGTGGATGGCCACCTCTTGATATGGGACAGTATCTGGAAAGAGCATGACACTGGATATTATGCCAAAAGCCCTTGGGTTGAGCAGTGCCGACGACTGGGTGATCAGGTTTATCGAAAGGGTGGATAATTATGGGGCGACGGCATTCAGAACAACAGAAGAACAGATGACGACGGGAGACTTGACAGGGCGGCAGGCCAACCACACCTTCCCCGGCGTCGGCCTCCAAATCCAAACGAGTCCCAGTCCCAGCACCAATACCAACACCAACAGCAGCAACCAGCCTACCATTTGAAGTCAGGCTGGAAGTGTACAAACACGTCTGGACTCTGGATCGAGTACAGCATATACAACTAAACGGGCTGCGTAGGGAATTCTACCCTGCACAACTTAAAGCTATCAAGAAACTGGGGAAGATATGCAGATTCATCCGGAATGAAGCCTACGGAGAATACTTCAGTCTCACAGGCCCAACACCCACGTTCACGCCTTCTCCCTCTGCGCCTCCATGATGGAGCTCTAGATCTTCGATCGGGCTGGGGCGTACAGTTCAGGGCCGTTCGACATGCACGATAAGCCGGACATGTTTGCGCGCGCTTTGGTCGGCTATGTTACAATGGACAATGATGCGATGGATGGGCTTGGATACTTTTATTGAGCGAGAAGACCAACCACGCACCATTCCTTGATCCAACACCAACAGTCCCGTGTCCCCATCGCCCCAATCGCCCAACAAGCCAGCCTTGCCATTCGACCACACCATACTGGCAGAACACACACTGACATCGCGCAATAGGAGCCAGATATAAACATGTCCGTCTATACCGCTTTTACCACCATCCTCACCGCCGCCGCCACGGTCACCACCCCGGCCGCGACTCCGATTCCGAATGTCTTACCCGCGCAGCCTTCGGAACTACCTGTTATACAACCGACGACAACGAGGTTGTCAAATTCGCTTGGACATCGGGTAAACGGACGTCGGAGGTAGAGCTCCAAACGCAAGCAAAGAAAAAGGATGTCAAAGGGGTGGCTGGAATGGTAGCGCATCATCGAATTACTACCTCCGCTTCAAGAAGAGTCGATGCGTTTTCCAAATCGCAATGGTGTTCTCTGTGGCAGAGAGCAGCAACCGGACCAAAGACGCGGTAAACCCCCCCCCCCATGGTTCGAGATATTGAGGGATGGAAGCTTCTTTCTCTCAATATCTTGAGACGACGCGACTGGACGAAAGTTCAATCCTTGAAGAAACGAGTCAGTTCCATTGTGCGTTTGGTTTGGCAAGGTTTTGCTTGGGCTAAAACCGTTTGCTCCAACGTAACGTACAGTACGGTAAATCACTCTTCACAACCGGTCAAAAACATCCCCAAATACATTGTCCTTATTTTTATCTCTATCGCTGGTTCACTTGTGGCATTCATCTCTCCATTCTTCCCGCATCATGTCGCGCACCTCAATTCCCCGTAGCCCTGCACCCACCACATTCAACGCGTCCTCAACGTAGTGAAATAACGCCCATCTTAAAGGCCACCAGAGCATGGATGTTTGGGCCATCAGGCTGACCACGGCACCCTTTGATACAGCTCAAGAGATCCACGAAGAAGGTGTCAGTACTTCGCCGCATCACCAATCACGGAATCACCAACGATCCAGTCCGATTTTGACCTTCAGCCGCACCATACTGACACTAACATACACACACAACAGGCAGGAGCATCAAAATGTCCGTTTACACCGCCGTCACCGCAATGATCACCGTCACCGCCATGGTCACCACCCCGGACCCGACAACCTCTCTCAACACCGCCAACCCCGTCTTCCCTCCTCCCTCTCTCACGAACATCACCCCTCTCTTCATCGTCCCTCCTCACTCTCTCATCCCCCTTCCTCACCCTTCCTCACCTTTCCTCCCCATCCCACCACCGTCACCGTCAACCACACCACCACCCTCACCGTCACCACCACCGTCACCGTCACCCGAAACGATGGTTACTTCTGTCTTAGTGCCCTCTGGGCATACCACGCCGCAAAGGCTCCCGACCAGTTGGGACTACCTGAGATTTGCCCGTGGCCATACACAGCCCTGACTTTTGACGGGCCATGTACCCACGCAGCATTTGATGGTGCCAACTCGGTCATGACGACCATGACACAACTGGGATGACGGAGGGAGACATCCGTGAATTGGAAGCGTCGGCTGAAGAGAGGCACCAAGCGTAAGGTACCTCAAGAGGAATCGGGAAAATTACCAGCTGAAGAAGCTGCTGTACCCGGAGCGCTGGCAAGCCATGGCAGCCAAAAACAGCGCCTACAACAAGAAATACTATTGGGACCGGAAACTGAACCGGCCGGAACTCCTCACAACCCACAATCGTCCAGGCATCCAAACAGAACATGGTACAACTGCGAGATCACTTAACCCGCCCAACTCTCAGCCTTGGTCATTGTGTGAAGTGTCGACAGTCGTCGTAACACATGCTCCCGATTGTGGTGACTGGTCAACACCCGATGTGGTGGCTTAGTCCCACTTGCCCAAAAGAGCCATGCGTTGAGCTGCAAAGGGATCACGACACGACACGAGATCCACGTACGGTGAGGATGTCTGTCTTCCGTTTCCTAGGAAGGGGTACCTAGGCGCCCTTCAGTCTCACAACCATCCTTATCATCTTCATTCTCCATCTCCATTATCCGTTTTATGGCCTCCGCTTGTTGTCGGATTTGGAGGATAGCCGTACGCGAAAGGGTGGTCGTATGTGGAAGGATGGTTGGTGTTCACTCCGGTCCGCAGAGTTCTTTTAGATAAGTGCTGATTGTTTTCCGAGGTACAAGTTTGTTGGTCGGCGGCTACTGTCATCAAATAGCCTTCGGTAAGGTATCGCCCCGGTGTAGGGAAGGCCTTGGTGGTTATATAGCGAGACCGAAAGTACTCCCACCCTGGCCTCCAATGTATTCCTCGGGCTTCTCGGTCCGCATGGAAACTTGTCGGCTTGCCGGCTGAGACAGGTGGGATCTGCACAGAGCTTTGCGAGCTCAGCTCTCGCCTCCGACGTCCATCGTCCGGCCATGCCCGGTCCTCCCATCGAAATGAGCGCATCGGCCCTCTCCAACAATCCCCCCTTGAACGCACTTTCCAACAACCCCCGGCCTTCTTTCACCGGGGTGGGGATACCGAGCCCAGGGCCAGGCCCCTAAAAGTCCTTGTGGCCGATGAACTCCGAATTGATCTCAGTCGGGAAGATAGAATTAACAGGATGAACTAACACCATGGTGTGTTGTAGGATGGCTTGGGTAAAGAGAAGTACTCTTCCGTCGTAAACGACAATCCTCGTAGAGCGGCTGATGGCACCCATGGCGCAAATGGTCGAGAGCTGGCTCTTTTGAGTTGTTCGTGGAGCATCAAGTGCACGTGTTGGTGTATGTTCTGGACGGGTCCTCGTCGTCAACGTGGTTGGAAGCGGCACAGAGCCATGGCCTACTAAACAAGACGGTCTTTAGGGGACAGCTTGAACGATGGAGAGCAGCTCATCGGGGAGTTTGGCGACTGCTAGAAGTCAGTATACATGGCAACTGGTAAGCAGAACACGACAGAAAGACATACCCTTTTCTTCCAACAGAGTCTCCAGGACTTCCTCTTCTTGCTGCGCAGGTAGGGCCCGGTGCAGCAGACCGAAGGCAGCAGTCTGAACGTCCCGTGGTCGAAGCTGTTTCGGCAGGCGGAGTTAGCGACGCTCTCTTGGCAACACAGGGGAAGTAGTCGGAGTACCTTTAGCTCAAAGACAATAGAGGAAGAGACAAGTTGTACAAGCTTCCGTCCATGGCTAGGTATGTCATCCGACAGTAGGGTCTAGGGCGTATTGTTGAACAAGACAACAGATGGAAGACAAGGCGTGAAGAGGAAAAGACAAAGCCAGAGAAATGATTGGATGGATGATGAGAATGGAAGACATGATTGGTGGAAAGGAGTGCTTATATATACCTAAGACTGGATGATGGCAATCCTCTACTTCCCAGAGTTGTGTCGGTGCAAGAGGAAAGAAATGTTATCCAAGTCAGACAAACGACGGAAAGATTGGAGTTGATGTCGGGGTACGTACCTCCCAGAAGTGGGGAAATCCTGTAAGTCAGTTGGAGAATGCCGGAAATCCCACGCCCGAGGGTGAACAAATGAACACAGCCGAAAGGGGAAAATGCACTGCCCCGACCAGCTGCATGATTGGTTGGCTGGCAGCTTTGAGTGGAGCATTTTCCCATTGTCCAACCCCACCTTCTGCCCACCAGATCGCGATCCACTTCTGCCACTTCCCCTGTAACGAGTTGCCCCCTGAAGGTGACAACCCCCACCAATTCGGGGACGTCTATTTCTTTGCCTCCTTCTTGTCCTCTTCCTCCGATTGACTTCTCTTCCCTTTCCCATCAACACCAACAACTTTCCAGTCTGGTGACTCGGACTGGCAACCCCCTTTGCATTTAACCCCTTCAAGACAATCTTCTCCCGGCCTCGATCGAGAGGCCGTCCATACTCTGCAAGAATGGCCGCCGCAGCATGCTCAGCAGCCGCCAGCGTCCGCGTCTCTGTCCTCTTCTTCCAGCCTGCAATACTCGTTGCAGGACCTACCGCCCTTTGACTTTGACTTTTCTTGCCATTTACTAAGCGACTACGATTTCCTTAATCAACAACAACAAGACCTTAACTGGGCCGACCCTCTTCTGTTTCCCGACCAACAAGATCTGACATCTCTCGCCTTTCCCATCTCGACTACTACCACTTGCGACACTGCTACGACTTCCGCGACTGTCTCGCCCTTTGTGCCGTCACTACATTTATCAGGAAAACCATCGCCACTCCTCGCCGACACCAACGACATCTCTTCAACTCTATCTACCACACTTACACCTGATCTCGACTTCCAACAAGGCTGGGCCGACCCTTCATCATCGGCACCGCCACAACCGCCCATGCACCTTTCCCTCGGTCATCACCTTTCGTCCGACGACCCATACGCCGCCGCTTCCCTCAGCCATGTCACCGACACGCTCTCCACCACCATGGGCTTGACCATGCCAAGTGGAAGGAACACAACAATGGACATGGACATGTACAGGACAGCCAGCAACTCCGGCAGCAGCAACATGGGCTACAATCAGCACAACCACACCTCCAGCTCTCGCGATCACTCAACCACCCCTCCCACCTCGCAGTCCTCTGCCACAACTTCCCCAACAGCATCAACCAGCCACCCCGGGCAAGGCCATCTCTACCCCGGCCTAGCTCTCCCTTCTCCACTCGATGCCTCCAGCAAACCCAAGCGCGGCCGCCCACCCGGCCCCAAGAAGCGCGCTCTTTCTCCTACCGCCGCTGCCGAAGCCGAGCTCACAGACTCCGAAGACATCCTGATCAAGCGGCAGCGCAACAACATTGCGGCCAAGAAATACCGGCAGAAGAAGATTGACAGGATACAAGAGCTCGAGGAGGAGGTGGATCAGATCAAAAAGGAGAGGGAGGAGTTGAGGTTGATGCTGGCGAAGAGGGATGCGGAGGTGGGGATGTTGAGGGAGATGCTTGTTATGGCTAAGCAGGGGCGGTGACGTACCTGACAGAAGCTCTCGGGCGTGGGATAGGAATACGGTTTTGGAATGGATACGGAGATCTGGATCTGGGTAGAAGGGCAATGGAGGGACGATGCAGGTGATGATGATGATGATGATGGAAATGGGGAAGATGTGCAGGAGAGAGATGATCATTTGTTAGCAAGGCGTTCTTCGAGATGGACGAAAATCGGGATGGAAGGCTATGATTCGAGACTCAGACGATGTCGGCTCTTCTTAATTGACATGTGTTGTTTTTTTCCGCATTGCAGCTTCGATCTGACTGCTTGGAATAGGGAACAATGTTGCATCATGGTGAATGTAAAGCGTGTTGATATATGTTGTTGACTTACTTGCGATGTTTGCTTAACTCTCCACGAGGGTGTCGGCATGATGTCAAATGGCGATGAGGCTCAAAGATGGTCGATGCATCGAACTTGTGCTTCACTTCATTCTTCTAAACCGTCCGTCTACTTGAAGCTATTTACAACTTGAATATCCCAGCAACAACCCGTACCCTCGGGCTTCAACCATCATGAATCATATCAGATCATCTACCATCACCGTAAGGGCGAGGTAGCACGCCGGACCGTTTATTGAGTGCCCTTGCATATGCCCCATATCTGTCTTTTCATCTGCGGCGGGATCTACAACGTCTTCTAGAAGAGCCCTACTGCACGATCAACGGAGAGGATGAGGATCTCGCCGGCGACCCCAAACGAGCTGACCGGACGAGCAGCAGTCGGCATCACCTAGCCCCGGGCGGTTCTCCGGTACGGCCCCCTCGGCATGGTGGAGTCCCAGGGTATGAAACCACATTTTCAGGTACGGATGCACTACCTTGTACTCCCAGGTACGACGGGAATCAGACCAACAGCTAGCTAGCTACTCACCAACCATACCTAGCAACGGATTGATCACCACTACAGGCATCGTCGACTAAGCTACAGTACGGTCAAGGTCTCCCACGATGCCCGCATTGATGGGCGGCTTGAGGTTACCTGACCCTATCTGCCTTACTGTGCAAGAGCATCGAGCACGAGCCACCCACTAACAGTCTACTAACAGACAGCTGCTGCATTTACCGCCTGCGGCTGTTAGAAGGCGCTCGATTGAACCGCTGGACGACACGGAAAACACCAGATTGCAATCCCACTTTGGCAGATCCTCCCGTCCACCGGGATTGCGCCTCGAGGATATCACGGACAACGAGGCTCGGCCAAACGACCCCGATTTTGTCTTGTTTCGCATGTCGGACAACAGGAGACTGCCATCCCAATCTGTACTTAGCTCTCACCGCGTCCCAATTGCGAGGCAATAATTGGCTCTAAGTACCGATGGAGGGAAGTGGGACGGGATGATGGCTGATGACGCGGGATGAACCAACATGAGCCAAAAATGATTGAAAATGAATCATAATAAATCATCTCGTACAATTACGCCCTGCCGTGGTAGACATGAATTGGGGTAAAAGCGGGGTTCCCGACAGTGAGATGGAGCTTGGCACGCTTGGCACGCTTGGGGGAGAGCTTTATCCTTTTTCGGGTTAGCGGGGTTTAGTTTTGGTGCAAATGTTTTAAGCTTAACCAGAGCTCAAAGAGGCACAACCACAATGGCGCTTTGTGAGATGATCGTGTACCTACCGGAGGCGCGGATGCTGAAATGGTTGGAATGGTTGGAAAGGGATAATGGTGTAAGGTGAGATTCCATTGTTATTTTTGGCGCGTTTTGGGACTTTTGGTCGCGAGATTGCTGGGCTTCCTGCCATCGTTTTCGTTGCACATGGCGGCTCGGGGTTTGGCGGCCCCGGAAACCTGTGTGACAATCGTACGCCCGGGGCTTGAGGATGGGCCTACGTTCCTTCCACGAAGGATTCTGGCAGTGGTGAGCAAAAATGCCTTCTTGGCGTCAGCGTCGAGAATCCGAGCCAGAAGAAAACCAACCCACGCGAAAGCAAAGGCCACGTTTTTTACTGATGATTCTTGATGCGGTGGAACCGTGTAACCGTGGGTCGTGGGAGGATGGATGTTGATTTCTAATGTCCGGTGTGTGGTTGCGGCGTTAGGCGTTTAAGGTTATCGCTCTTGACGTCGTGTGATGATGAGCTCGGATTAACAACATTATTAATCGAGGTACACCGCTTGCCGGCATATAGCTTGTTAGCGTGGTACCGCCACCTTACAATATTCAGGGGGGTTTGGAGGTGAGAAAAGCAGCCATCTTTTGTACAGAAAAATAAGGTTACTGAAGATCCACACGAGGGTCTGGGTTCAAGGGTTTTTTTCGACTCTCTTCTGAAGATTGACGTTTTGAATCTGACAATGGCGTAAGTTCCGGGTTGGTGATGGTGGTGAAGAAAAACGAAAACATTTGGACGGTTACTCAAGCGTGCGAACATGGAAGCTTTATGTTTACTCTCACGACTACAGCTAAGCGCCGTCAGTATCATTCACGATTGCTCTTTACCCTCCGCAAGTGAGGCTCATGACAGCAAAATCCCCCCGTCTTCAGCGCCGGCATTGGAGTCCGGGAAAGTTTTGGTGATCGGTAGAAGTCAACGGCATTCACTCCGGCTCAGATTGTCCATTGCCAGAATCTGAGATGATCACATCAACGCGAAACCGAAGCGCACAAAGGGGCCGTGTGCGGGAAGCAAGGCCGGGCTGAGACAGCGGCTGGCTGCCAGGCACTGCAGGCCCAAGTTCTGTGCGGCAGGGGTGAGATTGTTTTCCTCTTTTGGGCTTACAAATTCGAGCCTCCCGCCAACCCCACTTTGTCTTGACAAGCTTTTCACTTATTCCATCCAACCCAATTCCGACGTCAAATTGCAATTTCGTCATGGCTCAGAATGAATGGCGCAAGAGGACCATTTGTCATACCGTTCCGCACCCAAAAGATCCACTGGATACCACACAAACGATGAATTTAGGTTTGTGGGAGGTCTGCAAACGGCCAATGGCCGGGAGATAACCCGGCCTTTTCGGAATTATCACATGGATTTTCATTGGCCAAAGTCCTGTTTGGGCACAGACCACATCAGAGACACAACGTCTGAGACGAGCAGATGCGCGTGCGTTATCTGCTGGGTTGATCTGATGGTGATTCTATGTGCGCCTTAAGGTATACTTACTGCATTCAGCAGACTTTGTCCCAGCAACAGACAGAGCCTGGCAGTGTACATACCTCGGACACCATGGTGGTTGGTTGTCTTTCTTTTTGGGTCTATCGGAGAACCCCTTCCCTGTATCACCGATCCGTGCCGTCCAGGGAACCATCATTTCCTAATCCAGGTGGAGATCAACTTTGAGTCTCTCCGTGATGACAATTCCAAAGTTCGAGAACTCTCACGACATCTACGGATGTAACATTGAGTATCAGGATGCATCCGATATATACTCGACATGTCGTCCTATCCTTCTCAGTCATCCGATAGCTTTTCACTTGGATCAAGCATCACTCGACGTTTGACAGCTCACAGACGGCCTCTACGTTGTTGACCTACATCTGAGAGGCTGGTGGTGCTTGCATATCTACGGGACAACGGCAAGACGGCAACCAATACTTATCTGCACTGTTGAAGAAGCAAACTAAGCTCTCATCGACCCACCCATTGAAAAAGACTTGAAAGTGCCGGGTGTTTTACCGTCCTTTCGGCCTTTTGTTCTTTCTTCTTTTCCCCTTTTCGGATTCCCATATTTGGAGAACTTGATTGGTCGCCACTGGGATCGACAACCACCACAAGGCAGGCATACTGGTTGTGTCCATGGAACTTTCCTTCTTGACACAACTCAGTCGGAGATAAGTAAGACTCGATCCTTCCTGCCTTCTCCCTGACACGACATCGGACATTCTTGCTGACAGACTCTTTCCAGGAAGCAAAAGTTCCTCGCTTCATTTCCCCCCTCCCCCCCCCCCCCCCCCCCCCCCCCCCCCCACCCAAATAACCCTAATTATTTTCTCACCGACACACAACATCACCACCGCCCGTCAGATAAGTGCAACGCCAAACGCAGGAACAAGTGGAACCTCCACAAACAACGGCCCACCATGCTCGGCCATCAGTCCGAGGAGGCCTACCGTCGAAGCGCCGCCAACGCTCTTCCCAACGAACTCCATCACCGGGCAAGTCGCGATGATACGCGTTACGAGTACCCCGACGAGACACACCTAGAACTCAACACGTCGAAATCCCACGATGGCGCCTGGGGAGAGCGCGATGTCGGCGGTCCTGTCGACAGGGAGGCTGCCATGCAGGAATTTGCCGAGCTGCGGCTAGGTCTTTCGCGGTTGACCAGGGAAAGATCGACCACGTCGAAACCATCTTCGCGCCCGGCTTCGAGGGCATCTCGCGCTACCAGTGGGGGGAGACCAGATGGCTTGTTCAAGCGCTTGTCAGTTGCCGTGAGCAACGCTATGGGCGATGGCAGGCCACATGACCAGGATTCCGAGGACGAAGGCGACAACAGAGATGTCTCGTCCAGCGAGCGAAATAGCGACGAGGACTTTCAACTCGAGCAGTTCATGCGTGATGGCCATCTCGAGAAGCGCAACGAAGCCGGCGAGTCTACCAAGAAGGTCGGCGTCGTCTTCAAGAACCTCACCGTCAAGGGTGTCAGCACCGGCGCCACCTTTGTCCGAACACTCCCCGAAGCCATCTTGGGTACCTTTGGCCCTGACCTCTACCGCATTCTCGGCAACTACATGCCAGCCTTGCGCTTCGGCCGCCAACCCGAGCTTCGGACGCTTCTCAACAACTTGACCGGTGTCGTCCGCCATGGAGAGATCATGCTTGTCCTTGGCCGTCCAGGGAGCGGTTGCAGCACCTTCCTCAAGGTGATGGCCAACAACCGCGCTGACTACGCTGCCGTCGACGGTGAAGTCCACTACGGCGGCATCTCGGCCGAAGAAGTAGCCAACAAGTACCGCGGCGAGGTCGTCTATAACGGCGAAGATGACGTCCATCTGCCCACCCTCACGGTCGAGCAAACACTCAAGTTCTCCCTCCTCAACAAGACAAAGAAGCGCCTGCGCGGCGACATGGAGCTCATCGTCACCGCTCTGCTCAAGATGTTCGCCATGTCGCATACCCGCCACACCATCGTCGGCGACGCCTACGTTCGTGGCGTGTCAGGCGGCGAGCGCAAGCGTGTCTCTATCCAGGAATCGCTGGCGACCAAGTCGTCTGTCGTCTGTTGGGACAATTCTACCCGCGGCCTCGACGCCTCCTCGGCCCTCGACTATGCCCGCTCCCTGCGCATCATGACCGACGTCAGTGACCGCACCACCATCACCACGCTGTACCAAGCCGGCGAGGGCATCTACGAGCTGATGGACAAGGTTCTGGTCATCGACGAGGGCAGGATGCTCTACCAGGGTCCGGCGTCCAAAGCGAGACAGTACTTCATTGACCTCGGCTTCGATGCGCCGCCGAGACAAACCACGCCCGACTTCCTAACCTCCATCTGTGACCCCAACTCTCGCCAGTTCCGTCCAGGTTGGAAAGACCGCTGCCCCAAAACGGCCGAAGAGCTCGAAAAGGCTTTCCTCGCCAGCGAAGCCTACCAAGACGTCCTCGCCGACGTTCGCGACTACGAATCCCACCTCGCCGAAACCAACCACGCCGACACCCATGCCTTCAAGGAGTCCGTCTCGTCGCAAAAGTCCCGCCGCGTCTCCGACGAGTCCAACTACACCGTCTCCTTCTTCAAGCAAGTCGCCGCTTGCACGCGCCGCGAGGCCTGGCTGGTTTGGGGCGACAAGCAGGAACTGCGGACCAAGTTCTTCATTATCATTGGCTGTGCTCTTGTAGTCAGCTCCCTGTTTTATGATTCCCCCTCGGATACGTCCGGTGCTTTTATGAGGGGCGGCACCACCTTCTTCAGCATCATCTTCCTCGGCTGGCTCCAAATGTCGGAGCTGATGAAGGCTGTTAGTGGAAGGGCGGTGGTGGAAAGGCATAGGGCGTATGCTTTTTACCGACCGTCGGCTGTCAATCTCGCTCGCGCAATCCTCGATTTCCCCTTGTTGCTGCTTCAGGTCATCGTCTTCAGCTTGATTGTCTACTTTATGACGGGGCTGGACCGCGACCCGGGCAAGTTCTTCACCTACTGCCTCTTGATCTTCACGACCACGTACTGTCTGACCGCGTTGTATCGCATGTTTGCCGCTTTGAGTCCCACCATCGACGACGCCGTGCGGTTTGCCGGGCTGGCTCTCAACTTGGTCGTCATGTACTGTGGGTACGTTATGACCAAGCCCGTCATGCTCGGCCAGAAGATCTGGTTCGGCTGGTTGTACTATGTCAGTCCCGTCGGCTACTCGTTCGAGGCCGTCTTGTCTAATGACTTTCACGGAAGGGAGATGCGGTGCTCGCCGGATATGTTGGTGCCCCAGGGCCCTGGCATTCAGCAGCAGAATCAGGGCTGCACGCTGCCGGGTGGCAGGCCGGGAGGTGATGCGGTGAACGGGGATGCGTATCTCGCCCACCAGTTCCAGTACACGAGGGGCCACTTGTGGAGGAACTGGGCGGTGATCATCGCTTTTGCGGTGCTGTATCTGCTGGTCACGGTGTTGGCGACCGAGAAGTTGTCCTTTGTGGGTGGTGGCGGCGGCGCGCTGGTGTTCAAGAAGTCTTCCAAGAAGAACCTGACTCGCGGCAACCAAGGCCAGCATGATGAAGAGAAGGGCAGCTCGAGAGGCTCCTCCACCGACGACGTCGGGAACAAAACTCCCCACGGCCCATCTCGCAAGGACATCGAAGGCACCATCGAAAAGTCCCAGAAGGTCTTCACCTGGGAGAATGTCACTTACACCGTTCCCACGCCCCAAGGCCCCAAGCGTCTGTTGAATAAAGTCACTGGCTACGTCAAACCAGGCGTCATGGTCGCTTTGATGGGTGCCTCGGGAGCCGGCAAGACCACTCTTCTCAACACGTTGTCTCAACGCCAAACCGTCGGTGTCGTCACAGGCGATATGCTCGTTGACAACAAACCCCTTGGAACCGACTTCCAGCGCAGCACCGGCTTTGTCGAGCAAATGGATCTGCACGATGAATCCACCACGATCCGTGAAGCCCTCGAATTCTCCGCCCTCTTGCGCCAATCCCGCGACATTCCCCGGGCCGAAAAGCTTGCATACGTTGACAGCATCATCAACCTCCTTGAGCTGGAAGAGATACAAGACGCTATCATCTCTTCCTTGGGAGTCGAGCAGAAGAAGCGGTTGACCATCGGTGTTGAGCTAGCCGCCAAGCCTTCCCTCTTGCTGTTCCTTGACGAACCCACCAGTGGCTTGGATTCGCAGTCGGCCATGTCCATCGTCCGCTTCCTGAGGAAGTTGTGTGCGGCTGGACAGGCGATCGTCTGTACCATCCATCAGCCCAGTTCCGATCTGATTCAGGAGTTTGACAAGATCTTGGCCCTGAACCCTGGCGGTAACGTCTTCTACTTTGGTCCCGTTGGCGAAAACGGCTCTTCGGTCGTCAACTACTTTGCCGCTCGAGGTGTCGAGTGTCCGCCGGGCAAGAACGTGGCCGAGTTCCTTCTCGAGACAGCCGCGAAGCCGCACAAACGAGTGGATGAGGATGGGAAGAGCAGGAGGATCCATTGGGCGACGGAGTGGAAGGAGAGTGATGAGTACCGTCAAGTCCTTTCCGAGATCAGCCAGATCAAGAAAGCCCGGACCTTGGCCGCCCAACTCTCCCTCTCCAACAACCAGGCTCAACCTGTCCAGCACGAATTCGCAGCCCCCATCCCCACCCAAGCCTGGCTCCTTACCAAGCGCATGTTCATCCGCCAATGGCGCGACCCCTCGTACCTCTACGGCCGCCTCTTCATCTGCCTGATCATGGGCATCTTCAACGGCTTCACCTACTGGAAGATCTCGTCTCCGCACCATTCCCGCCCGCTCTCCCTCACCGAGCTCCAAAACACCCTCTTCACCGCCTTTCTCATCATCATGATCCCCTCCACCGTCCTCAACGCCGTCCTCCCCAAATTCTACATGTCCCGCTCCCTCTGGGAAGCGCGCGAACACCCGTCGCGCATCTACGGCTGGGTAGCCTTTTGCACCGCTGAGATCCTCTCGGAGATCCCTGGCTCGCTCGTGGCCGGCACCATCTACTTCCTAGCATGGTACCTCCCCACCGGCCTGCCCCGCGGTACCGGCTCCGCCGAGGCAGAGTCGGCAGTCTACGTCTGGCTCATGAGCGTCTCCTTCATGATCTTCATCGCTAGCTGGGGCCAGTGGATTTGCGCTTTTGCTCCCTCTTTCGCCGTCATCACCAACGTTCTCCCCTTCTTCCTCGTCATCTTTTCTCTGTTCAACGGCGTCGTGGTGCCGTGGGAACAGATGAACGTCGCATGGAAGTGGTGGTTGTACTACCTTAACCCGGCGACTTACTGGATCGGCGGTAACCTGGCTGCCGTCCTGAGAGGACAGACAGTTCACTGTGCTGATAACGAGATGGCTGTGTTCCGCCCGCCGGTGGGGGAATCCTGTCCGAGTTTTGCGGGGACATGGCTGAGTGGTGTGGGGAGGGGGTATTTGACTACGTTGGGAGTGGTTGATGATGGCGGGTTTGAGTGCGGGTATTGTCCTTATGCGGACGGGGAGGAGTACTTGGCGAGTTTGAATGTGAAACCGAGTCAGATGTGGAGGAACTTTGGTATCTTTGCGGCGTTTTGCGTTTCTAATTGGGCGTGAGTATCCCTTCCCTTGGCAGTTGCTAATTACGGATGCTAACAGATTGACGCAGGCTCGTTTACTTCTTTATCTACACTGTTAGGGTAAAGGGGTGGTCATTTGGTTTCGGCTTCGTGGGAAGCGTTGTGGGAGCGGTGGTGGGAACTGTGAAGGAGAGTGTGGAGGGTGTGTTTGGTGGGGAGAAGGAGGAGAAGAACTGAGTGATATCTAATGACCGATTCGTTGATGTCGGGTTTCCTTTCAAGTTGTTTGCAAATTTGGCGTCATGTTGCGGAAGTCGGATGTAGAAGGCATGGATGGGATGGAAGAAAGGTCGTGATACCTCTATTGTTTAACTAGACGGTGTGTTTTCGGTGGAAGATCATGGATGGTGCAAGAATATCTCCATGTAATGAGCTCTTTCGGGATCTAGAAATCTTTGTTTTGTCATTATGTCTTGCATTATCATCATTCGCAAGGTTCCATTTTGTGCAACCTGTCTCGCTGTGATCTGCTTTCCCGCTTACGACGCTAACCCGCTAATTGGGGCTGCCCGATGACGTCGGGGTGTCGTACCCGTGGAAATGACGTCGTTTATGCGACTGCCTTCTTTGACGAGGATTCGTTTTCCTTTTATTTGTGCCTCTGATTCATCATCAGATCCTCTTGATCAACATCGTGCGTTAATACTTAGACGACCTCCACACTCCCGCGACCTTCCACCCAGAACTAAAAGAAACCACACAAAATGGTTGATACACACTCCCTCCAAGCTTCCAAGCTCTTCAACGTCGATGGCTGGGCCTGTCTCGTCACCGGCGGCGGCACCGGCATCGGTCTGATGTGCGCCCAAGCGCTTGCTGCCAACGGCGCTCGCGTGTACATCACCGGGCGGCGGTTTGCGGTTCTTGTGAATGCGGCCAAGGAACATAGTCCTAAGGAGGGGAATGGGAAGATTATTCCGTGAGTCGCTCCTCTCCTCTTCTCTCGTCGTGACAGTTCCCTTCTCCTTCCTCCTCCTCCCTCATCCCCTCCAGACTTCCAAATCCCACTAACAATCCGTGTCTCCAGCATCGGCCCCTGCGACGTCACAGACAAAGACTCCCTTCAATCCCTCGTCTCCAAGTTCTCGTCGCTCGAAACGCATCTCAACCTGCTCGTCTGCAACGCCGGCATCTCCGGTCCCAAAGCCAACCCGGCCGTCTCCTCCTCCGCCAAGGACATTGCCCAAGAGCTCTGGTCCAAAGAAACCTTCTCCGACTGGTCGTCCGTTTTTACTACGAACGTCTCCTCGGTCTACTTCACCACCGTCGCATTTTTGCCTCTCCTCCAAGCCTGCAGCCACTCCCACCCCGAGGGCCACTCGCACATGTTGGGCAACGTAATCGTCATCAGCTCCATGTCAGGCATCATGCGCAACGCGCAGAAACATTTCGCCTACAATGCGTCAAAGGGGGCGACGGTGCATTTGACCAAGTTGATGTCAACGGAGTTTGAGAAGACGGGTGTGAGGGTTAATTCGATTGCTCCTGGGTATTTTCCGTCAGAGATGACGACAGGAAAATCGGATGAGAAGAATAAGAGTCAACTCAGTGATGAGAAGGTCAAGGGACATGGACACAAGGTGCCGGCGGAGAGGGCGGGTCATGATGAGGAGATGGCGATGGCGGTGCTGTTTTTGGCGAGGGATCGGTATGTGAATGGGAGTGTTATTTGTGTTGATGGAGGCGTTTTGGGGGTTGTGCCTGGTTACTGAGGTCGTGATCGTTGGAAGGACGGCGTAGGGAAGGATGGAGGAAGAAGTGAGGCTAGCCGCCAGACGGACGGATGCAGAGGATGCTAGCTGGTCCGGTTTGGCCTTGGAAGAATGATTTATGATGTCATGACGGGATGAGCATAGTATGGCATAGTACGACATGGGACAGTACCGCATGACGGCGTTGGAGCGTACTATTTCTAGAGTGAATGGGACAAGTCCGCTGGCCATTCACCAAATGATCGCTCAATGCAATAAGAGGAATGCTTTGCGTGTAAGCACAAATAATGATTTGAACTAACAAGTGCTATCCCCAAAGGAGAGAAGAGAAGAGAAGAGAATGAACAACCCCCCGGGAGACGCTCCCACGGTCGTGTTTTGGCTGATAGCGCTAGTAGAGGTCGAGTGTCTCGATCATGTCTGGGGATATGAAGCATGGGGATACTTGGGGTGGAAATGTGAAGCAAAGGCCAAAGGGTGAAGAAAGATAAAGGAGCGGGTACGGTATGTAAGGGCCATGTAAGATACTTATGGAATCGCTTGATGCCCCCTAGGTAGCGTAGGTACAATGCCGGGTATTTCAAGCGTCTGGAAGTGGAATTGATCCAATCGAAACGCTGCTGGTTTGTTGACTTGACGATGATGGTTTGGTGTTGATGTCAGGGGACTGTTTACCGCTGATCCCTTCAGGGGGGCGCCAACGCCCAGGGCCATCGAACGCTAACAATTTCTACAGTCCAATACTGGTTTGTTTGTTAGCTCGAGACCTCGGGTTCACTTCCTTAGGCGTATTCATATCTAATCGATTCGTGTTCGTTCCATGACTAAAGCGTGATTTTACCTTGAATATACTATTTCTAAAATTTGGAATGTCGTATTAAATCTGGTTAATGGCTTTCTAAATCGTACTTAACCATTTATATTGTCCTTGTGAGGTTTAGGACAGTTTGGGGAGAGATCTCGTCCAGTATACTAGGAGTACCAAGCTAATAAACAAACCAGCATTTAGATTTGTATTCAGCTCCTGTGGCATTTCTTGGCAGGTACAGACACAGCGGCCCCGAGGCGTCAGTGCACGAACTGGCGGGGGTCCTCCTGGAATTCTTTGCCAAAACACCAAAATATCGGACATTTCGCATCGCCGCCAGACAACAAACGACACGAAGCATGGCACAAATAAACAGCACGAAAACATTAAGACTAATGCTAGTCGAAGCTCTAATTGCTAACCTAGGCATTACAAATGCTTTCTATAGAAACAAGACAGGGTATAAAGAGACAATGGGATGCCCATAACCCAAAAAGTCAAAAGACCGACCGACGCCGACCACGATGCTATCCCAACCGTCTATCCGTCTATCCCAACCACTCTATGCAACAAGCAACATTCCCGAACCGATGACTTCCCCGTCTAAGCCTCAGGCAGAATAACAAGACCAGTATACGACCCATCATCGCGATGCACAACCGTCTTCTTGCCCGTCTCCACATCGACGGCATAAATGCTCCCACCCAAGTCGCAGACAAAGATCTGCTTCCTGACCAGGTCCAGCTTGAGACCAATGGGCTCATGGAACTGTCTCGCCAGAATCTTGACCTCCTTCTCGCCCTCGCCCTCCGAGACCTTGGCGCAGTTCAACGAGCTACCACGCGGGTGCTCACCGCGATCAGTCCAGTACAGGACACCCGTCTCGCTCTCAATCTCGAGATCAATCGGCTCAGGAAGCTTGTCGAACACGAGCTCGATATCGCTACGGTTGGAAGCAGTCTCGCCAGCAGGGAAATCGATGTTGGCGCGGAAGATGCGGCCGAGGCCGGACTTGGAAGGGCCCTTCTGCGTCCAGTAGAACTTGCGCTGCTTGAGGTCGACGGTGATGCCGACGCACCAGTGCATCAGATCGGAAACGCCGCCGGCCCGGGGATTCTGCACGAGCACCTCGTGCTCGCTGCCGTCGACGTTGCAGCGGTGCACGGAGCAGCCTTCGCGGTCGCAGAAGTAGAGCTTCTCGGTTCCCGTCTGCTGGTCCTTGACGAGGACGAGCTGCTTGGGCGTGGTGAGGACGCCATCGGCGAGAAGAACCTTCTTGTCGGAGCCGTCGAGGGTGGAGGACATGAGCGAGCCGTCCTTGGCGGTGACGTCGGCGCCCATGTTGGTCCAGTACATACGGTTGACGGAGGGGTCGACGTCGATGCCGTCGGGGAGGGGGAGGCCGGTGACGAGGGCCTTCGGGGGCTGGTTGGGTGAGTCGAGGCGGAGGATCTTGCCGTTGGTGGAGAGACCGGCGAGGGAGGGGTACGAGGGGGAGTTGGAGCCGAGACCCACGTCGAGGAAGAAGATGGGGGGCATCTGCTTCTCGGTGGTACCAGCAGCAGCCTGGGCGGCGGCAGGGTGGAGAGGAGGAGGGTTGACGGCGACGGTGGAGGGAGGGTAAAGGCCACCCTGCTCGGGGGTCTTGAGACCGAGCTTGCCCTGGGTGGTGTAGTTGGTGCGGAGCCAGTCAACTGTGAGGGACCCGTCGAGCTTGCGCTCGTTGATGTAGTTGTCCTCGATGAAGGCGACAGTGTCAAGGCCGACCTGGTCCATCATCTGGCAGGGGAGGACGGACGTCTGGAACATGTGCGCCCAGAGGGCGTCGATCTCGGCGGCGTCCGAGACACCTTCAGCGAGGATGGTGAGGATTTCACGCTTGACGGCAGCCCAGAGGCGGTTGAAGATGAAGCTGGCAAATCGTCAGAGATGGTTCGAAGAAAGGTGATATCTCGGGAGTCCAAGTGGATCATCCCCAAGAATAGGGGTCGTGGAAACTTACCCAGTAGACTCCTTCCTCGCCGTCGCCGGAAGCATGCCGCACTGCCTAAGAACGTCGCTCAAGAACGGGAAGATCTTCGGATGGGTGTGTCCATCCGTCATCAACTCCACCGTCCTGACCATCGGCGGCATCGTGTAATGCACATTGCACACCCACTTTTTCCTCTCGTCGCTGACCTTGTCCAGCATCAACCCGCTCTTGTAACTGCTCGAGTTGGATCCCAGGATACAATCCTTCGGCGCGTACTTGTCCAGCTCCCCAAAGGTATCGATCTTGAGCTCGATCTTCTCCGGCACCGCCTCGATAACGAGCCACGCGTCCTTTACCGCCGTCTCGATGTCTTCCGACGCCGTGTAGGTGCCGTACTGAGCGGGCTTGCCATTGGGGCAGAAGGAGGTGTAGGACTCCTTGTTCTCATCGATGTACTTGATAGCGTCCTCACGCGCCTGAGGGAAGGGATCACGGATGTGCACATTGAAACCGCCGGCGACGTAGGAGCAGGCGATGCGGCGGCCGAGGACACCACCGCCCAGGATGGCGACGGGGCGGGAGCCGATGTTGTGGGGGGCTGACCAGACCATGTTGTATAGGTGTCTGCAGTCGGGTATTTAGTGTGGTCAAGTATAGGTGGAAGAGGGGGGAGAAAGGGGGAAAGTAAACAGTGAAAAGATGCAATGGATGGATGGATGGATGGATGGTTGTTCAGATGGGATGCACGAGTGATATGGAATATGCTAGGTAACAACACGCTTCAACGAGGTCGAAACACGGGAGATATATACAACACGAACCCAGACGAAGGTTTCCCGGAATCCGGGCATAGTTGCCATGATCCGCCAGTCTGGGAATAGCACGCATGTCACGAGTTCTCGCGGCACCGACCAAGCCGTGCGGGTGGTGGGTGGGCATGGAAACTTCGAAGACTGGCCTGGCTGGCTGGCCGTCCCGAGCAACGCCGTCGGCCAGTATCTTGCTTGTTGTGACCGGGGGTGCTGGTGAATCGTGGCAAGGGGCACGGGAAGGTTCGGTACATTGGCAATGCGATGATAATCAGGGGAGATCCCATTGATGATCGATATCATGGATATGTTGGGATGGGATGGGATGGGATAGAAGGGGAAGGGGGGCATGGCCGGCCGAAGCTCGGACGAGAAAAGTACGGCGTCGTTGTGTTCAGCACGTTTCGAGATTCTTCAACCCTTCGGATGGGCGGGCACGGCGGGACTTGTTTCAAGCCTCAGCTGTCATCCACTCCAGGAGTTCCAATCTTAAAGAAAAGATATCCGGGAATAGGAACAAAAGGGTCCAGTCTTGAGTTGTTGAAGGTGCGATGAATACCCGGGTCTGTGCTGTGGAGAACACATAGGAGAGGATGAGAAATCAGAGGGAGAGAGGGGGCTAGAAGGTCCAATCCGAAGAACGGGATCTGAGAGCGAGGGAAGAGCCAGACCAGATCGGACCGACAGGCTGGAATTCTGAATGTCAAGATGTCAAGATGAGGCGTCAAGGCTGAAGACCGTCGGGGACCACGTGCGTCGATGTTAGTGACCGACCGACCCCGATGACAACGTCGGACTGTCGCGACGGTGACAGCGAGCCTCGACAGCCAGACCGGTTCCAAGTTTCTTACCGCCAACCATCTTGAAAGGATCTCGCTTGATAAGCGAAAGCTGGCCGCTCATTCGTTGTCTCGAACTTGTGGTGTTCCCGAGCGTGCCGTTGGGAATTTTGACTTAATGGGCCCACTTATTCTTTTGCGCACGCATGGCCCGGACGGATGAAACTCGCTGCCGTCTCGGGATGGGGAATTTGATACCCGCAAGGGAATGATGGTGGATGGTGATGATGGTAAAGTCCCGAGGTAAGTGGATGTAGGCGTACACTAACTACAGACGCGCAGGATTAGGTAAGTTTCCAGTAGTCTGGAAGCCGGCTGGAAGCGGAAGAAGCCTTTACACTTCACACACCGCTGGCACCGCTAACATGAAATCGCATCCCCCTCGTAGGTAGTTTGGCTTTTACCAACGGCTAACGGGTAACTAACGGTCAGCAGCCTGGGGTCTAGGACTCACAACTGCCACTATTCCAATCCATATAGTGGTCATGTAGTTCCTTCACCACTAACTGAGACTCGGCAAACAAAACAATTGGGATGCTGCGCAGCGGTCAATGACGGAACCAGTCCGGACAAATACATGGACGTCATCACCCATCAGTCTCCAAAGGGATCAAATTCCGCACGGTCCCCGGAGACTTGGTGATGATGAGTCAGCGAGCAGGGACAGGCCTTTGTCTCTCCCGTCCATATTTCCATACGTATGCCTCAATTGTGGAGTCAGGCTGGGAAAGGATTCTTCGAAGAATCGACCATGCCCACCCGATATTTTCGATGTTCCAGGTCCGGGACGTTGTTGTTAGTGGACTTAGCGACGTTAGCGTCCCTAGCAATCGGAAATCGTTCGTCCCAAACATGGGAGTTTTTAGTGCCGGTAATTCTTAATGGCGAGCCGGATAGATCGACTATATTCAATTCTTGATCGACTGTGTGGGGCCATACAAACTCGCTACCATGTCACACCAGTCAATAACAGAGGCTCCTAACTGCCCCAGACTCCAACTTGGCATCAACTTCGCACGCCCGCAATCATCACCAAATCCTCACCAAAAGTCATCACCAATCCTCACCAGAAATCATCATTTCGAACTACGATAACGGGAACTTAAAACTAGCTCTTTCGAAGCGCTCAATTAAAAAGAATAACCACGGCAATACTCGTAAACTAGAGGAAACAAGAGACGAGGGCGGAAGTAAAACATACAAGGTAAGAAATAGTTCATCTAGAAACTCAACTCCAAATTTAGTAAACTCGGCCACCAAAACAATGCCCTCATCTATATCAGCATTACCAACAAGATCAACAACAATCTCCTATTGTCTTTTTCTCGACGACTTTTTGGTGAAGATGTTGTACGATATTTATTACAGTAAACTTTGGCGGGCGCGAACTAACTCTATCATTGGCTACATCCGATCCACACAATCGATTTATCAGGCTCGCTTGATGGTGTTATTCCCGAATGCTAGTGGAGGTGGAGACCAGTTGAAGATCGTTTCCTTGAGGAGAGATCGTGGTGATGATCACCGTTTGGCAGTTGGAGACTTTCTGTGTCAAGGAGATGACTTTGCTAAGGGGTTGGATCGTGATGAACACCGTTGGATCCCGTCATCTACAGCGTTTTCAGGATTCGAGAGAAACCCTCAATAAGTCTGTCAGACACGAACATGCAAAAATAATATCAATAATGTAAACGATCGTGTTGATATCTATGACAAAGGAAAAGCTTCTATCAATCGTCCATGTCCTCTAAACCAAAAACAGTGATGTCCCATCCACACCCGAATATGACCCCTTTTGCTACCTCTACCAAAGAACCTTTGAACGCAAACCCTGGAAATGCAATTACAACAGCAATGATGACCACCACCACTTCAAGTCATTAACAAACCCCCAAAATTAGTTCCACCGGAGAAAGACCCCAAAATAGCTCCCCATATGCCATACACTACCCCCAGACTTAGAACAGGAACACCTGATCAGTAGCCTTGGAAAGCGTACCAGGGGCCGTGAACCCAAGAGAAACCAAGTTCTTGCTCATAGCAGCCACCATAGGAGGAGGTCCGCAAAGCAACATCTTGGTCGAATCCGCCGCAGGAGGCAAGAAATCCTTAATCATATCGGCAGTAACGAAACCCCTACGGCCAGTCCAGTTCTCATCCGCCTGGCTGAGGACGTACTGCACCGACAACTTCTCAGAGAACGCCTTGACGAACCCGTCGAGCTCCTCCCGCAACAAGATATCCGCCTCGGTGTTGTTGGCATACAGCAGCGAGATCTTGGTCTTGTCGCTCTCGTCCTCGCAGATGGCGCGGATGAGCTGGTACATGGGCGTGATACCCGTGCCGCCGGCGATCATGCCGATTTCCTTGGCGTACTGGTTGGGCACGTACTGCATGGCGCCCTTGGGCCCGCGGATCTCTATCTGGTCGCCAATCTCCATGCGCTCGAGGTGCTTGGTCATGAGACCCTTGTCGTAGACCTTGATGAGCAGCTCGACGCGGCCGAGGTCCGAGTTGTTGGAGACGGGGGTGTAGGAGCGCGAGACGGACTTGCCGTCCATGAGGGCGCGGAGCGCAATGTGCTGGCCGGTGGGAAGACCGAGGACGTCGGTGGGGTGGGGCAGGGCGAAGACGAGGTGGTAGACGTTGGGAGACACCAACACCTTGCGCACCAGCTTGAACTTGCGCCAGTCGGCCGGGTCGATCACCTTGACGGGAGGCTTGACGGCAGGACCCGAGGTGGAGTTGGTGGGGATCTTGAGGATGGCCACCTTGCGCTCCTCCTTGGCCGGACGGCTGCGGGGGAAGTGGGTGAACTCCTTCTGGGCCTCGAACTTGGAGAGCGCCCAGGTGGTGACGGCGGTGGTCAGGGAGAGCTCGACGACGGTGGTGATGCCGACGCCCCACCAGAAGAGCTTGGAGGAGCTGCCGTTTTGGGCGAACTTGGAGCGGATGAAATCGGCGAGCTGGTTGATGGGCTTTTGCGCGGTGGTGACGGCGGCAAGAGCCCATTCGGGGCCGGTCCACCAGCCCTTGGCCAGACCGACGGCGCCGACGCTGGCGATGACGGAAGACATGGCGATGGTCTTCTTGACATTCTTCTTAAACTTGTTGACCGTGGCCTTCTCGACCTTGACAGCGGCCTCCATAGCGACCTTTTCGAATGTTGGTCTGAAGATCTCGACCTCTTCGGCATGTTCCTACATATACAGACGATACGGTGAGCGATGATTCAGGGGCAAGTAAACAAAGAGACCAAAACATACCTCTTCCGCCAAATCCCCAACGTAGAGCTCTTTTAGGATATCGGTGGCCTCGACAGAGTGTCCAATTTCAACGAACTGCTCGGTCGCATCCGTACCGGCGACCTCACGAAGAATGATGGAGCCACCAGGATGGTCCTCGAGGTATTTTGTGACATCGTAGACTGAAGAAGTCAGCAAAGAGTTCACTATCGAAATTGGGGAAAGAACAACTCACCTTTGTTGTGAATAACCATCCAAACATCGTCCTTGGTGTTGCGCTTGCGCACGTCGTCCAGAGTGTATGTGGTGGCCATGATTATACTTTCTTTTCCTTGTTTTTGAACAAATGCTGCAAAGTCAAGGAGGCCCAGCAACCTTGTGATTAAAACACAAAGAGTGTAACGAGCGTAGTGGGTGGATATAAATCCAACAAGCAACAAGACGACAAAGCTGACAAACAACTAAAGTTGAACCAAGCAAGAACAACTTTCGGTGTGGTGGCCAAAAGGGGGTATTTGTTCTTGTATACGAATGAACGAACCTCAAAGTCGGAACCGGAATTTGATATTCTCGCCCTGGTCGGCGAGATATTCCCGGCGCGGCCGTTGCGGAACCGGGTGCCGAACAGAGGGACATGCTGGATGGAGTAAAGGTGAATTTCCTTCCTCGGTCCCCGTCTCGATTTCTCCACCCTTTCCGCCCTATCCTTGACTTGGAAGGTTCATGTATCCTTTGTCGTTACTTTTCTAACTCGTGATGGGCCATGGCTGTCACCCTGTGCTGCATTCGTTGACGAGAAGAGAAAGTGGTCCACACTCGATGGATATCTCCGAGTTTCATTGCACCCCCTGTCGCACCCTGAAAGCTTGACAGATGGTTTTCTGCAGCATCCGATTGGTGATCGCCGCCACTTGCCCGACTTTTCTGTGGGTCATCTCGGGCGCGCGAACTTCGGTCGAGTTACAACCGTGGCCGGTCCCTGCCCTGGTTCGTCGATGCCCGTGTTCCATCCCTTTCCCTTCCAAGGCCTTCCGTCTTTGCCGGACTTACACCGGACGAAAACGCTCCACCAGTCTGAGATGCAATGATACGGGGGGGCAGACAATAATCGGGGATCGACGGCAACGAACTCTTCGAAGAACGACTCTACCCGCACCCAGATCTTGGATGGTTCTTTGTCAATCTGCTTTGCGTAATGCTACCAAAAGTGCCACTTGACCAGTCGGAGTGCAACAGACGGGCGGAAAGCGAGATGCCGAGACCCGGTCACCCCCCTCCACCATGTTTTGCTGACCAAGGGGTACACTACCAGCCAGCTTTGATATATAAAACCACACAACCAGACGACACTTTGTTTGGACTTGTTGTTGAGGATCCATAGGTATCCAACAGTTCAAGTGTTGTCTACACCTGAATCACAACATCATCATGTCATCACAAACGTTCTTCCTCGTTGGCGACGAGCCATCAACTGCCCGCGGCATCGTTGTCGATCCCAAGTGGAAGCTTGAGGAGCTCAAGAGGGCTGTTGGCCTTGCCCACCATATTGCTGTGCCTACAGGTATGCCAACACCCCTTTGTCCATCTTGAACCACAAAGCAGAGTCTAACAAACACAGGCATCACCTTCCACTTCGACGCCGATGACGAGCAGGAGCTCAAGACCGTCGAGGATGTCCTCAGGGCCTCTAGTCCCGTCGCCTGCAGAATCGATGGCAACCCCGTCCGCGACCCCCAGGGCCCCGAGGGTCTCCCCGTCGTCGGCTCCTACTACGAGATCTTCCCCGACCACTTGGGCAACCACTACAGACTGTTCCGCAAGTACGGCCACGTCATCAAGACCACCAACATGGGCAGGACCAACTACCTGACTGACGATCCGTCCGTGGCCCTCGTGGCCCTCGCCGAGTCGGCCTACTTCACCAAGAAGATCAACGAGGAGCACCCCCTCTTCGGCATCAAGGACAACTCGGCCATCTTCATCGGCGACACCGAGACCGAGAACTGGCGTCTCGCCCACAAGTTCCTCCCGCCCGCCATGGGCCCCAAGGCCGTCCGCCACTACACCCCTCTCATGCAGGAGTGCGTGCGCGGCTCCTTCAAGATCTTCGACGAGCTCGACAGCCGCGGCGAGTCCTGGAACGTGTACCAGTACATGGTCAAGCTGGCCTCGCAAACGGTCGGCAAGTTCGCCATGGGCTTCGACTACCACCACTTCGACGCCGTCGACACGCCGCTGCACTCTCTCGTCACCAACATCGTCAAGCTGCTGGCGCTCAACAAGAAAGTCACGGCCCGCGGCGGCTGGTACCAGCAGCTGCCCTTCGGCGACCCTGCCAAGCTCAGAGAGATCCGCAAGATCACGTACGGCCAACTGGCCGAAACCATCGAGTCCGCCCCCAAGTCCGGCATCGAGAACCTCCCGCTCAACGAGGCGGCCACCAAGGCCTCCTGCGTGGCCGACTACCTCGTCAACGCCGTCGACGAAAAGGGCGAGCACTTCCCCAAGGGCCTGATCCTCTCCAACATGCTCGTCGTCACGGGCGCCGGCTACACCACCACCTCCTCCCTCCTGTCCTGGTGCATCTACTGCATCGTCACCTACCCCAAGATGCAAGACCGCTTGCTCCAAGAGCTCATCGACCACGGCATCAACGGCGAGACGGAATGGGACCCGGACCTGGCTCACTCGCTCCCCTTCCTCGACGCCTTTCTCAAGGAAACCCAGCGCCTGCACAACGCCTCGTTCCAGCCCGGCCGCACCACCAAGACGGACGTCGTCTTACCAGGTGGCTTCCGCCTGCCCGAGAACGTGATCATGATCCCCGCGCTGTACGCCATCCACACCAACCCCGAGCACTGGCACGATCCCTTCCGCTTCGACCCCGACCGCTGGGAGACGGAGGAGGTCAAGAGCCGTCACCGCGGCGCTTACATGCCGTTCGCTACGGGCGCCAGGTCGTGCATTGGTTTTAACTTTGCGCTGCTGGAGATCAAGATCTTGTTGTCGGAGCTGGTGTACAGGTACAAGTTCACGAGGGAGGGCTTTGAGGCGATTGAGTATGATCCCGAGTTCCAGCTTATCAGGCCGCTTAACTTGTATGTCACTGCTAAGAGGAGGACGGAGTGGCCTGCTAAGAGCAGCGCTTAAGCGGGATGTCTGTGGTGATGATGATGGTTGTGGTTTCTTCTTTCCTGTCATGTCGTTGCATCTAGGGGCATTTTGTCGGTGTTTTTTTTTTTTCGGTTACTTTAAATCTTCTAGACTTTTTTTCCTGTCTCCGCATTCTTCATGGGCGGGTTCTGTACATCACACACGTCTGCCTTCCCGGTGGACTTGGAATGGAACATCGGGTGTTACTTCAACCATTGTGTGCTTTGCTCGTGATCTGCTATAATGTTCTTCCTTGTTGATGATGCCTCCGGCGGCCCCATCCGAGGAGGGACCTCGCTTCGCTCGAATAGCAAATTCTGGGAGAAATCAGTGAGTGCACCGACGGCAAGTTTTGCAAAAGTTCCGTCCTCCGGTCGAGAAAGACCTTGCCCCGCTGGATCACCGACAACCGCAGGATGCATGGCCGGCAGGTGCCAGCAGTTCATCCCACATAAGGTATGTTCACATATACAGAACTGACGTAAACATGAACCCCAAACATCCAAAATCAAAAACATTTTCTTTTTTTTCAAAAACATGAACTCCGCGTGTGCTATGTCTACAATGCCATCCCATCGTGCGCTTCCAGGTAACCATGTTGAATATCCATCTAATACCTCTATTTTGCTCCGCAACATCCAATGGATCACCGCCCATAACTCTCCTTGAGCACTCTCAACGCCCTCCAATGTGGTCCCGAATGCCTCACATTCGTATCCGCATCCAACCACGCACTCTCCCTCTCCTCTTTTTCCAGCACTCCAATCAGCTTTTGGACCAATGGCTCGCTCCTTCTCGTCCATTCCTCTCTTAGTGCCTGCATTCCACTTCCTTGTTGCTGCTGCTGGTGGTTGGAAGCAGGAGTCGACGAACCCCCCGGGCCACCACCACCAAAAAAAAACTCCCTCAACATCACCGCCGAACTAACCGCATTATGCACAAACGACCAAGACCGACACACGGTCGGACTCAACTGGTACATATCCAAAAACCCACCAACAGCTTCCGTGGCGTGCATGGCGTACTCGCTCGTCAGCTGCTCTTCCTCTTGTCCCTGGATCCCCACCGCGTCATACCCCCCCTGCTGGAGATCCTCACGCAGTGAAGCAACGCACAATCGGTACATCCTACACAATGCACTGGCCACATGGATCTGGAGCCCCAACCGCTCCAAATGCTCTTGGAGAGTCTGGCAGTACGAGTCATCCCTCAGGTATTGGACTGACTCTTGCAGGACCAGGTCGAACTGGCGCTTGAAGGATAGCAGGGAGCGGATTTGGGAGTAGCGGCGGTCTTTTTCGGTGGTGACGAACAGGGTGGTGCTGGTGGGGGATCGGGAAGTCGCGGTGCCTTCGCGGGTCCAGTCGAGAATGACGAGGCAGACCCGGAAGACGGTTTCTGTGAAGGTGTATTTCGTGGGGCCGGGGTGCTGCTGGTGCTGGCCGTGTTGGTTGGCGCCGGAAGAGGTGCGGGAGGAGGAGGCAAGGTGGTGGCGGTGGGCGCCGAACATGTCGTTGTGCAGGATGGTGGAGGTTGCGACGGGCGGGCGGTCGTAGGTGAAGGAGAGGAAGGTGTCTTGACAGATGATCATGCGCCTGTTTCGGACTCTTGTTAGTGACTTTTTGTCAGCAAGGGAAGGGATAAAGGGAGGGACTAACCAAAGATGTGCCGCCTGGCTACGATGGACCTCGCTCGCCCATGCGCCCTGAGATCCCGGCATCGATGCCTCATGCAATCCGATACTCTGCGCCAACCGAATTGTTGCGCCGAGGAGTATCCAAGCAGTGTTTGTCTCAAGATTATTCCGCAGACAGTGGCCCACGAGAGCCATGGTTTGGATCTGGTTCAGATCTGTCTTGAAAAAGAGGTTGGCTGCTCTGAGACATTGGAATGCCGAACAAACTATCTCACCTTGTTAGCATCGCGTTACGGCCAAGGGAAAAGGAGGCTCAGGGGGGGGGGGCTGGCTGCTCACTAAAAACCTTACTCCTCAAATACCTCTCCTGCGCCGTATCCTCGCTAAACTGCGTCCCACACGCCAGTACACTAAACAACAAGGCCAACCAACTCGGATCCGTATTCTCCTCAATCCAACCACTCGTCGTCGACCCTCCTCCCATCCCATTCCCATTTCCCCCCTCCGCCTCCTGCTGCTGCTGTGCCCTACTCATCATCGGCTGCCTCGACAAGAAAGCATAGATACTCGCCCGAAACTCGTCGAGAGCCACGAGAAGCGGATAAAACGGGTACACAAACGTCTCAAAAGCCTGCCAATACCGAATGATATCGCTCTGACAAGGCAACGTCCGACACACATCGCCCAGCTTCGCCTCGGGCGTCCACAAGTTCGTAAACGGATACGTTCGCGGTGTCACATGCAGCTGGGCATCATGGTGCCTGCCTCCTCCTCCTCCTGCTGCTGCTGGTCCGCTGAGACCGGCATCCACGCCGAGAGAGAAGAGAGGGGCGGGGTCTTGGAAGCAGCCGAGCGAAAGGGGAGGGTCGGCGCGCTTGCCGAGGAAGATGGTGGCGCCCGTGGCTTCTTCGACGAATTGTTTCCCGCGGGACAGGGGGGTTGATTCGAGTTGAGAGATGGCAGGGGAAGTGCCGCCGTAGTGGGCTTGGGTGGAAGACGGTTTACGGTTGCGGTTGTTGTCGTAGGTAGTGGTGGTTTGCAGGAAGTTGGAGGTGGCTACTAACGAGTCTGGGCGGGGGAGGAGGTCGGGAGTGTCTCGTTGGTGGTGCTCGGAATATGGCGACACTGATGGTGTTTGCGCATCTTGTTGGGGATTCTGGGCTCGGTTGGACCGGCGCTGGACCAAGTCCGACTTGAGAGATTGGATTTGCCTCTCAATGTTTTCGAGACGTTCGAGGATGCTGTCATCATCGCCTTGTACTAACGGTGGAAGATAGTTGTCTCTGAGTTGGGGATTTGGTGAGGCTGTTTCGTGTGGTCCTCTCCTCTGTGGCTGCGGTGGGGGAGGATATCCCGAACTAACATCCACCAGGGCACTGTCAGCATGTGTGTAAGGAAAGAAAGGAAAGACGAATCGCCCACACACCATCCGTTGACTCCAACATCTGGAGAGCTCTGGTCAACATAGCCATTGTGCTGCTGCTGTTGTTGCCCCGTTGTCGTGGGGTCAAAGGCACCAAACCCATTACTACCGCCGCCATAAGGATCGCCGCCGACTGATCTTGGCGAACTAGCCGCAACGGACGGGCCAGGCTGAACCGATATCCCTTTGGTAACCGTCGACTTGGTCACTGACGACGCCCCAGGAGTGGTAGTGACCCTCCGACACAGCGAGACGTGATCCCTCTTGACGCAGTTGGAACATGGAAGACCGCCATCGCACCGGACCTTGCGGTGTCGGCAAGGGAAGCAGGACTTGACATCGCGTGCCTTGCGCTTGTGCCTCAACAGCTCGGTGACCAGGGCCGTGTTGTAGCCGTTGATGCCATCGGAGACGTCAACCGGGATTGTCGGTACAGCTCCAGGCGCATGGGCTATACTGACACTTGGCGAGGGGGAGGGGAAAGGATTGGAGGAGCTTGCTGTCGACGGTCGAGCTATCCGGGGGTCCATCTGATGTTGGGATGGATGATCTTTACAGGGTATCGCTATCAGGGTAAGTTGAGGAACGTATGATGATCTGATCGTAGTATCGAGCAGTAACTGTCTGTGCCGTCTGGATGTAACTCGGTACTCCGGTGGTCCGCTGGCCCGATTGACTCCCCTGTTCCGGAGTAGTCAGTGGTTAATAAGTGGTCAATGATGGACGGATGTGGATGTTGGTTTGCGGAATAGTGTGCATTGGCAAGCATTGGCATTGGCATCAAGGGACGAGATCCAGAGAGGTGACTATCAGAGGAAAACAATTGAGAGATGGTATTGCAGACAAGGATGGGACGAATCTACTGCCATGTACTGGGGACCTGGCCCTTGATCGAGACGAACCAATAGCCTGTGACGACGGGCCGTGGACATGTCGGCACAATGCCGTGGTGGAAATTCGGTGAGGAAATAAATGGCAAAGCAGGATCGACGATTCAGACTGCCGAGACCTCCTAGCGGACGGGCTAAAACTGTGGACGGGCCACTTTCGAGTGAAGGGCCAGTGCTTGTTGCTGACACTCTTCGTCATCATGGTGGATCCCCCGTTGTTTGTGGACCATTCAGGGGTAAGCCGACAGGGTAGAATCAAGGCCGATTCCCGAAGCTATAATGGGTGGGGTCATTCAAGCCACAGGACACAGGCCACTCCCAGCCTCACTGCCGCCGGCATCTCCCTTCCTTCATTGTGTGCGAAACTGCGGACGTGAGTCCTTCTCCGCAGATATCGAACCTTGGCATCAACCGTCGATATGGCTATCCGGCAGAATCATAGAGGGCGTTATTAACATGCCATGACCGGGTAAGCTTGCCATCCTCGTCCATCAAAAGTGTCGAGCATGAAAACAAAGTAACATTGCTGACACAATCCAAGAACACTTACTACCTATGCAAACAACGCCAAGCCACGTGCTTGACGTCCGTGATCCGCCTCATGCAAGCCATCTTTGTGAATGATCTGCATCCCACGCCTCAGCTGAACTTTTGGTGTCCCCTCCCCTCTTCTTCGGAAAAGACCCACGAACAAGACTGGCATCTCTTGGCCAAGTGGACAAGGAATGCGGAGAAAACGCCGTGCAAGTGTGGTGAGACACAACGGCCAGAAGCGGCCACTTTGACAGGTTCTGGAAGTCCAGGTCGAAGATCTCAGATGGGTGAGACACAAAGACGGGCCGTTGCAGCGTTTAATTCGACGTTTATAGGGAACTAGAGCCCCATCAAAGTCGGTTCCCGCTCGGAAAGGAAAGATGGACAAGCCAAGGGCACCGGTGCCGTTTCACCACGCGTACCTGGTCTATCTGCTACACTACATTGCTTACTGCTTGGCAACAATGGTGTTATATCCCTGGTCCTCCAACCTTCATGAAGGCGGGATGATCTAATATCAACAGGTACCTCTAGGGTATCCAAACTAATGCATAGGCGGAGTTGACAGTTGACACTGACAACCCAGGCACCGTGCTTGTTGGTGGTCTGAGGAAGGCCGATCTTATTCCTTCCTAAGCTTCCTCGCTTCCATGCCGCACATGGCCATTCCAATATAGTACTAACGGGAACCACCCTCGTGTCAGGGACTACAGAGACTTACAAGCATGGCATCTCCACACAACTTTTGTCCCTGGAGCTATCATTGGTTGATGGCCATGGTCTAGGCAGCGGCTGCATCGAAATGAAAGCGAGATCCGATCTATTTCCTTTCTGTACGTAAGATCTGTGGTGAGTTCCTCCGGCCGTTGACTCCATGTCTATCCCTAGTCCACATCTACGGGTCGTGGGGGAAATGCGATGCCGCGATGCGCCTCCAATGAGCTGAGGTGAAGATACCTCTAGGACGAGGATCATATCACCACTTCTTCACTCTTCATCCACAGCCCGTCTTCAGTCACTGGGCAAGACGAATGATCGGCAGAACCATCGATTAGCGGGTAGTACCCCTAACGCAAATGACGTTTGGCGAAGAACTGCGTTGGGAATAGTATCGTCTCGGACGCATTAGTCCACCGTCTGGACTTCAACATCAAGACTTCTATCATGAAAAGATCAGCACGCGGGTTACGGCCTTTGGTAATGAGTACGGGTTCAGCTCGCGCGGAGGGGCCGAGGGAATCTATCGTGGAACGACCAAGCGGGTAATCTTGTCCCACAGCTGCGAGTGTCCGCGGCTTGTCATGTCAGCACTTTGCCGCCGTGTAACCGCCCGCGCATAGCAAGGGACTGAGTAGGATGATTTCGAGAAGGATGGGGGCCTGAGGACTCTGGATCTTGCTTCTTCACGACGGGGAAAATGTTGAAGAGAACGCTGAAGAGATCCAAGTATAAAACCCTCTTCACATCCCCATTATCAAACCTCACTCTCATCACCACCATCTCTCATCTTCACTCCCCTCTCAAGTCTCAACTCATCAACAGCCTCAAAACCCCCCCAGTCTCTTCAGACCTCCACCCCCAAACCAAACCTCCAAAATGAAGTTCCTCCTCTCCACCACCGCCCTCCTAGCCTCTCTCTCCAGCTTAGCCCTAGCCCTCCCCTCCCCTGCTCCCCAAGAGGATGCCACCGCCGTCCAGACGGACATCCAAGTCATCGACGACTCTCTCGCCTCCTACAACTTCACCCCAGCCTTCACCTCCTCTCTCGACGAGCTCTTCAACCTCCTCGACTCCATCCCCGACTCCGTCCTCGAGTCAGGAGACGACGCTCTGAACCAATGGTTCATCGACAACGACTTGCGCGATCCCTCCGCCTCTCTCCTCATTGACGACACCCCCGACCTCGTTGGCGACGACCTCGACGTCGTCTCTGACTCTGACACTCTCGTCGAGCGCGGCGCCGTCCTAGTCGCTAGAGCGAGCGCCTGGAAGATCGCAAAGTGCGTCGCTTCCATCGTGCAGCTCATTGCCACCACTGCTGTTCCCGCTGCCAAGTTGCTCAAGATCAAGAAGTACATTAAGGCGCTGGGAGGTGTCAAGACGAGCGTCAAGTTGCTGTTGGGTGCGACGACGAAGGCGGAGAAGCTCAAGGCTGGTGGCAAGATGCTTGTGTATTTGAGCGCGGAGCTTTTGGGGATTAGCAGTGTTAAAGCTGCTTGCTTTTAAGGGGGTTGTCTTTATAAAGGGGGGAGGTGCTTCTGGGTGTATCTCTTGGTACTTCTTTGTGCGTGTGCCTGATGTAGGAGTGGAAGGGGGGGGTTGAAATGGGTGGCTGTGGATGTCAAAATGGGGACAGGAAGGATCGATGGGGGGGGTAAAAGCGGATGGGGGTAGAAGGTTGGTTGGTGAATACAGGGAAAGGGCAATGGCGACTGTGTGATCTATTACCACCAGGGGCAAGTGTAGGGACTGAGGGGTCATTGAGGCCTTTTTGTTGCTCGGGGGTTTTATCTTGTTATATTCTTCTTCTTTACTTTGGGGGACGCCCTTATTAGTCGAATTCATTGCTTTGTATCTTGTCGCTGCACTGGAGACCTTTGTAGAAGAGAGAAACCAAGGCGCTTTTTTTTTTTTTGTGTCCCCGGTTGATAGCCCCCGCCACAAGTTGGTGAGGTTGGACTAATTAAATGAAGATGTCGTGGTTTATTGACATGGAGATAGCGGTTTGGTGTTGTTGTCGATTACGGTCTAGACCACCGAAAAAAAAAAAAAAAAAAAATTTTTTTTTTTTTGATATCCCGAAGACCAACTCCACAAATAACAGCACCACAAACACCTCAAGACACTGTAGACAGTACCTCATGACTCTCGTTAACACTATACTTTTAGGTTACTTACACTTCTCAACCCCATCCCACCACATCCCATCCCGGCTTACACCTCAGTCTCAACCCCCGTCCCCTTATCCCCATGCTCCCCCAACTCCTTCACCTTCCCCTTACACTTCTTCACTTTTCCACCAAGCCAATCCAGCGTCCTCGCCGCCTTCCACTGCATCACGCCTCGGTGTCTTCTATGCAGCTCCTTTCGATGTTGCTTGTAATCCTGCACCTGAGCAATCACACCCCGTTTGCCGCCGTCCTGGTCGGAGCCAATCTTGTCCCCGTCGAGCTTGGCTGAGATCTTGTGCTTGACTTTGTGTGCGGTTTTGGAGACGGGGTTATGGTGGTCGTTGGAGGTATCTGGGAGGTCTTCGGTGTCCGAGTCGGATGAACTCCTGGGTGAGGAAGAGGCGGTGTTATCGCCGTGCTTCCGGAGAGCTTTACGCGTGGCTGCTTCCTGAGGAGTGTCCCGGTGCTGAGGTGAGTGGATGTTGTGGCGGGTATTGTACTCGTCGTCAGACAGGCTTGAATCGCTGTCAGACCCCGACTCGCTGGTATCTGTATCCGAGTCGGACCAAGAACCGCCGGCACCGTCATCATCATCATCCTCACCCATCTTTTCATCACACACCGTATCTAACACCTCCATCACCCCCTTGACATCGCTGTTCCTCGGCTTGCTCGCATACTTCCTATGATATCCAGACAATCCCCTCCAGAATCTGACACTGAACTCGACCTCGCCCAACGGCTTCTCCCCTTCTTCCAACCCCTTGTAATCAGCACAGGTACTGGCCCGTTTCAACTGCTTCTTTCCACCCTTCCAGACCGGCAAATGAACAGTGACATCCTCCTCATCCGGGATGGAAGAAAGCCAGAGAACGGCCAGCGCGAGATTGGAGTCCGGCAGGAGCGAGTGCTTGTCCTGAAACTGAAGCAGCAACATGCTCTGGTAGCGTTTGACGACTCCCAAGAAGATGCTTCCCTCGCTGATGCCATCGCCGGGTTGTTTCTGCTGACTCATTTGCTGCCCATGACCACCAGCATGATGTCTCTTGGGCACCCAAACGCCCTCCTCTCCCTCCAGCGGGTTCATCTTCCCCTTGCCAATCTTGGTCTTCAACTTGAGCTTGCATCCGCTCAACCGTTCCAGTTCTCCCCTCCTTCCTTCCGTATCATCACCCACACCACCACCAACCCACTTTACGCCCCCCTTAACCTCCACGGTCCCCATCTCCCACCCCCTCAGCTCCCGTGTCATCACCTGCTCTCCCATTTCCACCCCTCTCCAAACCAAACTCACCCTCACCCTGCCGTTGCCGATTCCTCCTGCCAACGGGAACGTCCCCATCACCTGGCTCCTGTGCTCAAACACCTTTCTCAGCGGCAGATACACCACACCCAGCAAAGGATCCTCCTCGCCCTCTCTGCTATCCCTCACACTGATAATCACCTCGCAAGTGCTCCAGTCCTTGACAAACCTCTCGGTCCCAGCATTGAAGAAGGGCTTCGCGTTCTTGGGCTTGGTTCTGGTACGGTAGATCTTCTGCTGGTTGAGGATGATGGTGCAGTAGGAGTCTGGCAGGCTATCGGACTGCTCAGCGGCATCTTCCTTGACTTCGTCGGCGCCGGTGGAGCGCTTGCGGTCTTCGTTTAGCGGAGTGATTTCCAAGCCGGTGATGTTGTGGATCTGGATGGAGAGGATTCCTGATGGCATAGAGGGCAGAGGCGGAGAGGAGATGATCATTTGGTCTTCTTTGGCCTTGAAGTCTTGGGCCTCCTGTTGGTGTTTCTCTTGGGACATGTCCTTGGAGTGGGAGGCTTCGCGGAGTTTGGACTCGGTAGTTTCGTGGACTTGCTGGTCAAGTTGGTCCAAAGAACGCACGGAGGTATCAAAAGTCTGCTTGTCAAGCTGGCTCTGCTGAATGTGTGCCTTGGCAAAGTAGCCAACTGCCCAGGAGATAGTACCGGGCATGGTCTCATCAGGGTCCGAGGCCATGAGCCGGTCTTCACGGTCGTGCATCTTGTTCTTGGTTTCCTCGCTGTGCATCAACTCCTTGAGAGAAACCTCGACACGCCCCAGATCGTCATCGGCAGTGTACTTGTCCGAATCCCAGATTTGGATGCGCAGGTTCTCTTGGGCGTTGATTTCATCCGGCGAAACGAGAATGTAAGCCCACTCGTTCCAGACAGGCTCTTGCTCGTCGATGATGATGCGTGTGGAAAACATGGGCTTGCCGACCTTGCCCCATGACACAGTCACGTACGGGTCAGACGATCCCTCAATAGGGCCGAATCCGCCATCGCCGCACTTGAACCCGCGGGCTTTCTTGATGTAGATAGCCACAACACCTCGAGCAATGGTGTCCTTCTTGAAGTCGTCGCCGACGAGCATGTCCTTCAGGTCGAGAGTAAGCGACTTTGGCGCCACATATTCAGCCAAGGCGGCATCGACAGCGGACTGAACAAAGGAGGAGATAAGCGGGATGTCCATCAGGTTGGGGAGGTGTTTCGACAGAGGGACGCAGGAAAGGTTGACTCGCGGCTGGCCGAGGAAGGTCAAGGTACACAGCTCGAAGAAGGGCGGATCGGGCGTCAACTGCAGCCGCAGACGCATAATGCCCACGAATCCCTTCAGTTCTACCCAGACTGGAACAGCCAAGTCACCCGGCAAGTAGAACTTGAGGTAAAGATGCGCATTCTTGGCCTTGCTGGTGATCGACTTCCCTGAGGACCTAGGTCTGTAAGCAAACGCCAACTCCATGTTGACAAAGTCCCCTTCCTCAGCTTCCATGCCCTCCTGAACCATCTCTCCTCCTCCACCTTGAGCCTCTCCCTCTCCTTTAACCTCCCGATCGTTTTCCCCGGCATCCTTCAATCTTCCCTGATCGTCGACCGACTGTCCTGCCGCTCCCGTGGGCAACCACTTCACTCCCAACACTCTGAACGCCTCGCTTCCCTGGCCGATATCATCCACACTCACCATGCGGACGAACTTGGGCAGGGAAGCTTGCATAACGTCCTCGAGCATGTCCGCAATAGAGGCAAACAGGTCCGGGTTGATCAAAGGCCAGACGGAGGCCAACAAGCCGTTCAACCATGCTGCTGATTCGGGTAGGGGGGCGCCGTCCTTGTTGACCGTCTTTTCGGCGTGACGGTCGGCGGCCCAGGTTTCTTCTTCGAAGATGGAGGAGATGCGCTTTTCGAGCCAGCCGGATACACCCTGGATGAGGACGTAGGCACCTGCGCCTGCGAGGGAGAGGAAGAGGAGAAGGGAAAGGTAGCTCCACGCTAATGTTTTGCTGGACCCGGATCCACACCCTAACAGCGAAACGCAACCGAGTCCCAGTATCCCAACAACACTAAGTCCAGTTAGCCCAGCGGTTAAAGCCTGTCGGTAAGTCTTCATCATCCGCTCCTTTGTTTCCTCAAACTCTGGTGGTGGAAAGAGCTTGTGCATGCCTTGATGCGCCTCTCCAACCTCGAACGTCTCGTCTTGTAGATGATCTTGGCTCTTATTCCCCGCTTCTGGGCCCGTGAAGGTCCTATGATCCGACCCGACCGATGGGTAATTCTCGGGAACGGAACCGAGGTTTTTGTCCGTCATATCGTGAATCGTAATGGGCAAGTGGGTTACCGGGTCGGTTACCTCACGACCGTGGCCCTGGGGTTGTTGCTTCTTCATGATCTTGCGCTTTTCTTTGGGATCGACGGTGGAGGCGACTGTTTCTGTTGCTGATTTTTCCTGCTGTTTCTTCTGTTTTTCCTGCTTCTGCTGTCCATCACCCTGTTGTGGCCTGTCAACTTCATTAGTCTTGGGCTGTCCACCACCGTATACACCTTGCTGTTGTGTCCCTGGATCCTCTACAGGCGCATCGGGATAGTTCCTATTAGTAGTCGGATATGGGTCCCCCTCTTGGTTGCCCTGTTGGTCTTTATCTTTGGAAATGGCTTTAACAGCATCGTAAGCTCGCTTGGTCTTGGACGGGGGTTCGTTGATGTTGCCGTCCGCGTCTGGTTCGGGCTGGGCCGTGTTCTCCTGTCCTTCCTGCTCTTTGATCTCGGCTCGGTGTTCGCGGTAACCCTTTACAGTTGGGACAGGGTGTTTGGCTGTGTATGGGCCGCCGTGGGCGCGACGTGCGCCTCGGTCTTCGAAGTCGTCGTCGTAGCCGGACATGGTGGTGATGCTTCGTTCGTCTTGCGTAGGTCAGGTCGGGCAGGTCGAGGCTTGGTCCGTGTGATGGTTCGACGAAAGTGTGTCGAGATGCTCGTGTACTTTCTTAGGAATAGAGGTATGTTCGATAGGTTGAGGTAAACGTGTTGGCATAGGTTGGATGTTCAGGTACCAATATCACCAGTCCAAGTCAATCCTTTCTCCATGGACATTTCCTAGCCGATGGCTGCTTCCGTGTTGAAGAAGAGAAGAGGAGAAGGAAAAGTCCACCTTCCAAGACTTTCAGAAAACAAGAAAAGAAGGCTCGACGAAACAAACATTGGAAGAGTGGAAGCTGCGATTCGATTGGATTGTTTCATCCTTTCGTGTTTGGAGGAAAGAGCTGGAAGACGGCTCTTGGTCCGGCTTGGTATGACGTTCCTACCCCAACCCAAACTTACGTCATATCGAACGTTTGCAGGGGTATTCAGTGGTTCCCTCGGTTGCAGCGGCCGAGATAGTCCCAGATTGGCTGTTGTCCCGCTGTAACCCCCACTGTAAGTTTCCGCAGCGGGCGGGCACTAAACCGGTTTTAGTGTGACGGGACCCTGACAGCTTTGACAGAAATATGAGGAGGCAGGTGAACCAGAAGGACCAAGTTGGCTGATTTTCTTGTAGCAGCCCCCGATGAAGGCCTTGGACGTCTCTGCGGCACACTCTCCTCTCCATTCCATTTGGATGACAGAGTTTGGTACATTTAGTATTCGCCATGGTGATTCCCACTCCACATCATGTTTACATACCATCACCGCTGTTAAGACCCAAGAAACACAACTCTCCCAAGTTCCAAACGCCCATCGCTATGACCTCGGCCAGACCAATGCTCCTGATCCCTGGGTATCGAGCTCTTGAAGAATATAGCCTAATATCGAGGGCAAAAAAAGAAAAAAGGCATACGAGAGGCTTTTTAAGCTACGTAGCCCAACGCTTATAATTCTTAAAATGCTCTATAAAGTCCGTGTCTATACTGGTTGTATTATACCGTTAGCACGGCCGGACGCCGGAGACGGAAATAACAAACTTAAAGGCAGCTTTTTATAGTTTAATAGTTATATAGGAATTGGACTCCGATTTTCCTAATAGAACTTTACGTTCTAAAATAGATATAAAAATACGTTATTTAATAACGAAGTTAGTTTCTCGCTAGCTGCGTTTATATTATACATTTTAATTGGGTATAATTATAATTCTAACGTATATTTACAATTGCGCGCCGCTATAAAACTTCGAGAATATTATAAATTTAAAATATAAAGCGTATTAATTCCGCACTTATAATAAATAGTAATTTAATCTACCCTTATAATAATTAAAGGAAGTAACTATTAAATATAATTTAATAAAGTTAAAAAGTTTATAATAAGTATTATTATACGTATTTTTAATAATAATAGTCTATTAACTATTATTAAACTATTTAATAATTTAAATTCTCTAATTATTCTTTTATACTTTAAGTACTTATTTTAATTCCTACGTTTTTAAGTATATACTTACTTATAATATTAACTTACTTAAAAGCTTTAGCTTACTAATAAGCTTCTTTTTATAGTAAGTACTTTTTATACGCCTTTTAATTTTATTTTAGTTTTAAAAGTTATATTATTTACTTTAAATAGGGCTATTAAGTTCTAACGATTTAAGCGGCTCTTATATTACTTAAGTTCGTAATATAATACTTCTTTTTTTTAATTAACGTCCTTAATAACTTTATTAATTTTTTAACGTATTTAATTATTTTTATTTTTATATTATTCTTTCTATTACTTTAAAAATAATAATTATTAAAGTTATTTAATAACGTTAAAAGGTTTATAATAAATATAATAGTATTATATTAATTTTAATAATAATAATTTAAATTTTTTAATTATTCTTTTATATTTTATACGCTTACTTATTTTCTTATATCTTTTATATTAATTTATAATATTCTTTTATTTACTATAAGTAATAACTTATTATAAATACTTTTTTATAATAAGTACCCTTTTATTTAATTCTTATTTAAAATTATACTCGACCGCCTTTAATAAACTATTACGTCCTAACAACTTAATTAACCCTTATATTATTTAAGTTCGTAATATAATACTTCCCCTCTTTAATTAACGTTTTTAATAGCTAGTTGGTTTTTCCGAAGTATTTGTTCATTTTTAGGGTTAGGGTTAGGGTTAGGGTTAGGGTTAGGGTTAGGGTTAGGGTTAGGGTTAGGGTTAGGGTAGGGTTAGGGTTAGGGTTAGGGTTAGGGTTAGGGTTAGGGTTAGGGTTAGGGTTAGGGTTAGGGTTAGGGTTAGGGTTAGGGT
>RAOY01000011.1:0-31215 GCA_009806085.1 Neurospora cerealis
AAAAAAAAAAAAAAAAAAAAAAAAAAAAAAAAAAAAAAAGAACAAGTGTGTTTCGTCAAAGATGAGAGAGTCTGTGCCACCAAAAATTGTACGGTGGCTAAACCACGGGTCCATCTCACCGAAGTGAGAGATCCCTGCCATGGATTGTTGAGCGCATGACAGAACCGTTCTCAAGTGTGAAGAAGAAGAAGAAGAAGAAGAAAAAGAGTTCAAAGGGGAGGGGGAGTAGGGATATATATACACTTGTGGAAGCTGAAACTGACAGACACGATTCCCAGCTTTCCGAAGGCAGCGCGCTTTCCTTCCGCGCCAAGTGACACTTGCCGAAATAAGGTACATTCATTTGGGTCAACACTCAGAATGCCACCACCACTTCGGCTCATCTGAACACCCAGGAAAGAGCGAACATTTGAGTCTGGGAAGGCACGACACAAAAACCGTAGACCTCTAAGTACCTCTAGCTCATGGAGTCAGTCATAAAGAGAGAGAGCATGAGGGGTGCGTGAAGACAAGTGGGTGGGTCGGTAAGCTCGGGGAAGGTGCGGTAGGGTTGTTTCCTAGGCGGGTAATGAAGAGCAGTCTGTGTCTGTAGTGCTCTTTGCCGTTAGGCGAGAAGGCGAAGCATAGCTGGAAGGGGGACGGACAGATGTGTATGATAAAAGGAGTATATTATTGAGATATGTCGTTGTTGATGTCTCATTTGACCATGTCTCGTACAAAGGACTAATTCTCACCAAACATAAGTGGTGCTTACTTCTACTTGTAAGTCCCGTGCTATGTTAAATAAAATATGCTTTGGTGTTTTTCATTACCTGTTCTTCGACTTCTCATTATGATATCTATACATTACACACTTTGATCATACAAGTAGTGCCCTTGACAAGCGGCTGGTGTCCATATGCCACAGTTGTTACGCTGTGGAATTGTAGCGGTCGACCTTGACTCCTCCGAGTGACTCCTAACGGGTTGCTACTCCAGCCACACAAGCTTATCAGCACCCAAAGGTAACCATCCATCCATGTCCCATCTTCATCTCTCAGCGCCAAAATACCATCCCATCCCATCACATCGACCTAACAGCATGCTTCGGCCCTAACTTCTGATCTCCAGTATGTACCGAAACAGCATCACTGTGGACATGCAAAAACCCCTTGAGATTTGCCGTACTATCCAGGTCCTCCTCCCTATACGACGCAGACACAGAAGTAGTATCGCTATTCGCTTTCATCGACTCTGTCGAGGTTGTCGTAGTGTTATAATAATTCGTCGTCGTCATCGTTATGGTCTTCATTTCATATGACGGCCTGCCATCAGACGACGTCCTCCCAGCCGCCAGACGAAAGGCGGGATGCAAAAACTGCTGGTATCGCTCCCTCCCGCTCACTGGGATCTCACTCAACGCAACATCCGCCGCCGCCGTTGCTGTTGTTGTTGTTGTTGTTGTTGTTGTTGGCCCTGGGCCAGATTGCTGCTGCTGCTCACTAGTCTCGGGAACTTCGATCCATGAGAGACGCTGCCCAAACGCGTTGCGGCATGGTCTCCTGCCTACCGTCAGGGGGGGTTCGCTACTGGCGGCGGTTGGCCCGCCTATGGCGCCTTGTTCGCCGCTGCTATTGTTGCTGCCGCGCGGGTCGAGGAAGCCGGGGAAGAAGCGGACGATGAGAGGCTTCAGGGTCATGACGCAGGCGATGGCGATGGCGGAGTGGACTTCGAGTGCGGTCCAATAGGTGACCTTGCCGTTGCTGAAGGTGATGTCCTTCTGTGATGTGTCTAGGAAAGCGTAGAGGTAGAAGACGCGGACGAGTGAGACGATGCAGACCCTGTTGGGTAGGAAGAGAGAGTGTGGTGAGTACATGATGTCTCCGGTGGACATGAGTGTGTGGTGGTTGGAAGGCTAAGACTTACAAGAAGCCCGCGGCGAAGATGCCGACAACGAAAAATTTTTGTCGCGCGGGTAACTTCAAAGGACCAACGATTGGGATGGGCAGAAGAAAGATGAGGAAATCCGTGGTGATTGTCATACTAAGGAAGCCGAAAGGCAAGAAGTGTTAGCTTATTAGTTTGAGGAGTCTGGACTAGTGTAAGATCAAGAATCAGCCTAACCATGTGCAGCTCCAGTACCACTGGTTTGTATGACAGTTTGGTTTGGGTCCAAGCCCCCAAGGTTTAGCCGGATCCCAGTAATCCCGCAGTGGTACACAACTTGTGGAGATTACTATAATCGTGTAGACACTGGTAACACAGACGATGACGAGGACAGCATATGTAGCCCTACGTGCCGATTCCACGGTGAATATGGTGATATATAACAGGCAGATGGAGATCTTGGTCATCGCCAGCGAAAGGAAGTAAGTCAAGGTGGAAGCCCAGAATCCCTATTATAACGATTATATAATCTAGGTCAGTGTGATTTCCTGACGATGCGGCGGGGACGAGCAACTGGATAATATGGGGTTAGGACAACTGCACTCACCGCCATTAGAGGCACGTAATTGGCCATAACATCGACGTTCCATAGGTGTTTGCCCATACCATGTGCGATTTCTGTGACTTCGTTAGGCTTTGCATTCTTTATATCATAGTAGAGAGTTTTTGACAGACCCACGCTGAGGATGCCGGACATTCCCGCCGCTATTATCTGTCGAGATATGTCAGAACGTAGGTACGAAAGTTGTTAGCTAGAAGCTTAGACGTTAACCAACCAGAGAAAACAAAATGCACCAATCCGATGCCCCAAGCCCGTTAACAACCCTGGATCGCGCCCAAAACCTCGAGGCGACGAAGATGACAGCAATAGCCCATGTTGTCCAGATTGTTCCCAGCATCGAAGGGCCATAATCTTCATTTATACGGTATCCGCGTGGTGGTGGCGTCGTGTTGTCATCTTCAGACCTGTACAGCACATAGGCCTCAGAACTGTACCTGCTCTCATGCATGCCGGGGACGACGAGAGCATCGAGGGGAAGGAAACTCTGTAACAGCTGTAGGTAAGGGCGAAGGATATACGCCTCTAGCCACGGCCACCCTAACAGGTCGGTAGATGGGTCGAACTCGAGGTTTGTATAGACGGGGTACCCTACCCAGCCCCTGAAACCTGGCTTCACCCCTGCGGCGATCTCCGTATGTGGCTGAGGCAATCCCAAGATCAGAGGGTGGGACGAGAAAGTGGTGTTATCTTGGGCCTGACGAGATGACGATGATGTGTTGGCGTGGTGGCGTGCTAGTTCGCAGTGTTCCCGATGAGGAGAGCACACGGACCGGAGCTGTCGGGTGAGGATTGGTTGTCTCGACCTAAAAGTGTGAGAAAAGTCGAGGCCGGGCAACTAACTACGAGATTCGGTCACTTGTTAGTTGTATTGCTAACACACTCGGAGATAAACCTACCTCTCTTTCTCCCCCGGTATGAGAGTTATTGCAAGATGACAGAGTAGAATCCCTGGGACTCTCACCTTGCTCAAGGATCTTCACCTGACAACCTCCCTCGGCCAAGCGGGTGATGCTGAACTGCTTGTTGGCAGCTGACGTCTAATTCAACCTGGTCGTATTCGGGTCTTGCTGAAATGAGATCGGTCCCAGCCAGACGGTACGCGATGGGTCCTACGGGGCACAAGTGCCGGGCCGTTGGGGTACAGTGACTGCCGGAGAGTATATTGTCTTTCAGTCTTTGGGGCTGTCTTCAAGTCCACGCCTTCTGGTGTCACTTGGTTGTTTCTGCGCAAGGTAAAACAAATGAAGGGGACAAATACAACCGGGTGACATCTGGGACTGCTCGAGATGGACACGGCAAAGACTGGTATAAGATGAAGTAGCGGGCGATCAAGAAGGAGAAGAGATCATCATGTGATTTCCGCAAGGCCATGGCAAATAGATAGAATACGGTGTCGCGGATGATTGATAGAACGTGCATGACGATATGCTAGTTGAACGGTTGTGGATAAAGACGGGGAGCTAGTGTAGGGCCTTGCCAGGATCGACACAGGCTGGATATCCTCCTCGAAGCCCCCTGGCCTGATGCCAGTGTGAAGACGAGATTGCCCTGGAGGGAACATTGCGTTGTCCAGGTCTCCAGTACATAAACGAAGGGTTCTCAGTGGCTGGGCTGACTGGATTTGAATTGTTGCGCACAGGGGATCCCCGCGGAACTTGCAACCAACCCGGTGCCGCCAGCCCTGAGAAAACAACGAGCAGATGGTTTGCTTACATCGTGATGAGAACCTCGCTCGCCTTTCTTTGCTCCAGTGTAGAATCCCATAGATCCGGTCCGAATCAGCCTCAGAACTTGGATATCGTGGGTTGGAGATAGCAAGGTGATGAAGAGCGGCGAGCTGAGCAGTAGAGTGGTTGATGACAATATCATGACAAAAGGAAAAAAAAGGGGGGGAGTCTTTTGATGAGCCTGCCTTCACACATTGTGCTGCCAGATGACTGAACCGAATCCGACTTTTTGGTCATCCCCTACCACACTACACACGGAGAGAAGTCCGTACTGTCATATTTTGACTGAAGTGGCTTCACCGCTTGTTGTGAGGATGTCTCAACGTTCAAAGAGCCACAGCTTCGAAACGAGCTTCTCGAAGAGGACCATCAAGGTTGCGAATGGTTTTTTGCTCGACCTGGTGGAGTTAGACCGTAATCCACTGCGCTATCGGAGTCTTGGTTCGGCAAGGGATCTCGTGAATAACTAAATGGGGTGAGCTCTCGGCGCCAATGCAACGGTAACAAAGTCTCCGGCGTCGTTCTCATCCAAGTCATCACTGGCCGCTATTGGGTGTTCGAAGTCTGGAAAGGTGCCACGATATAAAATGTCACTCGAGGTTGTCCCAGGACCCTGGGACGAGTCCAAATCCCATGAAGTGAGGTAGGATGAAAAGGTAAAGAGCACGGACGGCGGTGATCGAGGATCGGGTTGACCTGGTGGGAGATCCAATGCCACCCGACGACATCTCGATGATGTTCAATGTTTTGGTGGACGAGGGGAGTGAGATTGAGGTGTCACTGACGGCTGAAATTAGAAAGGCGCCAGGGGCAGGTACCGGGTCCAGCCAGATCCTGGGGTGCATCAGCCCGTCCACAGGGCGTTCCAGAGGCACAGGGGCTGCGTGAACCGTGCCCATGGCGCTCCAGGTGGGTTGGGGACCGAACGCCCAGTGGGGTGCTCGGGCCAGTGAGCTGCTGCGGGGGCTTTACCCGCGCCATTAACCCCTGCTCCTGCCCGTCTTGTGAAGTCGTGCCTGCCGGGATCTTGGCCGTTATCAATGACCTCCACTAGAAATTTTCCCAAACCGCGGCGGCATCCATCGCGGGGCAGGCAAAGAAGCCCGTGTAAAGAGGTGCTTGGCCGAATAATCTTTGGATCTCCGAGAGTTAAGATACGATTAGTCAAGATACAATTTCACCGAACATCGAGACGGATATTTTCCAGTATCATCATTATACCGATTGACTTACACCAATACTACCATAACAACCAAACATCAGTCCAACATCGCATAGTCCCCAACCGTCTCCAAGAACTTCAACCACTTCGAAGAATCACCTCTCGCTCACCCGCCGAGCAAACGGCGACAAATCTCCAATCTTTTCCCCCACCAGCCAAACACAACCATGGCACCCCCCCAACCAACAACCACAAATCCCGACGCAGAAGACGACCCCATCGTCGCCACCTACAACGTCTTCATCAAGCCCCCCCTCCCCGAAGACCGCAAGCTCGTCGTCCTCCGCTACGTCACCAAGACCGCCCAAGACCCGTCCTCCATCAAGCCGCCAAGGATCAACAGCTTCCGCGTCAAGCCCGAAACAGGCATCTACGAGGTCGACATCCCTCTCGAGACGGGCGATGGCTACAACAAGGGCAAGGGTATCGCGTGGGGCGTGGCGCTAGCCAAGTCGATGGAGTCCAAGAAAGGCGGCAGTCTTGGTCTGGCTGGTGGTTTCAACATTGGTGGACAGGGAGGATCGGCACGTGGTGGTCCTGGTGCCGGAGCAGGTGGTGGGCGTCGGGGCGGTAATTCCGGAGGAGGAGACGATGACGAGGCGCAGAATCTGAGCTGGCCTGAGGCGGTGGCGCAAGGCAAGGCGGTTATCGACCAGAAGTTGACGGGTAGTCGGAGTGCGGGCGAGGATTACGTGAAGCATATGGTTGGTGTGTTTCAAGGAAGTGAGTCCAGTCCAACCCCCAACCTCAACCCATAACCTCCCCCTCCCCAACATCACTAACCACTAACCCTCCCCTCCCCTCAAACAGACAACCTCCACCTAACCCCCGTAACCTCCCTCGTCCAGCTCCGGCCCGTAGCCCCCTACCTCGACGCCGCCACCGAGCAAGAACGGCTCTCACGCCTCGGCCCCTCTGCCGGCGCCGGCGCCGGCGGTCCCGCCGACAAGCAGGCGGCCGGGCGCGCGATCCACATGTCCATCAAGTCGTCAGACTCGGGCGGGGCCGGCGCGGCAGCCGAGACCATGGCGGACCGGCTGCGCGCCGTGCAGACGGAGGGGTGGCACAACCTCAAGTGGTACCACGACGAGCACGGCGAGGCGTGGGATACGTATAATGAGTGCATGCTTTTAAGGTCGAGCGAGGCTGGTAATGCTGCTGTTGTGCCGTCGGCTGAAGATGAGGATGAGGAGAAGAAGAAGGAGAAGAAGAAGAAGGAAGAGAAGGATGGGGAGGAGGCTGAGGCTGAGGCGGCGGCGGCGGCAGAACCAACGGATGATAGCGGAGCGCCGGATCTGGTCGAGAAGGTGAACAGGTTGCAGTCGGATTGGGGCGAGGAGCAAATCCTGCGGTCTATCAACGGGTTGGGACCAGATGATAAGAAGCCGGGCGAGGAGGCGGTTTCGGTGCCCTCGGTCTTTGGCACGAAAAAGGCTACGGCCACGGCCAAGAAGGCTCAGGTGAACAGCAAGGGAAAGGGAAAGGCGGTAGCAACGTCTTCGTCGAATGCTATGCAGCTTGACTAGAACAAGCCTGTGGACAGGAAGAGAAGAAGCTCGTGCACCGGAAGCCGAGTTGAAGCGGCAGGGCAAAAGGAAGTGGAAAAGGAGGACAAATGCGGGAGATAAAGCGCATAAAGTGAGCCTTTCTGAAGCGAGAGGCCCATTATAGAAGTCCACTACCAACTACCCTTTGGTTAACCGATAGATTCTCTTCTGATTTTAGAAATATACGATACCCTACAACTTGACCCCTCTTCTTTCCTGTCTTCTTCACAGGCTTGCTTCTGAATAACCTGCCTGCTCCATGACAAAACATCGTTATGGTGACACAGGTGTGATGAATGATCAATGATATACGACCTCGCAAAACCCATACCAACCCCTTTTTGGTCTCCCTATTCTACATGTGTCCATTTCATCCATCCATCCATACAACAATGCCGAGTTATTTAAAAACCAACCGCCAAGTTCTTTTCTTTTTCCCCAGCAATGCAATGTAGGAAAGAAGAAACTTTTCCTCCCCGCCCAGGAGGTTACCCTCTAGTAGTAGGTAAGCCAAAATGTTTGCTAGGGTAAACAATCCCCATCGCGATGGCCCATAACGCTTTTTTTCCTGCACCTCAAGAAGTATGAGTGAGCCTCTCGACACATATGAGAGAACTCCAACAACAAACAATCGCTGACAACGCGATGCAATCAACGCAACTTTTCCGTTTCGAAAATGATGATGATGATGATGATGATGAGAATCGTTGCTTGAACCACCCGCTCAGATGGTCCTTGCAACGAACTTCAATGTCAATGTGTATGAGGCTAATAGCCGAGTTGCTTACTGAAGCAGCTCAACATCGAGGCCGATCGACCGCATGAAGAGGTTGACGTTCTGCAGGCGATCGGCTGCGAGTGCTGGAGGCAAGGTCTTGGCGAGGCTGACGGTATCCATGACACGGTCCTTGACAGCAATGACAAGTCTTTGCTGCTGGTCGGGGCTAGCACCAATACCGATGGCCGCGAGAAGTTGCCAGACGTAGGTATCTTGATCGGTGGCAATACTACCGGGGAAGATGTACGGAAGAGTGGGCTCGAGGAGGTTGAAGAACTGAGTGTAGGTCATATCCCTGTGCAATATTGTTAGCATGCGATTCATGCCTCATAGTATAGGGGAACTTACCAAGAACGCCAATCCTGTTCATTGCCTCCGCCGTTATGCTTAATAAGCTCCGCCCTACTGAGGATCATGGTAAGCATCGACGCGCCAATTTTGCTCTTGGCGATGACGTCCACGTTGCGCGTGCACACAAGACCGAGGATGGCGGCAACAAGATCGAGGCCGAGTTCGTTCATGAACGTAAACAGCGTGGTTACTATAGCAGCCGAGAACAGCTCAATGTTTTCACGCATAGCGGCGTTGAACTGGATGTCATCAGTGGTAACCTGAGCTTCTCGGACAACGTCGAGTTGGTCGAGATTCAAGACAATGCGTGTGAAAATGGTAATCCTTTGCTCGTGGTTCGTGTGACGGAAGATGCGCGGTATGGCTTTCTTGCCCTTGTTGTAACAAAGAAGGGCCATGAAGGGGTGGATGCGGCCTGGCTGGTCGTGATCCTGCACCCTCAGAGCCTTCCAGAGCTGCTCATTCAACGCCTGTCCCTCGTTGCTCCATGCAAAGACCTTGGCAAGAGCTTCTTGATCATCCTCGGCAGGCGCCATAGGCATGTTGCGTTCGTGGTCTTCCATCTTCATAAGTGTGGTGTATACCAACTCGAGAGCTCTCAGTTCGGACTTCTTGTCCCTTCCATTAACAGGATGCGGTGCCTTCTTCACATCGCCGGCGCTGTCGTTACGCTTGATGTTGAGAAGCGGCTTCGGGGTCTTGGCGTTGCTGAAGGAAATCTTGCCCAAGCTACCTTCAATAACAAGCTGCTTGTTTTTGGGCTTGTTCTTGGCCGCCTCAACAGCGCGCTGGACCTGTTGTTCCATCCTTTGCATATGGTTCTCAGGACCCCTGTTATGGCGGCGCATACCTCCCTGGCGGCTTCCTGTCTGAAACAGATAGGTCTGAGCAAACTGGTTCAGAGGCTGGCTGGGGTGCTGACGATGGCCAGCCTGGATCTGACTATGGACTTGATAGTAAAAGTCCTCGGCGAGTGACTCGTCTGTGCCGTGTTCATTGGGATTTCCAGTGGCTGCAACAAGCTGCTGAAGCTGGATTCGGGTGATGAAGTTCTTGTCCTGTGGCGTCATGATACCATTGTCGCGAGACATTTGGAAGATCTTGTGGTTGCGTTTGGCGCGCTTAGCTTCTTGTTCCAGATACGCAGCCTTTTCCTCCTCCGAGAGTTGAGCCAGCTGAGCGGGATGAAGAATCATAGGAGGCTGCCGCGGAAGAGAGCCTTGCTGCCTGTGGCCCTGGTGGGCAGACTGAGGACCGGACGGAGGCGTAGGGTGAACAGGGAGCCCGATCTTAGCTGCGTCGCCTGAAAGACGGTTGGGGTTTTGCAGGATCTGAGTGGGCTGCTGAGGAGCAACGGGTTGCTGATGCTGTTGAATAGCGGGCGGTTGGGAAGAGGGCTGGGCGGGCGTAGCAGGCTTCGAGTGAGGCCGCTGGAGGATTGTCATGGGATGCCCCTGCGGTTGATGGTACAGAGGCTCAACAACACCAGCCTGGAAATGGGCCTGCGGTTGGTTCTGAGCTTGCTGCTGGTAGAGGTAAGCCTGCTCATGTGGAATTTGATGGGGCTGATGCTGAGGAGCGGGAGATGGGGTGGCCGCCTTAGCCTGGGCGCGCATCTGAGCCTCAACCTCCTCGAGACTCAGCATTTTGCGGCCTCCAGACGGAGCACTAGGAACGGCAGGCTGAGCAGGCGGCGGCGGCTGCTTCTTGGGTGCGACGCCCCAGAGAGCAGCGTCAACCTGAAGATCCTCGATCGGCTGCTCGTGGTATTTTTCATAGCCAGTCTTGGCAGGTCTAGCTGGGGCCTGCGCGAAATAGTTGTACGAAGGTCCGGCGATGGAGGGTCCGGCGGTGGGTGTATAGGCCGATGGCTGCGCGACAGGCTGGGGAGCCTTGCCAGCTGGTTGTTGGCGGTTGAAACGAACATTTTCCTCTTCAATAACGTTCGCGACCTTGGCGGTCTGGCCGAAGAAGTCGAAGTCTTTGCCTACGGGACCGGGCTCGCCGGTATCGCCGCCAAAGGTATCATCGTTGAAGACATCATCGGTCTCATCCAGCTGGTCACCCAAGCCGTCATAAGTGTCCTCGAAGTCAATCTCTTCGGCTTCCCCCTCCCGGTTGGCTAGGCTGGCAAACGGATCGTGAGCCTGGGAGAAGCCGGGAGCGGCGGTATTATGGCGAGACTGGTCGAAGTTGAAGAAGGACATGTTGGCGATGCCTGTTGGGTTTATGGGAGAATTCTATGGAGGTATGACTGTTGTAGGGTCAGTATACGTTGAACCGAAGGATCGTTGCGGCGCAAATCCAGGCGCGAAGATGAGCTTGGCTGATTGGCGAGGGCGAAGAGGAGAATGAGGGGCAAAGCAGGAGATGACACTGCAAGACGCTACGCTCCTTGGTGAGTGGGACGAGAAGTGTAAGAAGGAGCAGCCGTGAGGCAGGTTCACAAATTTCTGGGTGAAAGGGAAACAGGCAGGCTTGAAGGTCCGGTGTTTCAAAGAGGGGCGACTCGATGGATGTTCCAGCTCAGGGTGGTGAGCTGTCTCGAGAAGCGCGGGGCAACGACAACAAGATCAAGGTTTGGGACATGGCAGCCCAACTTTCATCCCATCACGTTGACAACCCGAGGCTGCAAGCACACCGTAGAGAAAAGAAAGAACAACATACAGTATGAGATGTAAAAATGTTGGTATGGTCGGTTCGGCCAAGCACCATGATGCTGCGATGCGCGACTCGATGGGTAAGGAGACGTGTCGACGGCGATGCGACTCGTGCAAAGGAGCGGAGCAGAGCTTGTCAGGGCGGCAACAAACACTGAACGCTCAGGTTGGAAATATTAAAACAGAGAAGCAAAGAAGGCTGTGAACTAACGACCGAAAGCGCAACTGGGTGCGCCGCGGTGAAGAGGTGGATGCGGTTGCTTGGAATAGCTTGATGGCATCAGCGCAAAAGGCGACAAGAGACGGAGATGGATGAAGTCAGGCCAACTCGAACGAACCCAGAAGCCAGATCAGGGAGCTGTGGGCCAATCGAGGGCCAATGGAGCCGACACAGGTGGGCGGGCGGTAGGCCTGACGCTTTGACACTCTCCCCTCCCGGCCTTGGTGTTGACTGACGACGGGGACTCCGAAGTGGAAGGCAGCGGGTGATTGCCACGGTTGGGCGGCAACCAGGGGCCCAGTGCCTGCCGGGCCGTGGGATCCTCAACCGCAATGTCTATTTCTTGCAAGTTGTTTTATCCGATAGGCCAATCGGCGACAACAGTGATTGATAGAACGCTACAACAATCAACATTCAACTTTCAAGGGACGGGACGGCAACGTCGTGGTCAACTTTTAGCGCCAAGCCGACAACAAGATTTCAAGCTCGAGATATCGAAGAAAGCTGAAGGACAGTAGCTCAGGAATCCATTCTTCTGCCCTGACATCCGTGGCTAAACGTTGGAGCTCATAGAGTGGAAGCTAGGTAGGTAATTTGGGACAGCTATTTCAGACAGTGCTTCTATGCGACTGATTTGCCATTCCGACGCAGGTGAAGCGCATCGGACATGGACAGAGGCAAACATGGCATGCTTGACAGGCGGCGGTATGCAGTCGAGTTGTATCAGGGGCCTGGTGTTTCCCTGTTGTTTCTTCAAGAGGGAGGTATCATGGCCATTAAATGTTGTTTGCCATCTTGAACTACTCGGAGGAGCAATGAGAACAGGCCGGCAGCAGATCATATTATCAAAACTATCATAGTATGAGCTAGTCGGCCACTTCTCAGCATGGCAAAAGGACCAAGAAGCTCAAGACATCCAGGGATTATGGCGGCCACCCCTCCGTTGACGGATGCAACATGTGAAGTGTGGTCGTGGGCAGTGCCCCTGGAAGTTGACGACTTTCAAGGGGGCTTTTGTCCCTTACTAACAAGGCCACGCGAGATCCGTCACGGCCCGCATTAATGGGGTACCTGCGGATACAGGTGACGACGAAGCTGTGGGGCACCCTAATGTCTTTCCCTGCCGCGTACCCCCGCGACCAATCTTTTGGTCCTGGCCGGATACACTGAGGTGCTCAGGGGAATGCGCCGCATGCGACCATCAGGTAACGGGAAGGGGAATGATAGCTTCCGGTGCTCAGGTACACTCGCGGATGTTCTTGAAGATGTAGATGCCGGCACTTTGTGGATGTTTTCGTTACAGGCTGGTCCACACCCAACTAAAGCCGAGAGGCCCAAACATGAACAACACTTGATACCTACCTATCCTGGGACGTCTTTGGATGCCCGCCTCATGCTTCAAGCCCTCCGAGATCGATGTCGCAAAAAGGGCGAAACGTGCTAGGCATCCCTCCAATATCCTAGTCCCCAAGTATCAGAAAAAGTATCCAGGGGTATTTGCAGTCTTCATTCAACGCAGGGCAACCAACGGTCCGGGTACCCCTTTGCATACGCGGACGTGGCACCCTTCTGCCCCTCTACCAATTAAGTCTACCTGGCACACCTCCGCATCTTATCCATACAATACCAGGCAATACGAAGCTGCAGTGGGCTGTCCTGGCAAGACTGCGCCCGAGCCTTCTGAACCCTGACAGCTAACAACACTTAGGTCCTCCGGGCTGCAAGCAAGGGAACTTCTTCCTCCTTCAACTTCACTTCTTTTCCAGGATCCAAGCCTGGCCATCTTCTTTCCTGGTTGATTTGTCTTTTTCAACCACCGAGGCCATACGCCATCTGCAGTTCCATCTCGGACATCTCCCCGGGATCCCGGAAATTCCAAGACTTGTCGTGCAGCAGCGATTGACGAGGGATCCGGGTCGCTTCCTTCCGTGGCTCGCATTCAGCCGTTGTCCATCTGTCCCACCCGGATCTCCAAACACAATCACCACTCGACAAACTTTAACTTTAGGTTCGGTTTAGTCCATATTCTTCCAACATGGCGGCGGGAAGCGCACGCTACGTGCGCTACATCCTCTTTGCCTTTTTTGTATGTCTGATCATCTCTGATACTCTTTCTTTGCTCTGTGCTCTGCGTTTGACGGTGCTTATTCGCTTTCCCGGTGCCCCACTGACCATGACGTTAGGTTATCGCCGTTCTCTACTTCATCTCTACTCCGACATCCGTCGTGACCCCCTTAAAAGATAACTTCGGCAAATTCCAACAATCCACCGGAAAGTCGAAGCCATCGACCGGAAGTACTACCGGAAGTACTACCGGAAGCACTGCCGGAAGCACTACCGGAGGCACCACCGAAGCCGCCCACGATGAGAAGACGCCCATCAAGAGCAATGGCGCCGACTACGATCCTGCCCAGTACCCATTGGCCATGACCCCCAACGATCTGGGCTGGAACGACTTGTCCGGCGTCAAGGGCGGCCCTCGCATGAATGCCACCTTTGTCACCTTGGCTCGCAACGCCGATGTTTGGGAAATTGCAAAGTCGATCCGCTCGGTCGAGGACCGCTTCAACCGCCGCTACAACTACGACTGGGTCTTCCTCAACGATAAGCCGTTCGACGACACCTTCAAGAAGGTTACCTCCTCCCTTGTCTCCGGCAAGACGTACTATGGCGAAATCCCGACCGAGCACTGGTCGTTCCCCCCGCACATCGACCAGGAGAAGGCCAAGAAGGTTCGCGAGGACATGAGGCAGCGCAAGATTATCTACGGTGACAGCGTCAGCTACCGCCACATGTGCCGTTTCGAGTCCGGCTTCTTCTTCCGCCAGCCCCTCATGATGAACTACGACTACTACTGGCGCGTCGAGCCGAGCGTCGAGTTCCACTGCGACATCCACTACGACCCTTTCCGCTTCATGCACGAGAACAAGAAAAAGTACAGCTTCGTGCTCAGCCTTTACGAGTATTTCGAGACCATCCCTACCCTCTGGGACAGCGTTACCAAGTTCATGAAGAACCACCCCGAGCACATTGCCGAGGGCAACTCCATGGCTTTCCTCAGTGACGATGGCGGCAAGACGTACAACAAGTGCCACTTTGTAAGTATCCTCCATGACGGTTCACAGCTTGCAACAAGCTTAGTCTAACAATTTCCGCAGTGGTCCAACTTCGAGATTGGCAGCCTCAACTGGCTCCGCTCCAAGGCCTACATGGACTATTTTGAGTCTCTGGATCAGGACGGTGGTTTCTTCTACGAGCGTTGGGGCGATGCTCCAGTCCACTCCATTGCCGCCGGCTTGATGTTGAAGAAGGAGGAGATTCACTTCTTCAACGACATTGCCTACTACCACGTTCCGTTCACCCACTGCCCCACCGGAGAGCAGTTCCGTCTCGACCGCAAGTGCCACTGCAACCCCAAGGATAACTTTGATTGGAAGGGATATTCTTGTAAGTCTTCCCCGGTAGTTCCGTCTTTTCACTGAGCCTTTGACTGACCATAACCACCTTTCAGGCACTTCGAGATACTACGAGCTCAATGGTCTGCAGAAGCCGGAAGGCTGGCAAGATCAGTCGGATTAAACGAGGCGAGGAAGGATCAGTCGTGAGGGTGTGGGGTTTAAGGCTTTATGATGGGGAAACGGGTCCGCAAACAAAAACAAAAGCGGACATCCCCTAGACTGTATTATCGTTATAATGACTTTTCTGTGCTTATGGTGGTACAACCCAATAGCCTAGAAACATGGACGTATAAATGGGAAAGGTTAGGCAAAAATGAAGCTGTGTTTTCTGAGTGTTTTGATGGATAGGGAGGGGCTATGAGGGGCGTCAAGGGAAACACGTAACAATCACTTAGGATTATGTTGTTACCACTGTGATAAGCCTAAAATTGCTAGGTGTGAAAAAGCAACTCGGCAGCAAAACATCGGGTCCAGTGTCTCCGTCCTTCTCCGAAGATGCTAGTCGATCCGTTGTTTCGTCTTCGGTGCTGTACCATCTCGAACTTGGCCAGTCTTCCACAGTCGTATCACAAGGGATATGGACACCGATATCTTGTTGTACACCTTTTATTTCCTTATAGTACACGGACACATAGTTTAGAACGCGGAATGGCGAACTTCGTGGATGAAGCTTAACCACCCCCAAAGACACTCATATCACATCAACACCCTTCTTTCTCTATGACCAGGGGGTATCATCTCAATTTTGCTCTCTGTTGTGCTAGCTGCTTAACCAACAGACGCCTTCTTAGGCTTCTTGGTACCGTATTTACTACGAGAAGTCATACGAGTAGCAACACCGGCCTAGTCATCAATCCTCTGTCAGCACAGCATTCTTTAGATATTGAACATCCATCTGCCCCCATCCCTCCCTCTCTCCCTCCCTCCAGGGTCCCTCCGCGGGGGGGGGCGGGTCAAAAACTCACCAAATCCAAAGCACCTCTAACAAGATGATACCTCACACCAGGACAATCCTGGGCTCTGCCTCCGCGGACAAGCACGACACTGTGCTGCGAGATGTTGTGGCCCTCGCCGGGGATGTAGGCCGTGATGACCTTACCCGTGGAAAGACGGACACGCGCGGTCTTGCGCTCGCCCGAGTTGGGCTTCTTGGGACGCGTGATTCCCACCTTCACGCACACTCCCTTGAGCGCGGGAGACTGGATGGACGACAGGGCCGGGGAGACGGCGTGGCGGGCGCGTTGGGGTTTGCGGCAGCCCTGGAGGAAATAATGATACAGTTGGTTAGCTTTTGATCGAATTGGGTTGGACGGAGGACGTGGGTTGCAGTAGCATGGGAAAGTGGTGATAGGTGCATAGGTAGGTAGGTAGGCGGGTTGGCAATAGCCTCATCATCACTTACCCTCAAGACCTGGTTAAGAGTGGCATTCTGCGCCGGAGTGCTGGAGAACAACCGCGCAGCAGGAAGGATGGAAGAGGACGATGGCATCAGCGGCCGCCGTAGCAGCGACGGCTGCGCCTGCGAAAACAAGTTCCGCAAGAAAGTCGTCGCCATCTTGTGATCTTGTGGATCGTCTGATGGATGAACAACGAACTCGTTAAGTTCGGTCGGTCGCGGCGCGCAACACGCGGTACGGGATCGATAGCGGTCCCCCAGGCCCGGCAGGCACACGGCAGGCGCGGCGACGGCGGCGGGCCCCAGCGGGAACTTTTTGTGTCACGGGTTCGTGCACGTGGAGATAAGAAGCAGCCAAGAACTAAGAAGGTACGTACTGCTACCTGGTTGAAGTCATTAGGTAAGCTCCCGTGCGGCAATCATCGGTTAGCTGACAGTCACATGGCATTTGTTCTCCATTCCCGTTCGTTTCATTGAACTCGTTCATTGGAACCTCGTCGTTTCATTTGTCTGGCTCGTCTGGCTCTTTTCTTCCTTCTCGTCCACGATCTACGATCCACGATCCAGCAACAATGGTCACCGCCCGCCGCGCCCGGCCACCATCAAGGTCCATCGAGAGAGAATGCCCCTCCCCCGACTCCCCGTGTCTCCCCCAAATCCATCCCTGTCGTGGCCACCGTTTACCCCGGCCAAGGAAATCTTTGTGGGGAAAATGACCTTTGAAGAGAGCAGTTTGGAGCTTTGTGAATGGTGGAGAGCTTACCTCGGCAGAGGGGAGACACTTGTCCCAGCTGTCCACCACAGCATATCGTCGTGTGCCGGCCAATGCCATTGACCATTGTTAGCCGCTGGCTTGGCTTTGAATTTCTGAAGAGAGAGCCCCGGAGACAGCTCTTGTCCCGGATACCCGTAGGTATCCTGCTATCAAGGTGTACACATCTCCTTTGTGCCCGCGCGTGGATTCTGCGATAATGATCTGTTCTGTACGAAGATGCATAGTGACAGACTAAAAACGTGAAATGTAGGAAGTGCGTATGATGCAAATGTCAAGAGGAAACGGGACTCTCTTCACCTTGCCTTGAGCCCTGGCTGTCATTGTTGTCTTCCATCCAATGCTCGGTGGATCATCCTGACTCGGGGTCACGGAGCTACGTAGGTACACCTTTCGTCTGGTCGTTAGTGTCAGCTGTACCGTGTCCCGCGACTTATAAGAACCCGAAGCTTGTTGCATCACACCCCCATTCCCCTCCCCCAAGCATTTGATACCCTTTCCGCCTTTTTTCTTCCATTTTTTTTCTGTCTTCTTCGTTCTTCTTAGACAGCAACTCGCGCCAGGTTTTCGATCGGTTCTATAATCACAACACATACGCATCAGACACAATGAAGTCGTTCACTAGGGTTTTGCGTCCCGCCGTTCGCAGGGCTCAGGCTGTTTCCGCTCCCAGACTTTCCAGGACGCCTGTCGTCCAATGGTGAGTTTTTGACATTTCATCTCATGTCTGGTCTGATTTCCAAAAGAGATGGACTGGAAGAGGGAGCAGAGAAACACGGAAAGACAGATGCTAATACTAGGTTTCCCGGCATAGCGCTCGCACTCTTTCCACCACCTCCCCTCGCCGGGACATCACCGATCTGCCGCCAACCCCCATCACCCACTTCTCCGAGGTTGAGACCGCCATGGCCGAGACTGTCCAGAAGTTCGCCAACGATGTCATTCTCCCCAAGGTCCGCGATATGGATGAGGCCGAGGCCATGGACCCCTCCATTGTCGAGCAGCTTTTCGAGCAGGGTATCATGGGTGTCGAGATTCCCGAGGAGTACGGCGGTGCCGGCATGAACTTCACCGCCGCCATTGTTGGTATTGAGGAGCTCGCCCGCGTCGACCCCTCGGTATCCGTCATGGTCGACGTCCACAACACCCTCGTCAACACCGCCGTCATCCGCTGGGGCAGCGAGGCGCTCAAGAAGAAGTACCTCCCCAAGCTGGCCACCAACACCGTCGGTTCCTTCTGCTTGTCCGAGCCCGTCTCCGGCTCTGATGCCTTCGCCCTCGCCACCCGCGCTGTCGAGACCGAGCACGGCTACAAGATCAACGGCAGCAAGATGTGGATCACCAACAGCATGGAGGCCGACTTCTTCATTGTTTTCGCCAACATCGACCCCAGCAAGGGCTACCGCGGTATCACCGCCTTCATCGTCGAGAAGGGCATGAAGGGCTTCAGCATCGCCAAGAAGGAGAAGAAGCTCGGCATCAAGGCCTCCAGCACTTGCGTCCTCAACTTCGACGACGTCGAGGTCCCCAAGGAGAACCTTCTCGGCAAGGTCGGCGAGGGCTACAAGTACGCCATCGGCATCCTCAACGAGGGCCGCATCGGCATCGGCGCCCAGATGACCGGTCTCGCGCTCGGCGCGTGGGAGAACGCGGTCAAGTACGTGTGGAACGACCGCAAGCAGTTCGGCCAGCTCGTCGGCGAGTTCCAGGGCATGCAGCACCAGATCGCCCAGTCCTACACCGAGATCGCCGCCGCGCGCGCCCTCGTCTACAACGCCGCCCGCAAGAAGGAGGCCGGTGAGGATTTCGTCATGGACGCCGCCATGGCCAAGCTCTACGCTTCCCAGGTCGCCGGCCGCGTCTCCGGCCTCGCTGTCGAGTGGATGGGCGGCATGGGCTTCGTCCGTGAGGGCCTTGCTGAGAAGTTCTTCCGTGATAGCAAGATCGGTGCCATCTACGAGGGCACCAGCAACATCCAGCTTAACACCATTGCCAAGACTCTCCAGAAGCAGTACACTGCTTAAGGTGGTGGTTTGACAGTCTATGTGTGTTTTGGTAGTAGTGTTATATAAGGATGTGCATGTACATATTGGTTAGGATATCATGGAGTTAAGGGGATGGCGAGTTTCAAAAAGGTCGGGAAGCACCTTCTCATGATCGAGAAATGTTCAGCAAGCTATTTTTTGGTTACTCGTTCCAGTTTCCTTTTATCTAACTCTTCAATCCGTCTATATGATGAAAGTTGCCGATATCGGCCTGGAAGCCATGAAGATTCGACGATCTGACATATTGACCCGGATGGCAATGTACATGAGATATTGGTCTCGCGGTTTTGATCCAACCCAACATCCATCATGCTGCCATCACCCGCCAAGACGCAACATGCACTTCCCTGATGCGGGTCTGCTGCCATTCATCCTGCGATGTATGCGCCTACGGACGCTGGCATGCTCTTGACGCACGTAACCACTGTTCAAGCTGATTGGATTTGAGAATAACCGAGAACGAACCCGGCGAGATGGGAGAGAGCGATTTGGGTGTTGACGAGTCTCTTAACGTTTGACCTCGTCGTCATCTATAACCCTTTTTGGTTTATAAACCAGTCGGTCGGCTCACCTCTGGGTCCTAGATCCTTGCATCTTCGCCTGAGACTTCGCCCAAGATTCTCAAGCTTCGTTCACCCGTAGAATGCGCAGAGAAACGGGAATCACTGCCACAAGCATCGATCCCTACGGTGTCATTCGGGCCGGTAAGTCAGTTCGATTTCTCGGGACGAGACTCGGTCCGAGTTCGGCGTGCACCCTTCCACACCCAACCCTAACCCTCACTTCATCTCACTCTATGAATCCAAGACGGATGACCGCCTTAAGACTCCCAATGGGGTTTGCGTCTTCCGTCTCAAGTCGCCGTCATCATTGCCTGAATACTTGCACATCAGGACTCTTCTACAGATGGTGTTCTCAAAAGCCAGGCGGTTAGCATGTGAGGTCTATATACAGATCAACCCTTAAGAATTTGTTAGCGCGAAACCTACACTCCAACCCTAGTTTGATTGTTAGCGCGTAACTTTACAGGGGGATATTACAAGGATTCTAACTAATAAAATAAAATATTCAAAGACCTATAAGTAAAATGGGAAGAACTAAAAGTTATATAGAAAGTATTAATTTTGTATACTAAAAGTAAGAGTTTCTAAATATAATCTAGTAATCTATATATCTTCCCTATAAATAATACACACCCAAATTCTTTTAAACATCGAATATACTAACCTAAAAAAGAAATTATTTAATATAATTTCTTATACCTACTCAATTATAAATTTAAAACCATTCCTAATTAGTTTAAAAGAGTATTTATACTCAATTTAATGTTTTAGTTAAATCTAAACATATTTAATAAAGTTCAAATTAAAAAAATAAAGAAACTACTTAACTATAGTAATACCTTAAAAATATTTAACTATATAAACCTTCGTTACTTTAAAAATATATATAGGAGCAATATTATATTAAATAAAATAGTGCTAATTCTACTGCTAAAGTACTTTAAATAAAAGTAAAATATAATATTAATAAATATAACTATTAATTTTATTCCAAACCTCCTCCTAAATAAACAAAGTACCTTTAATTTTACTAATAAAATAAATATAAAATGTCCAATAGTAAATTTTCTAACGAATTTTAATAAAATTATTAAAGTCTCTAATTAAAAATATAGTAACGAACTTATACTAAACTAAATTTATTAACTTATATTTTATAATTCCAAATCCAAAACTCGTACTCAATAAATATTAACTTAACTTATTAAAATACAAATTCTAAACATTTCTATCTTACTTTATAAAAAAAGGGCTAACATATAAGCTAAAATTTATAATAAAATCTAATATCCTCTATAGCAATTTAAGTGTTCACAACAAGTATGCAAGCGTGATACTGGTCTCGGTGATAATGATCAATTGACTACTGTCGAACTATCTGACAATCTGAGTTCTCCAGCAGTCCCTTTATACCTTAAGCCCATACCTGGCTTCTTGGTCATTAAGCGTCTGCTCACAATGATGTTCTTGCTCACCGTGAGCACTTGCTCACCAGTGAGCACCTGCTCACCGTGAGCACTTGCTCACCCGTGAGCACCTGCATACAGTGAGCCCGTGCATTGAGTGGGCCCGTGCCTGCTTACGCGCCTTTCCTAGCTCCTGAGGGTTACACTAGTCATCTTAGGCGGGCTGTCGGATCCCGAGGGTTTGGGCGACCCTTGTGTCGCTTAAGTTCGTAACACTTACATTTCAAATAATATAAAGAGGGAGCAGCTAACATTTTTATAACCAAATTTATTATAAACTATACAAATATACTAAATTTACCTTATAATAAAATCTATAACCTTAATAATATATTTAATATTATAACTAATATAATAATATAACGCTTTAATAATAATATACTTTTAAAGTTAATAAATATTACTTTCTTACAATAAATAAATTATTAAAATATAAATAAGAATTCAATAATATTAATAATTATTAATAATAAAATTTGAAAAATATTTTAAAAATTAATTTAAATTAAAGGTAATAATGTTACGAACTTAAACGAACACACGGGCCAACTACACTAGCGGGACATAATAGAGCGAGTATAACCCTAAACTAATAGGACTATAAAGAAGCGGGCTTATACTAATAAAGGTAGGCTTACGTGCTAAGTAGTAGTAAGCTAGGCTTACGATAGGAATACGGTTGAGCTAGGCTTACGGAGAATGAACTTAGTAAAATACTAAAGAGGCTATAGTAAGCTAGGACTATAAAACTATAATAGGATTATTAGGACTAAGTATAAAGGGACGATTGGAGAACTCAGATTATTAAATAGTTCGATAGTAGTTAATTAATCTTATTATCGAGATTAGTATTATGAGCATACTTATTGTAAACTTTTTAACTTTACTAAATAGTACTAATAGTTTCTACCTTCAACTATCCTACTTAGGTAAATTAGACTACCGTTCGTTACACGTTAACTACTCCCTTTAGCCTATCTTAGATAGTACTAAAGGTATCTTCGCTTTATTATATTTTCCTCCGCTAGAATTACTACTTAGAATAAACTTTTAAACGTCTCTACTTTATATTAATAATTTAAAGTAATATAGGACCGTATTAAACAACTAGAAGTATAGCTCTAGGGTAACCCCGACCGTCCCAAAGCGAAGGTAGGAGAAGGCGTCCTTCTTAAAGAACGTAAGAAAATTAAGTTGTCCGTACCTAAGGAGTTTGATAGCTAGCAAGCCGCCCTCGCTGGATTCTTAATTTAAATACAAACCTACTTTTACTTCTACGCGGATTAATTTGCTTTTAAGTTTGAGAAGGTAACTTACGCAGGTACTCGACTTGTAAATAAAGTTCTTACTTGGTACGAGCCTATCCTCAAAAACTACTACGAAAAAGGAGACGAGGCTTCAAATTTTACTAAGAAAGTCTTGAATTCCTACGCCGAATTTACCTAAGTACTTTCTAGAATCTTTAGAGAAAAGGATGAGACTCGACAAGCTCAAGAACGCCTAACCTATTTTCAATAAACGAAGTCTACTTTAACCTATATTACGCTCTTTAAGTAAAACGCCCTCTATAGTAATATTAACGACGACGGGCTAATATAGCTATTCTATAATAGCTTTAAAAATAGAGTTAAGAACGAACTCTATAAGAAGGACCGGCCTAATTCTATCGACGCCTATATAGATAAGGCTATTCGTATTAATAATTAATAATTCTAACAAGAATAGGAAAAGAAAGGAAAGTTACCTTCTTTTATTCCTTTTAAGTCTAATAATAACAATATTAAGAAGAAATAGACTTGGAGTATATATATTTCTAAGACTATTTATTTTAGACTTATAGAGATCGACGCCGCCTAGGCTAATTAAAGTAAGCGTAACTTCTCCTAAATTAAGTGCTTTAATTGTAGAAAGAAGGGGCATATAAAGAAAGATTGTCGCGCCCTTAAGTAGTTAAAATAGAAGAAAGCCAAGGCTATTATAGTAGAAAGAGTACGAGTAGTTAAAATTACTAGCATCAAATATTACTAAGACGATTTGGAAGCCGCTATTAATATATACAATTAAAAAAATTAGGAAAATAAGGATTCCGAAGGATAATAATATAAAGACGTCAGCCCCAATTAAGAAAACCCTTAGTAGGAGCTACCTCGAAGACGAACTACTACTAAGGAATAACTTTATTAGGCGCTAATATAGGAAGAGGTTAGCCGTATTACTACTATAGACCGGGAATTCCTTACGATTGTATATATTATAAGTACCTCTATAACAATCGTACCCCCTATAATATTAGAATCCTAGAAAAGTAATATTAGAATCTTATTAACTTATATAAGTACGGACGTCTTAACGATTTCGCTACCGGCCGATAGATAGATCCTTTAGAGGATTATTATTAGAAGAGTTAGGAGAATAAGAAGTAGGACGACTTTTGGAAGAAGCGCGTAGTCGTTATTAAAAGAGAACTAATAACTTCGTAGGACGATTTTCTTAAGGAAATAGGAGCCTATTAACTAATAAAAGGGGACGCTGCCCAAATGTACCTCCTCTACGTATTATACTTTCGGATATTATAGTTCTAATATATTATTTATAACTGTTATAAATACTATAGGAAGAAGTAGGATAATCGCTTTTAACTTATTAGGAAATTAAACGCGCGAGAATATTTTAAACTTATTATTCGAACTTATAGCCGAGGTAAGCTCTATAATACGTTCGTTATTAACAAATAGTTCGCCTTTAGTTTGCGACTATTCGGATAGTAGGAAGAATAACTATCCCTTAGAAAACTCGTAGTCTAGCTATTTAACGTATATATTTATATAAGATAGTAGAATAATGACCCTTATTAAGGATAGTACTTAGCGGCTGACTACCTTATATATATAAGGTAAAAAGTTAGGGCTTACGAGAAAGAGATAATTAATTATCTCTAATAAGCTAATTTGGCCTATAGTATAAAAGAGGAAGAAGCCGCTTATTTAGCTTAGTTATAAGAATATAATTTATTAAACGAGTATAAATTTGTAAAGGAGGACGCTCTTAATAATTATAGTTAGGAATTGGAAAATAGCTTAGGGCCTTTAGGGAGGCCCGACGAAAATTAAATTCTTGGACGAAAAGGATTATTCGACGAAGTAGCCGCCGAAAGAATAAGATTTAAGACCTTATAGTAACTACGGAGGTCGTAGCTACCGAAGAAGGGAAGGAGAACCGATAATTTAAGGTTATAGCTTATTAGGGAAATTATTAAGCCCTTACGTTAATAGACTTTAGAGTTTAATTAAATATTATTTTACTTAAGTTCGTTAAATAATTGAGGATTTAATAAACTAAAAAGAAGGCTCCTTTTGTAGTAAAAGGACCCTTCGAGACTTAGATTGTAAAAAGGAAAATACAATTACTCTCTATTATAGTAGAAAGAAAAATAATTGAAATTAGCTTCGATATTCTTAATATAAGACTAGTTAAAGATATAATCCTAGGGCACTTATAGTATATAGTATATAACTCCGATATTAGTTAGAAGGATAGTAGCCGCTTACGTCCTAGGACGTACTTAACTACTAATAAAAACACTGGAGTATAGAAGGAAGTAAGCTACGATAGTATTATTCCTATAGCCTTATTATAAGTAGTATAGGAAGTTATAATTTATACTATTAATAAAAGTAGTAAAATTACGGAAGAAGGGTTAGTAACGTTGGTAGAGGTATTTATAGTTAACGCCTAATATAAGTTCGACTATTATTAGAATTAATAAACGGAAAAGCCAAAAGTAATAATCCTAGTAAATTATTAAGGATACCCAACTTTTATTAGTAAGTATTTTGAAGGATTGCCGCTACGAGGACCGTAGGATTATAAGATTAAATTTAAAAAAGGAGTTAAGTTTAAGTTTTTTAAAGTATATTATATTAACGAGAAATGGAATACGGAGTTACGAAAGTACTTAGACGAAAATTTAAAGCGAGGATATATTTAGGAATTTATATCGCTAGTAAAATACCTTATCCTCTTCGTGCCAAAGAAGGGCGGAAAGTTACGCCTTTATATTAATTATAAGTAATTAAATTAAGAGACCGTAAGAAATAGTCATCTCCTACTCTTAATTTTATGTATCCGAAGTTAATTAGGAGGAGTACGATACTTTATACGCTTTAACCTACCTATTGCCTATACTTATATTTAAATTAAAGAAGGCGACGAATAAAAGATAGTATTTTATATACCCTATGAGTACTATAAGTATCTCGTTATACTTTTCGGGTTAACTAATATACTTATAATATTCTAATCTATTATCGATTACGCAATCCGACTCTACCTCGATAAGTCCGTTATTTACTACTTAAATAATATCCTTATCTATTTTAAAACTCTTGCGAAATATAAGAAATATATAAAGGAAGTACTAGACGCATTATATAAATACAAGCTCTTGGTCAATATAGAAAAAAGCGAATTCTATATACGGGAGACTATATTTTTAAGGTACTTAATTTTAAAAAATAAGGTTAAAATAGAACTAAGTAAGGTAGAAGCTATACGGAACTAGCCGGTTCCTAGGAATGTGTAACGAACGGCAGTCTGATCTGCCTAAGTAGGATAGCTAAAGGTAAAAACTATTAGTGCTGTTCAGTAAAGCCAAAAGGTTTACAACAAGTATGTTCGTAAATACTAGTCTCGGTAATAATAATCAATTAACTACTATCGAACTATTTGATAATTTAAGTTCTCTAGTCGTCTCTTTATACTTATTATTCTTTCCTAATACCTTAGTTCTAGAGTGTCTACTTACGATAGTATCTTACTCACCGTAAGCACTTCTTCCTCGTGAGCGCCCTTCGGATATTCCCCTATTCCTAGTCCTAATCTTAGGTTACACTATCTTATTATAAGCGGGGCTGTCACATTCCGACAGCCTAGTTGGCCTACGTAGTTGCTTAAGTTCGTAATAGAATGCAATTAATGTCCGCGGATTCTAAGATTTACTAATTTCTATCGTATATTTATACGCGACTATAGGAAAATTGCTAGACCGTTGTACGAGCTTATTAAAAAAGAGGTTATCTTTATATAAGGAAAAGAAGAAAAAGAAGCTTTTAAGGCTATTTACAACGCAATTACTACAAACTCTATATTAAAGCTTCTTAATCTAAATAAGCCTTTTGAAATTAAAACCGATACGTCGGACTACGCTATCAGAGGACAATAAGAACAACGCGACGACTAAGGGAGACTACACCCTATAACTTTCTTTTTAAAGAAATTAGAAGGACTCCGACGCAACTATCTTATTTATAACAAGGAACTCTTAACTATTATCGAAGCATTTTAAAAATAAAAACTATACTTTAGTAATACTACTTATAAAATACAAATTTATACCAACTATAATAACTTATAGTACTTTACAACTACGAAGGTACTTAATAGTCGCTAAATATAATAGGCCGAATTCTTATTAGAATTCAATTTTAGAATTAATTATAAGAAGAGATTAGAGAATGCTCGAGCCGACATATTAAGTCGAAGGGTAGACTATATAAAAAATATAGTAGAAGCTTCCGTACTATTATTTTAAGAACAATTAAATAGATTATTCGTATACCTTTTATAGGAATAGGTAGAGTATTACGCTATTTATAGGGTTAAAAATTAAGTTTTAAAACACTAAGCTACTATTGCTACCCTTGAAGATAGATAGTAATAAGAAGGTAATTAAAAAGAAAAAATTACACTTTAGAACGCTAAGCTATAATATTATAATAAGGCCTACGTATAGCTGGAATAATAAGAAAACCTTATTACGGAAGTCTATATTTCTAAAATAGGAAGATATATAAGAATTATAAAAACTATAATATGGATACAATAATACTACGACTTTCTAAAAATAAAGACCGAAGTAGTTCGAATATTATAAGGCTATAAACGCTATAGTAGGACTAGGGTTGCAAAATATAAGCTATACGGATTCTTTAAACCTTTAAAAGTCGTAAAAAAGTTATAGAGTTCGGTAACTATAGACTTTATTATTAAGTTACTACTATTTATAAATATTACTATAGGAGTTATATATAATAGTATCCTAGTAGTAGTAAATAAGTTAACTAAGTGGAGCTACTTCCTACCCTATAAGGAGGTATAATTAGTAGAATAATTTGTAAATGTAATTTATTAGAACGTTACTTTAGTATATAGTTAGTTAAAAGAATAAATTACGAATAGGGATATTAAATTTGTATTTAAGTTCTAATAGGTATTAATAATTAAATTCGATATTAAGAGTAAATTATTAATAGCTTACTACCTATAGACGGACGGACAAACGGAAAGAATTAATTAGATTATAGAATAATATTTAAGGAATTATATTAACTTCGAATAAAGTAATTAGGTAAAACTCCTACTTATAGTATAATTAGTATATAATACTTCTCCTATAGAAACTACGAAGGTTATACTTTTCTTCGTAAACTACGAGTATAAAATAGAACTCTTAGAAGGACCTAATTCTAACGTTCCGAAGGTTGTAATTAAAGCTTAAAAGCTATATATATTATATAAAAAGCTTAAGGCTAAGTTAGAATTCGTACAATAGAAAATAAACTAGTACTATAATTAGAAAAGGTTCGAAGGACCTCGCTTTAAAGAGAGGGATAAAGTGCTTTTATTTATTAGAAACCTTATATTATAGGGCGAGAGGGTACCGTTAAGGGTAGGGTAAGATATACGTTATTATACGAAGGAGAGGAAAGGAAGTATACGTAGAGGACTAGCTATATAAGCGAGAGCTTAGCAAGCTAGTTCGTACGCGCGTACGTAAGATTGTACGTAATTATATAATATATAGCTAGTACGTAAGTATATAGCTCTAAGCTATAGTACTAGCTTTAGTATAGTATATATATAGTTAGTATAGTACAACCATATTACAAGCTAGCCCTATAATACTTTAGGACGAAGCGACCTAACAAAAAGCTTAATAATCGATAGGTAGGACCTTTTAAAATTAAGAAGAAAATTTTAAATATAGTATACCAATTAGACATTCTTAATACTATAAAACTAAGATTATACTTATTCTATATCTCGCTATTGGAGCTAGTACCTAAAAACGTACGAGTTAATATATAAACTAGTATTAAAAACGAAGAAAATAAATAGGATATTAAGTAAATCTTAAATTTAAAGATAGAAGAAGGAGAACTAGAGTACCTTATTAAATAGGAAGGCTTTAGCCCCGAAAATAATACGTAGGAACCTATTAAGAATTTGAGTTGCCTTGAGAAGCTAGAGGAATTCTACTAGAGGAACCCGGACCGACTAAGGGCGAAGGACTACGTAATTAGAAGGCGGGCGGGATTAGGGCGTTTAGTAAAGACTAATCGAATTCGGACGAAGGGGCAATAGAAGCCTCCGCTGCCTACTCCCTAATATATACCCTAGACTATTCCTCTGCCTATTCTTCAACTTCTAGAACTTTTAGCTTAGCTATACTACGTAGAAATAATTCGCGACCCTACGCGGATAAGGATTAATACTATTGTTTTAGTTGGGCTAAACGCGCTATTCGATTTTTGAAAGCCTAAGAACGAGTGTTTAATTCTTTTAAACGGCTATTAAATTGTTCTTTAATTTTATACGACTATTTATTAATTTCTCAAGAGCGGTCTTTAATATCCTTTAGGAGCGCAAGTTTAGCTTAATAAACGCGGTCGAACGCTATTGAAACTCGCGATATTATATTCGAAATTAATAAATAGCTATAGACGGGATTAAGGGAAACCTACGCTCCGCGTTAATATCCGTACCTTCGTATAAATAGGTACGACGAACGTATTTATTATATTTCGTAGTATTTAAAAGCTATAAGCAAGTAAGGTTCTATTTAATATAGTATCGACACGACATTATAGAAACTCCGAACTTTACAATATTAAAAAGTAATTTCTATCGCTTGGACGTTGATTTAGATAGGTACTTTGTAATATAGAAGGCTATAGTAAATAGACGGGCGGATAAGGAAATAAATTTACTATATTTAAACTTGCGACGGGGAATTACGAAAATAAAAATAATAGAGGCTTAACGGATACTTAATAGAGCCGTCGAGGACGTCGGCTAAGGAGGGGAGGTATTATATTACGAACTTAAACGAATATACGGGCTAACTATATTAGCGGGATATAGTAGAGCGAGTATAATTTTAAACTAATAGGATTATAAGGAAGCGGGCTTACGTTAATAAAGGTAGGCTTACGTACTAAGTAGTAGTAAGCTAGGCTTATAGGTAGTAAGCTAGGCTTACGATAGGAATATAGTTGAGCTAGGCTTACGGAGAGTAAATTTGGTAAAATACTAAAGAGGCTATAGTAAGCTAAAACTATAAGATTATAATAAGATTATTAGGATTAGGTATAAAGGGACAATTGGAGAATTTAGATTGTTAGATAGTTCGATAGTAGTCAATTAATCTTATATCGAGACTAGTATTATAAGTATATTTGTTGTAAACCTTTTGGCTTTACTGAATAGCACTAATAGTTTCTACCTTTAACTATCCTACTTAGGTAAATTAGACTGCCGTTCGTTATAAATAAGGATATAATAATAGGTAACGTAGAATAATATCTCTATAATAGAAACTAAATAATAAAGAAACTTTCAAATATAAAAAATAATAAACTTTAATTTTAAATTAACTAAAACACGTAAACAAATATTACTATGTTAATAATTAATAAAAAATAACGTATAAAAACAAATTGATAAAAAAAATTACTATTTAATAAACTACATTTAATATAACTAATATAAATACTAATATTTAAACAGCGGATAAATTTAGTACATCTCTACACAAATTTATTCTTAAGGTAAAAGGAATGTATACTAATTATTGCGATATAATATAATAGAAAATTCTTACAATCCTTATAATCTTTATATTCGTGTAACGAACAGTAGTCTAATCTGCCTAAATAGGATAGCTAAAGGTTAATACTATTAGAAAATGTTTAGTGAAAATATAAGGTTTATAATAAATATAGTAACGTTATATTAGTTTTAATAATAATAATCTATTAACTACTATTAAACTATTTAATAATTTGAATTCTCTAGTCCTCCTTTTATATTCTAAATATTTATTATAGTATATTCTATTTATTAGTAATTATCTACTTACTTTAAATTCCTATTCGCTTATAAGCGTTTGCTTACTTTAAGCTCCTATTTATTCGTAAGCGCCTACTCACTTGTAAGTACTTACTATAACGAACGGCAGACTTAATCTACCTAAGTAGGATAGCTAAAAGTAAAGACTATTAAGTGCAGTTCGGTGAAGCTAAAAGGTTTACAACAAGTATCGTTATACGTGTCTCCAATAACGATAGTCTATTAACTACTATCGAACTATCTAACAATTTAAGTTCTCTAGTCGTCCCTTTATACCTTGAGTGCCTATCTTAATTCCTACGTCTTCGAGTGTCTATTTACTTATAATATTAGCTTACTAGTAAGCCCCTTCTCGTAGTAAGCACTTCTTATACGCCCTCCGGTCCAATCCTAGTTCTAAGGGTTATACAATCCACCTTGGGCGAGACTGTCGGATCCTAACGGCTTAGGCGGCCCCTATATCGCTTAAGTTCGTAACACTTGCTCACCCGTGAACGCCTTTAGTTAACGTGCGCCCTCTAATTTAATTCCTATTTGAGATTATACTATTTAGCCTTAGCGTAACTATTATATTATAATAGTTTAATCAGTCTATATACTCGCCTAAGTTTATAACAATTCGTACTCAAAACTATAATTAAAATTAATAATATTATTAACAAAATAACTATTAATATTAAAAATACTTTTAATATTACTCTTATAATTATTAAAAATTCAAATAATAAAAGGTAAAAGAAGGTTTCTTAAATAGAAAAATTTAGGGAATTAATAAAGTATTATAAAGAAAATTATATTAAAAAATTAAAGAAAGTTAAATTAAAAGGTAGAAGAGGGTAAAAGGGAGAAAGTAATTACTTAATTCAAACTTATTATTAAAAAAAATCTTAAAAGATAATATAGACTACTTAATAATATATATAACTTTAAATTTCAATATAATTCTTAATAAAAATTTAGGAATCATTATATTTTTTAAATATAATTAATTAAATTAATTAATTTAAATAACTCTTAATAAAAATCGTAATTTTAATTAAAATTATTTAAAATTATAATTTTTATAGTTTTTAAATTTTTAAGCACTCAAAAAAAACGATTTTTAATTAATTAATTTCATATATACGCTATAAGTACCCTATAACTACCTTATAAATATAGGAGGTTGTAGTAAGGGGTTAAGTAGTGCATTTCCATTTTAGGTATTATTTATTAAGCTTCCTCTCACCTTCGTACTCAAATCACTCTCAGATTGATCTAGCCAATCAGATTCTATAAATCGCTAGCGCCCCCCCCCCCCCCCCCCCCCCCCCCCCCACCCCCCCCCACCCCC
>RAOY01000011.1:31431-286768 GCA_009806085.1 Neurospora cerealis
CCCCCCCCCCCCCCCCCCCCCCCCCCCAAGAATCCCTCCTGTTAGAAAAGTGGGGGAAGTCCCGAGCTAACAATCAAACCAGTATTGAACTGTACAACGTCTTCGGACAAGGCAGAGGACATAGAATTTCGGCGATCCTATTGGTCCAAACCGAGCCAGAGCCAGGTAAGAACAACAATTGATGGTGTCCCACACACATCGTACACCTCTGCATGGATATAAAAGGTTAGCTTGGTACGACGATCCTACAAGAAACAGGGAGCAGGCAGGCGACAAGAGAGCCGTTTTCTGTGCAAAATTTAAGGTTCTTTGCCCCTCGCAAGAACCGAACTAACCTTTTATATCCATGCAGAGGTGTACCAAAACTTGACTCCACTGCCATATCTTGAAAGTGGTGAAAGAGCTCTCTGCAAGGGAAGTACCACGCTAACGAACTTTCCAGGGGTGAACTGTAGAATGTTCAATCAAAGGAAAGAAAGAAGTCGACTGCGTGATAAGTGCGATTCGGCTGCCCAATCACAGCCCTCCAATCCAAGCGGTTTAGGATGCGCCACCAACTGAACATTGAAGGGCACAACACCCCGCGTTCGACACTACACCCACTGACACCCCTCGGTCTCGGGCTTCCAATCCATGTCCCAAGTGCGGAAAGTCCTACCAGTGCCCTGCACCACCTGTTCAACAGTCCTACGGTACGGTATCAGCGCACCAGGCAGACCAGGCCATGATGGTGTCTTGTATCGATGTGTGGAGGTGCCCATCTCCTGTTCGGGTAGTCATTGCCCGTGGCTGCCCAACAGTGTGTGTGAGCTGTGTGTGACAAACAAAAGGGTTCCATTCCGAGAGGGTCACTGTTGACTGTTGAAAATGTCGATTCGGAACCATCTGATGCCAAGACGAGGCTATCGTAGATTTTGTTAGTTCCCAAGAACCACCCCCCTTTGAATGGGATGGTAAAGAACACTGCACTGCATGAAATGGGCATGCCGCGCGTGAATTTGAAGAACAAACGGTGACTGTTGGACTCGAGATTTCCGCCTAGTATGTACGGTTGCCCTAACCTCTAACGACCTTTGGGATATCCCAAGGCGTATTTCATTGTTCTTGTGATGACGGGAGGATTGTAAAACCCGAGAATGAAAAAGATAGCGGGCGAGGTACCTGACTGGGAACAAGTCAACAAAGTGTTAGACCAAAACCACGCGATCCCCGCCTCTTCAAGGGGAAAAGTGGACGTTGCTAACAAGGAAGGACCTCTGCTCTTTTGAGGTTGCCATCCATTCCCCCCAATCCCGCCATCCCGCCTGCCCACCTTCGCCCCGAACTGCCTGTGCGTACATCGACCGCCCAGAGTGTGTGCGGTGCCAGGCATCGTCGTCTCCCGTCTGGCTGGCTGTTTGGCTCCTCGAATCGACAAGGGCCGCCGCCGCCAAACCTATGCGAAACACAAAACCCCGCCATCGTTAGAATCATACCTCTCCCTACCTGCTATCTGCTGCCATCTCGAGGCTTTGCACGTTGAAGCTTCAGTCGGAAAGGCAAAACCCGCCCTTTCTCTCTGCTAATGCTAATTGCTGCCCGCCGCGACTACCTCCTCTACCTAGGTCCCGCAGTGCAGCACTCCATTCAGTGTTTACCTTATAAAGTGTAGTGTACCTACCCTCATCCCTCCTTGGACCTCCTTATCCGTCCTCGCTGCCTTGCCTTGGCTCGCCTCGCCTTCCACTTGGGAAGTGCTCAACCGTCCATCAACAACCACCACGACGCATCCGTTGCATCGTCATACTGGCATGCCAACAGCATTTTAGTCTTCCAGATCCCATCCCGTCGTCCTCCCTCTCTCTCTCCCCCCCCCCGCTCTCCCACTGCCGACACCGACACCGACACCGTCACCGTCAGACATTAGTATTGCCAGGAGCATCTTTACCTTTCATCCTCTCAAGTAATTCGTCTCCCAGCGTCGCCCTCGGTCCGCCGGGCCCAACACCGCCACCATGAACGACGAAGACAAGGTCCACGACATCTCCAAGAAGATCGAGCGCGAAAAGGCTCTGATCAATGCTGCGCAGGCCATGCGCCAGCAGACAAACAATGAGCAGGTCCGCTCCAAGCTCGACACCCAGATGCGCGAAGGGAGGAGGAATCTCGAGTTCTTCGAGGAGAAGCTGCGCGAACTGCAGATGAGGAGACTCGGCCATGGCGTCGACAACATGTCGCTCGGTGCCAGCCCAATGTCCGGCTCCCACCGACAGTCCGTCGACGACTTCGAGGGCCACGGCGCCCCCACTCCTCCTCCCAAGGAGGACGGACGCGGCCACAGCTCCCACCAGAGTCAGGGCAGCGGTCCTCTGATGCCCGCCTCTGGTCCTTATCCCGGTGGTCCTCCTGATTCTACTGTTCCGCGGGCGCGTCCTAATTATACGAGGCTCGGTAAGTTGGAGACCTTCCTTGGACCAGTCCCCTTAGAGGTATCCTGTAACTGACGATGACGGAACTACAGATCTAATCAAGTTCGATACCCCACATCTTGGACCTCGCATCCAGCTGATGCTGTCCCAAATTCAGTTCAAGCTTAACGTGGAAGAACAATACCTAAAGGGCATTGAGAAGATGGTACAGCTCTATCAGATGGAAGGTGATAAGAAGAGCAAGCTTGACGCTGCCGCCAAGCGTGTCGAAAGTAAACAAAAGATTGTCCTCTTGAAGCAGGCACTCAAGAGATATGAAGAGTTGCACATCGACATCGATGTTGATGGTCCAGATGGTAGGATCCCTTCCCCCTCATGTTGCTTTCGCAAGTACTCCTTTTACTAACTTTGGATAACTGTAGACGACAGCATCAACCTGCCAGCCCTTAGGAAACCCCTGAGCGGTACTCTTTCTATTCGTATTTTGGCTGTAAAGGATGTCGACCATGCGCCCCTTGGTCGTTTCGCTCGCTCCCCCGAAACATTCATCGCTGTTAAGGCCGAAGATATAATTGTTGCACGCACACGACCCTCGCGAAACGACAGGTGGGAAGCCGAATTCCACACTTTCCCGGTTGACAAGACGAACGAAATTGAGTTTACGGTTTATGATAAGCCCGGCGAGCATCCCGTGCCTATCGCCATGCTCTGGGTCCGAATCTCGGACATCGTTGAGGAACTTCGCCGAAAGAAGATCGAGGCCGAAATGACGTCCGCAGGTTGGGTTTCGGCGGACCGCGTTGGCTCCAGAGCTCCTCCGCCGCAATTCCCAATGGGCACCCAGAGTCCTCAGTTTGCGGCACCGCCAACATCCCCTGGATCGCAGGAGCAAAACACCATGATCCCACCCCAGGCGCCTCCGCCATCCCAAGTTGTTTCACAGCCAGTAGATGGTTGGTTCAACCTGGAGCCTTATGGCCAGATCCACCTCAGTTTCAACTTCATCAAGGGGGCTCGTCCTCAGGGCATGGACAGGCTGGGTCGCAAGGGTGCCGTCCGCCAGCGCAAGGAGGAAGTCCACGAAATGTACGGACACAAGTTTGTCCAGAAGCAGTTCTACAACATCATGCGCTGTGCGCTGTGCGGCGATTTCCTCAAGTATTCCGCTGGTATGCAGTGCGAGGACTGCAAGTACACTTGCCACACCAAGTGCTACACCAGCGTTGTTACCAAGTGTATCAGCAAGAGTAATGCCGAGACTGATCCTGACGAGGAAAAGATCAATCACCGCATCCCTCATCGCTTCATTCCTTTCTCTAACCTTACCGCCAACTGGTGCTGCCACTGCGGTTACATGTTACCAATTGGATCCAAGAAGAACTCAAGGAAATGCTCAGGTATGTTTAGTTTTCCACTGTTTTGGAGGCCGATATGCTGACAATCATGACAGAATGTGCTCTTACAGCCCACGCGCAATGCGTGCATCTTGTTCCTGACTTCTGTGGCATGTCCATGGCTGTCGCCAACCAGATCTTGGAGGGTATGCGAACGCAGAAGAAGACTCATAAGGATAAAGCGTCCTCGATGAGTGAGCGTACTCTTAGGCCAGGAAGCAAAACCTCTATCTCGTCCGGGTCGATCGCTCAGGCATCGACGTATAGTGGCTCGACTGCTTATACGTCTATCGCTTCGCCTGAAGCAACCGAGGCTGCCAAGCTCATGTACAGCCAAACAACACCCAGGCCAGCCGGCCCCGACAGGACCTCTACCAGCTCGACAACCGCCTCGGCGGCTGCGGCTGCGGCTATGGCACCAAAGCATAGCTCTCAGCATTCGCAGGCCGGTTCGATACCCGACTTTGGTGGAAACTACGGTGGTTCTCCCGGCTATGGGCGTCCGGAATCTCGGGACGACGAGTACTCCGCCCAGCAGCAGCAAGGATATGGCTCGCCGCAGCAACGGAAGTATAACCCGGCGGACTATGCTAATATCGACGCCTACTCGAGCCCACCTCAGGCTCGTCCCCAACAGCAACAGCAGCAGCAGCAGCAGTCACCCCAGCAGGTCTCACCAATGTATCAGCAGAATCCTCAGACGCCTATTACCAAGCCTCAGCCTGTGGCGCCATCCTATGATAACCAGGTGGTACCGTCCGCCTCCGGAGTGCCAGTCCCGACTAAGAAGCCGCTGCCATCGGCCACTGACCCCGGCACGGGTATGAGAATCGGTCTTGACCATTTCAACTTCCTCGCTGTGCTTGGTAAGGGTAACTTCGGCAAGGTCATGCTTGCTGAGACCAAGAAGAGCCGGAAGTTGTATGCCATTAAGGTGTTGAAGAAGGAGTTCATCATCGAGAACGACGAAGTGGAAAGCATCAGGTCGGAGAAGCGCGTCTTCTTGATTGCCAACCGCGAGCGTCACCCCTTCCTTACGAACCTCCATGCCTGCTTCCAGACAGAGACCAGAGTCTACTTCGTCATGGAGTATATCAGCGGTGGTGATTTGATGTTGCACATTCAGCGTGGAATGTTTGGCACTAAGCGAGCTCAGTAAGTTGCTCCCCTTATCTTCTTAAAATACAGCAATAACTAACTCGTTGCAGGTTCTACGCCGCTGAGGTCTGCTTGGCACTCAAGTACTTCCACGAGAACGGTGTCATCTACCGTGATCTGAAGCTTGATAACATTCTCCTGACTCTTGACGGACACATCAAGATTGCCGATTATGGTCTCTGCAAGGAGGACATGTGGTACGGCTCGACCACGAGCACCTTCTGCGGTACTCCTGAGTTTATGGCGCCCGAGATTCTCCTGGACAAGAAGTACGGCAGGGCGGTGGACTGGTGGGCGTTTGGCGTTCTGATATACCAGATGCTACTCCAGCAGTCCCCATTCCGCGGTGAAGACGAGGACGAAATCTACGACGCCATTCTGGCCGACGAGCCGCTTTACCCTATTCACATGCCCAGAGACAGCGTGTCGATTCTGCAGAAGCTGCTCACGCGCGAGCCTGACCAGCGTCTGGGCAGCGGCCCGACCGACGCTCAGGAGGTCATGTCGCAGCCTTTCTTCAGGAACATCAACTGGGACGACATCTACCACAAGCGGGTGCAGCCGCCCTTCCTGCCTCAGATCAAGAGCGCGACGGATACGAGCAACTTCGATAGCGAATTTACTAGTGTCACTCCGGTGCTCACGCCCGTTCAATCAGGTATGTCTTATCGCATCACAACCCTAATACTAGCGTTCTCATGACTAACCCAATCCTCTTTACAGTTCTCTCTCAAGCCATGCAGGAAGAGTTCAGAGGCTTCTCCTACACGGCCGACTTTGAGTAAATAAGCTTTTTTTTGCTCAAGTCAATTGGCGGTGTGCTAGTATTGTTGGAGGATTAACACATACCAAACTTGGGTGTGCTGCGAGAAACGTAGTGTGATGATGATGCTATAGAAAGGAGAAGAATTGGAACCACAAGGCGGGACCAAGGTTGTGGTGTGGGTTGAACGGTGGAAGAAGATCTAATAGTTATTAAACACTAGTTATTATCCTATAGAAAGAGAAAGAAGAACAAGCGAAATGATGAAAGCCTTTTGATTTGGGGTTTGGAAATTTAGAGTTGAGGTTGCGCGAAAGAGAAGGTTTAGCTGCTTTTCACTTTGATTGAACACTGGTCCGGGCTTTACTTGATCTCGAAGTCAGCGTTGTTTGAGATACCATCATGGAAGAGTTTGCTATTAAGGGGTGCGTAGTCAGAAGATGACGATTGATGTACACTAAATGAGTAGTAGCTTGTCCTTTTTAGTCTATAAACTCTCCCCATTTTCACTTTCTATCTTGTCTCTTCTAAATTGCCGATTACAGAGAAATGAGGAGTGAGTTGGTCATGTATAGAAATATGTCTGTCTATATATATATATACATATATGCATCATCATCATCGTTCATCAATAAACGTACAGATAAGTAAAATAAAAAAAATAAAAAAATAAAAAAAAATAAAAAATCATGCCGCAACAACTTGCAACAACATCATCATACAACATACAACCGCGATCAGCAATCAGCAACCAAGCAAACCAGCGTTCTAGTAAAAAGCCGCCCGCTCCCTTGCTCCTTTCAAAAATGCAGCCCATATCTTTTTTTTTTAAGACACACGACAAGACACAAAACCCCCCCAAAAAAAGCTCTAATCTATTCGTAAAATAATAAGACAGATGAAAAATCAAGCCTTCCCGCTACCACTCCTCAAAACAAAAAACGCAACGCTAGCAACCACCGCCGCACCCGTCGCCGCGCTCTCCAGCGCCAACAGCGACACGTCCCGCATCTTGAGGTCTATCCTCCTGTCGCTGTAGAGGTCCACGACGGCGGCCTTGATTTGTTGAGGATCCGAGAGCGTTTGTTGCCATTTTTGGGCGGTTTGCTTCCATGTTAGTGGTGGTTGTGGTTCTTCTGGTTGTTGTGTCTCTTGTGTTTGTTGTGTTTGGTGTTGTTGGGCGGCCTCTTCAGCAGCTTCCTCAGCGGCGGCGGCGATGAACTCTGCGCCAATGTCCATCTCGGCTTCCTCTCCTTCGGTGGTCGAAGTGGCAGAAGAAGTAGAGGGACCAGAAGAAGCAAGCGCCTGAATCTCCCTCTCCTGCTCCATCAACCTCGTCAAATGCGCCATCTCTCTCAATCCACTCGCCTCCAGCGCCGCCCTGACTTGTCCCAATTCATGTCTAACCTCATCAATCACCCCCTTTTCGTTCTCGGCAATCCCCTTCATCAACCTCTTCCTTCGCCATGGCTCCGCGACGAACTGCAAAACCAAAAACAACAACACGTTCACTCCCATCAAGCCCCACGTGCCCCACGTCGACTGCCGCCTGATTCTATCACTCCAGATTTGTTCCTCGTGGTACCGCTTCAGAATGCCGGCGTTCAGGTCGGCGGAGAGTCGCGACTCTTCTGTTTCCGCCTCGGTTAACTCCTGCGCTGCTTGCGCTACTTGCGCTTCGAGCTCGTGGTCGAGGCGGTATAAGCTCGTGAAGCGTTCCAGGTCTAGCGGGTTCCACGTATCCTTCCTGGCCAAAAGAGTGGTCACCTCGCGCTGCGTCGACGCCCTATGCATGGTTAAGCTCTTATAGTTGTGTCGGGCGTCGCGTAAGCGGGATTGGGCCTGCCCGTGCGCAACCTCCAGCTCGGCGTTTTTCCGCTTGATTTGCTCGATGGCGCTGTAGCCCGTGAGGTCGTTGAGGGTTTGAGTGGCGGTTAGCAGACGCGTTTGGAAGTTGTCCATTATGGCGGAGAAGCGAGCGGAGAGGCGGGCGCGGTGGGCTTCGGTGCGGGAGGGGAGTTCGGGTTGGGTTGGGTCATTTTGGCCGTTTTCGGTGGTGGTTTCTGAAGCCGATTCGGACGGGTTGGCGCTGTCGCTTGTGGAAGCGGTGGGCTCGGACTCGGGAGACTTGGAGGTCTCGGGCTCGGAAGCTGCTGGTGTTTCTGTTTCGGACCTGGTAGGGTCGGCGTCTGCCTTGGCTGAAGATGTGGTAGACTCGGGCGGCGCCTCGGTCTGGGCCGGGGGAGGTGGTGGCATGAAGATGACATTGGAGGATACAATCTCCTTGTTGTCCTTATTCTCGGCGGTGTCTTTGGGAGGTTGGGTCGAGAAGAAAAGACGGCCGTCGCGAATAGAGAGGCGGAGCGTGCCCTGGCGCATGCCGCTTATCGAGGGGTTTATCGGTCTTCGTGGTACGGGCGCGAATTGGGAGAGAGGACGACCGGATGATAATGCGCCGGTGCCCCTCCAAGAGGAAGGGCGCACAGCTAGCCGGATAGCTGTGGTTGAAGACATTGTGTATGTGTGATTGAGGGAGTGAAAGAGAGAGAATGGGTTGCCCAACCCAGACCAGACGGGGCGGAAGGAGAGAGATCTGGGTCCGGCGGTTGGATGCGGTCGAGTGGTGCCAGCAATCGCGCGACTTGGGGGAATTGCCGGCAACTTGAGGAGGAACCGGCAGTCGGAGGAGAGCGAGCAGTCGAGCCAATTCCAACTTGTCAATCCCACTTTCTTCCTTCCAATTCCATCCCAAGTCCACCCAATCGGCCCCACCAAGCCGGCTATTCTGCCGTCCGATATCCCCTCAAGCCCCCTCACCGCCTTGCACGTTGGAGTTGGGAATAACGTCATCAGACAACCCTAACCCTTTCTCTTGTCTCTTGTTCCTCTTAGCATTCAGGGACTATCCCCATATTTGGGTATCACGAAAAAAACAAAGCCCCTGAATCCCTCGTCGTTGACGATGACCAAGGGGCCCAAGTCGACGTGATACATTCGTCGTCCGGAAGGGGTTCGGCATCACCAGCATGCGGACGCTTTACTCCAAGGAGACTCGCAGTGACGTTTCCTGTCCGATGTTTGATGCACAGTCTAAATTCTCCAAAGGTTCCGTCACCCGGACACCCGGTAGTTCGGGAGTTGTCGCCCGTCCAGCCGCCTTGACTCCTCGAGGGTCGAGACTTTCATCATGGGTTTCCTCTTTCGATGTCTTGTTTTGTTTCCTTTTCCGTTAGGAACCCAGAGCTTATGGGTTTTCTCTTGGCCTGAATTCCTACTTGGCAGTTTCCATCCGGCCTTCCTTTCCGCCCTTTTGTGGACAACGTTGCTCCGAATCTATCCTTCATGTTTGCTCATTCTTCATACATAAGGAATGCAAGTCGTACATTTTTTCATGCTGCAGGCCGCGCTGGCCGCAGCACAGCTTCCAGAACCTGGTGATGATGGCACACCAAGCGGAGGCAATGCCCTGACAGCAACAGCGGAAGAAGGAGGACCTGCAGCGGCCACGTCCTCGAGTGTGCGCACCGACTACAGTTCATTGAACACCATCTTGACATCAGACCCAACCGCCACGGTTGATCCGAACGCAGCAGTAGAAACGCTAATACCCGATAACCCTCCCAATCCAGAAGCCGACCTTCCCGTGGGAGCTACAGGGGTAGATGACGAAGAGCTTGAGGGAGGATCACCACAGTTTCTGGTGTCACATCAACGAGTTCCAGTTCCAGTTCCAGAATCAGTTCAGTCAGAGACAGCACCTCCCGAAACCGTTGCTCAAAATCCGGAGCAGGCTGCGTCACCACCGACGGAGACGGCGGGAGTTTTCACCTCTGATTCCCCAAGCAGCACTATCGCTACTACACCAGTCGTTGCTCTAAATCAGCCTACGTGTTACAAAAATTGCGCTCCCGTCCCTGGCGAAGACCCGGTACAAACACCTACAGTAACTCCATCTCCAGCTGAGGCCACCAAAGCAGCCATTCTCGCCGTGCCAGATTCCTCATCCCAGGTCTCAGACATACAATCGCCATCTGCGTCAATATCCGACCCCAGCCCCAGCTCTCCAAGCACCTCACCATCCGCCACGGCAGTAACCGAAATCGCAATCCCAGCACCATCAACCACCTTACTCTCGGTCATCTCTTCATCGACCGATCTTTCTCTTGGGTCTATCGCATTCGCCACGGACTCCTCCTCTTCTTCACCAGCATCTTCTTCACTCCCCTCCTCACTCACAACCCCATCACCGACCCCCTCCTCATCCCTTTCCTCCACCACCACCGATCAACCAGCAATGGCCTCCAATACCTCCGCCTCCGAGGACGCCTCCTTGCAACCAGCGACTACATCCTACCCTTCTTCCTCCAACGAGTACCTCTCCTCCCAAGCAAAAGTCGCCATCACACTCGTCTCAGTGGTCGGGGTACTAGCAGTCATGGCAGTTATTGGCTATGTGCTTTGGCATATGAGGATGCGGGATGCGCGGTTGGAGCGGAATCGAGCGGCAGTAGCGCGCGGGGTTGGTGGTGGTGGTGCTGGTGGTGGTACTGGGTTTGGGGTTGGTGGTGCAGGGAAAGAAGGAAATGGAGCACAGGGGCATAAGAGAAACCTAAGTGTGGAAGAAAAGATGAAGCAGACTTTAGAAAGGGAGCATGACGTCCCGCTGGATATTGGGAAGCTTCAGTCGGAGGAGCATGGTGGGAAGGCTGTTGCGAAGGGTACTGCGAACCGGTTTAGTACCATCAGTACCATTAGCGAGAGCAGCGAGGAGAGCGAGGACAGCCGGGGGAGCGGGAATCACGATGATGCAGCGCGTCGAAAGCGTGAAAGTCTGCCTCTGGCTGTCATGGCGGCGCCCATGCCCACGGGTGAGGACGGTATAGCTACCTCTATGGCAACTCAGAAAGAGGTGGGTGTCGGCTATGGACTCGGGAGGAGCGAAAGTCAGGAGAGCGATGAAAGTCACTATAGCGAGGGGGGTCAAGATGAATTTGGGAGGAGCGAGACTCTGGAAGGTCAGCGAGGTCGGTATGTGCATGAAAGAAGCGAAAGCCTGCGCAGTCAATGGAGCGACGTGGAGGACTATTACGGGATAGAAAGGCTGGAGACGGAGGCACATGGGCCGGAGAGTGGATCAGCGGGTGGTGCTGGTGCTGTTGCTGAAGCGTTGGAGTCGGAGGAGACGTTGGTGAGGACGGAGTCGAATGCTTCGACGTCTTCGGAACGGTCGGGGACGACTGTTGGGAAGGCTCTTTGAGTCAGGTATGCAGAATGACAAAAATTGAGATGACAGAGTTTCCGAAGCTTGTCGTCAAGTGAACTTCTGACGGCTGTACCATCATGAGAGGGAAGAACTGTGCTTGTTGCGAAACTCCTTGAACCGATTCCCGTGCATGAAGAACTGAATTTACAGCTGCAGTTGATGCTCACATGTGACTGGATGTGAAGATAAACGTTAGAGCAGCAAAGATCTCAAGTGTTGTTTATCATCAGAGGTACCTAACTAAGCAAAATAGCAAATTGACAGGAAAGCACAAAATAATCAAGTACACACGTTGAACAGCGCCAATCGATCAAACATCCTCGAAAATTACGCGATACTCTCCTCATCGGTAATCACCCATCTGTATCGGCCGATGTTACATCACAAGCCCCGTCTCTCAAAAGCTGCCGAGCCGATGATTCTGGACCAGCTGAAGGTTCTGACCTTGTCAGTCATCCAACCCAAAGCCTGTTCCACCGCTTGTTCAACTGTGTCTCCTGCCGCTCGTCTCCCCGAGCCCCAAGTGTTGCCGTTCCCCTGCAGGCTAGGGAAATCCTCTTCACTGAGCACATCAAAGCGATTGTTGGACTGACTAGACTGTTGGGTACTTCGGTGACGGTCACGAGGCTCATGTCTTGCCCGACCCTGGTAGCTACGTGACTTGTTCCAGTGATTTCCGAGAGAGACATTGTAGGACTTCTCCCTGAACGACGCTTCAACCGCTTTTTCGTTGATCTTGACAATGCGTTGAAGGTCATCACCAAAGTGGGGTAGAGCATACAGACGATCGACTTGCTCACGGACTCCTTGATCATCGAGCAGTTGGTAATCAGTATCGCCTGTGGCAATGGCCTTGCTGAGAGCCTCTACTTTCTCAAGATGTTCAGCTCTGTACTTCTCAAGCATCTCCAAGGCGTCTTTGCGTCCCCCACTGTCCACTTTGAGCCGCTCCTGGTTGATGAGGTGATCGACATATTCCACTGTTGCGTCATTGTAGGGCTCAATAGCATGGCGCTTCAAAAAGAAACCGAACTGAATGGTCGCCTCTTGAACCTGAGCGTACTCGACCTTGTACTCCTCAATCGCCTTCTTCTTGATACCGATGGCCTTTCGCTTCAGTTCAAGCTCGGTACCTCGCTTAACCAGATCGTTAGCAACGGTGTTATCCATGGCCTTGTAGGTGATGGATCGGTAGTCGTAGTAGATGTGCATGTGATCCATGTAGTTGTGCTTGCAAACATTGCAGAATCCGCCGGGGCCCATTGATGAACATCCCTTCAGACCCTCGTGCCCTTTTGTGTTTCTCTTCACAATAACTTCTTGAAGATAACATGGCTTATGGCACATGGTCTTGTAGACCACCGTCGTCTCATCAGTTCCTTGAACACCACTCCGAACTTCGACACATTTGCGATGCGTACAGACTGTGCGGGGTCGTCCAACCTCATATGACTCGACAGTATCCCGTTGGACGTAAAGCCTCTTGACTAGCTCATCCCTCGAAAGCTCCGCCGTGCGAAGTTCCTTGATAGCATCGTGATTGGCGGCAATGCTGCTGGCGATCTTTTGCGCAATGCGTGCCATTGGCTCCGTCAACTTCACAATGATATCGCGAGTTTCGTTCAGGTTGACCGTGCTACGCACATTATGAGGTTCAAGACCCTTCAAGTAGTCAAGAAGACGCCTGCATTCGGCGACAGAATAGTCCCAGCTTCGGGCATTATCCTCGAGAAGGCCCATGTCAACCCCCTTTTTCCGAGCTGCAAGGTAGCGGAAACTCTCAGAGTCAAAGCAGTAGACATTATGCTCGTAGAGTCCAAGCTTGACCGTTTTGTAATTGTTCAAGAGCGTCTCAAGAGGTTTGAAGGTGTCGCCAGGCTTATAGTTGGAGCCCCGAGTGTTTGTGAAGCCGAAGACGATGTTGGTGGCTGCATTCCGATGTAGCTGGATCAATAGTTCTTTGATGCAGAACCGAAACATGACTGTCAATCGGGAGGCGTTCGGTTTGAGGAGGATGAGGATTCCGTGAAGCTTCTTATACTTGCGAAGCACCGCGAGTATGTCGGCCATGTTCTTCTTGTCTTGGCTTAGACCTCTGGTGTCGCCAATACCCGGTGTATCGATGAGACGGACCCTCGTGTGGTCAATGTCAAGAGTGTATACGTTCGTCGACTGTGTAGCAGACTGCCCACGGGCTCCGTCATGTTCATCTTGACTGATTCCCATTCTGATATCCTTTTGGACAAATCTCCCGCTTCCATCGGATTCGTCTTTCAGCTGCGTGCTGAAGGAAAAGGGTATCAAGCACTTCAATACCTCTGCCTCAATTGCGTCTTGGAGAGCACCGAACTGCAAGTAGTTTGCGAATGCGTTGATCCAAGTTGACTTCCCCACACCTGTCTCACCGAGGATCAGGATGTTCAGCTCGTCAAAGGGCTTGAGCTTGTCCAGCAGTTGAGCAAGCGTAGATCGATCGTATGGTGACCATTCCGTCCCGTGTCTCTGATCTTGGCACTTAAAAGTCCAGCGGTAGAATGGAGTCGCTCCGCAGTCGCAGTAGAGCCAGTCATCAACATGGCCGTATTCGACGAGACAACAACAGGAGGCGCAGATCCATTGGCATCGAAGGGACTGGTCGCAAGCAGTATTCGGACAAGAAACCTTTACAGGTCTTCTCTGAACAGGCTTGGTGGTGATGGAGCGGTCCAACGCATCGCTGTCATACTGCATGATACAGTTGGACATCAACACCTTTCGGTGTTCCAGCAAATCCTCGACCACAACTCGGCCGTTCCGGTAATGGCAGATGTATACCTTGTCCAGCAGTTGCCCAACGGCGTCACAGTCGACGGCCAGCATCAATGACTTGTTGTTGTTGTTGTTGTTGTTGCCGCGAAGAAGTTCCGTGAATAGGTCGATGGTCTCACACCCCTCTGGTGTTTGTAGTAAGCTGAAGCTGAAGTTCAAGACGAAGGTGTCCTCGTGAGATCTGCGCGACAGAACCGTTGACAGCATCGTCGACCCGTAACCAAGGTATGTTGCGCCCAAATGGCAGAGAGTCTCCACGAATTCAAGTATCTTGCTGTCATTCATCATAGCGCGGAGCCGACCAGGGGATAGTTCGTGGTTTCTAGCCTTCACAAGTAGTCCGTGAAGCTGTTCCTCGGTTCCTTTACCATCGCGGAAGGCCTGGAGAGCTGTTCCATAGCAGGACTTGAATGAAAGTTCAGTTGACTGGACCAGTCGAGGTTGACTCATGATCAAGCGGACTTGATCCGGTGGAAGGGCTGTGGAGAATCTCTCGCATCGTGCAACGTAACGGTTGAAATGCTGTTGTGCGTCAGCCCACTCGTCGAGGAAGTGAATGAAGAAATCCAGGTATTTGGCGTTCGGCTGGTGGATGGTCGACAGCGTCTGAACGTCGACAAGATTGAAGAAGGCAAGAAGCGACAAGGGAACGAGCGTATATTGCATTGGATGTCCTCTGCCGTTGTTGGTAGCTGAGAGGCGACCTCGGAGTTTGCCGATAAGGGAGGTGGGAGATTCAGCAGAGACGGGCGTGATCGGTTCACCATCGAGGGCATTGTTGAAAATGGACAGCGTGTAGCCTTTAAAGATCTCGCGGTCCTCGTGCTGGCGGCGGTTTGGGGCCGGCTCGACGGTGCCATTGGTATCAAGGGCAGCTGACTTGAGAGTTTGGAAGTCATCGTCAAGGCGTTGTTGTAAACGAGAAACGTGGTCGGGTTCTACGGCTTCTGCATGGGCCGCGACAATGAACTGGGCGCCCCAGCTGACACCAACGACGACGTGAGTAGCTTTGGTAGTGGTCAAGACATCGGTGAGGAGGAGTTCTTTGATGCCGCTGGCAGCAAGATTGAGATGTTCCTCAACCGTAGTGATGCTGTAATGGAGAGAAGACTGAGCAAAGTGGTCCGAATGTCTGCGTTGATCGATGAGGTAAAGGCCACAGTCGCTGACTGGGACGAGACCAGCCAGAATACTGGCCCCAAGCTCAGGACTAATGCCAAGTTCAGCAAGCTTCTGGTGGAATGTGACTGCCTTGCTGATATGCGCATCCAGGTGGTTGTTGGGCTTGACTTCCACCGCATTGAGTGGGGACTCTTTGAAAAGCGCTTGAGGAAGGAAGGTATCGCTGCGTGCGTCGTACAGACTTCCCAGGGCAGCCACGCCGCCCAATGCCGGACGTTTGAAGAAGGATGAGGCCATTGCAGCCAACCTGGAGAAGGGATGAGGTTGGGTTGCGATTGCAGAATTGTAGGACAAGTATCTTTGTGACAAGTGTTTGAAATGTGTTTTGAGGTTGATGATCTCGGTGGTAAACAACCAACCCTTTGTTGTGGACAACCAATGTTTTATAGATGCCGAGAGTCCGGTTGGTGTCCCGAGTCCGGGATGTTACCTTGAGTGTACAGACATCGTCTTCATTTTGTAAAAAACCAGTGATACTAAAGGGGAAATGATACCCAAGTCAGTACCGACCGCGCAAAGTTCAAGACGAGTGAAATCATTCGCATAGGACTGAACATATTCCACCAAAATTACAGAGGGAACGTCATTCCGAGCATGGACGTCCATGTTCCTGGGATTCTGCAACTGCAATCATCCTCCATGGAGGGCGAAGACCTTGCCGTTGAGTTTGCTTCCGTTTGCACAAACAAATGGCAACCCAGGTATTGGACGTGGCGTCGTGGATTCTGGATGGACTTCGGATATCAACCCGACTGATATGCATGAGGCCCCAATCGCTGCCGGAGTGGGTAGCCCGAAGACAGGCGGGAAATCTGACGAGACTTCCATGATCTCGTATCACAAACAGATCGAGTGTAGTGACGGCTGAGGATCATCCATTCAGAGAGAGAATAGTGACAGGAGGATGCTCCCGTCCGTCTCTCACTCCCCTCCAAACGCCGACAGAGGCCGAAGTCCCCTGTTGTACCTGAAATCCAGAGTCGTATTTTCAGATGGAGAAGAGCATCGAGCGTGTGCGGGCGAGGGGATTGAAGGAGGACCACAGCGTAGGTGTGCGGCGCCTTGACCCCTCAGCTATGTTGACTTTCTGTTGAGGTGTGTGAAAAAGAAGAGCCCCTTGGAAGTTTAGGAAGGCAAAGAGGTCGTATCGGGGGTCCCGACCTGATTGATAAGGGAAGATTGACTGTACGTAGCCGAGGTGAGGAAGGCGCCTACTGCAGTCAAGTGGTTTGGAATATCGCAGGTATGGGCTCTCGGCCATGAACACCTCATTGCAGATTAGTTCAACTTTCTCAATGTTCAATGAGTGACGGGATGTCATCTCAACCCAACGCTCTTCAGCCAGCCATAACAACATTCAGAAGTCCTCTTTACGACTGAGCCTGAACATCCCTTCCCCCTGACTTCAGCCCCTCAACAACTTGCTTCAGCCACCAAACATGTATCCTCACATCATCCGTCAGTTCCGGGTGAAAACTCGTTCCGAATACGTTCCCCTGCCGGACGGCAACGATATCTTCTCCTTCTCCCGTCCCTTGAGGCTTTGGGTAAGTCCCCAAAACCTCAACCTTTTCTGTCCTCGCCTTTTCCTTCAACTTGACAATCTCATCCCCCCCTTGTCCCTCCTCTCGCCCATCCTCAGTAGTACCAGAGGCAGAAGGGCTAGAAGTGATTATCTCCTCAACAACGGGCGCGCGGATAAACACGCCCCTGAACGGCTTCTCTTCTTCCAGGAAAGGCAACCGCAAATCTCCTACAAAACTCTGGATCTGCGTGCCGTATCGGTTCCTCAGCACCTTAACGTCCAGCCCGCCGATGAGTTCTTGTCCGCCTTGTTTGGTTGCTGAGGCGGCGGAGGCGAGCATGACTAGGCCGGCGCAGGTACCCCATGTTGGTTTGTGTTGGACTCTGTGGTGGTGGGAGGGGTTAGCGGTTTTGTTTTTTTTGTTTGCTATGGCGGAAGGAGGGGGAGGGGGGTTGGGGAAAGTGGGTTGGGGAAAGAGAAGAACGAGGGGAGGCAACAAAGAGGACTTACTTGACAAAGTCCCGTAGCGGATCAAGCAACCCCAGGCGTCTGGCAACGATAGCCATAGTGGTGCTTTCTCCTCCTGGAATAATCAAGGCGTCGCATTGCGAGAGCTGGGCGGTAGTGCGGACTTGGATGAAGGTGAATTGTGGTGTTGGTGTCGAGGATTCTGTTGATTGTGACGATAGTTGGGCAGCTGCCTTTTGGAGGAGGGAGATGTGTTCGATTACGCCGCCTTGGAGGGCTAGGACGCCGACTGTTATTTGTTGGGGGTTTACGGCGTCGACGGTCATTGTGTCTGTGTCGAAGGTATGTGGTGTTTGGTTCGAAGTGATGTTCTGTTCTGGGTCAATGGAGGGAGGAATACTGTGGTCGGTTTTCAGACGAGATTAGGGATGGCGGTTGGTGTGAGTGGCGACCGTGAGATATTGATAGGTCTTTTGGCTACACCATGTGAACGAGTGTAGAAGACGGGCGATATCGGAATTTCCTTGTCAGTGATAAGGATTTCCAGCAGTCGGGTATGTTCCTTCGATATTGGAGTCCAAGATTTGTGTGGACTTTGATGATGACTCTTCGTTGGGTCGGCTACTGTAACCTTGTTGGGAATGAACGTACGAACAGAAAGAAGCCAATTCTCGCAAACGGGCCCAAAGAGGGATGTTGATATCACCGAGTACCGACCCTATGGGCCCCGGTTGACAAAGCCGAACATAGGCGGCGATGGTAGTATCGTCGGGTAATGGGATTGGTGTTGCCACTCGGCGGGTCTGTGCAATGATCGGGGCCTGGTATCAGCGGCAGTTGCGGAGCGGGAAGCGGGAATCTCCTGTCATGGAAGGTCTGTTGGAGGCGAATCACAGTCACACACACCACACACACGGATCCCCGATCAATGTCCGTGAACTCCCGTCCTCCTTCTCACAACTCCCCGCTTAACCGCGGAACCCGACCCGGAAGCCTTCTGGAGGAGTCTTGATCGGCACAGGATGGGGTCCGTAAACCGGAACTGACTCACTGTGTGAGAGAGCAAATTGGTATTGATTCCACATTTTCGACTCGTCTCAGCGAATGTGTACCGCTAAATCTCACTCATGTCAGATTTATCTCCAAGCTTTACAAGCCAATCACATCGTTCGCTGTGTCTGAATGCTATGTTGAGTGCCGGCCTGCTGGTCCTTCCTGAGGTGTAATTGGCCGTAAAGCGTGGAGATAAATCCGACTTGAGTGAGAGTTTGCGGTATGCTGGGTATCTTTTGTGGTTGCACTTGCCCCTCAAGGCTTTCTTGGTTGCCATTGCCAAGCATCTTCCAACGAGGAATAAGCAAAGTTTGAGGGAAATATCCATTCAGCATCCAGGAAGGAGGGAGCGAGGTTGAAGGTAAGCGCGGGGTTACAGAAGAATTTTTGTTGATGCAGGAACGACGCTCAATCGAACATTCGTGCCTTCTCTGCGCGTCTGCTTTCCCAATTGTCAGTCAGTCAGACTTCCGGATCAGACGACAGAAGATTGTGAAGGCCGACAGATTCCCAAAGCGGATATCGGGTTCACTTTGATTGGCTTCCAACAAGCTCAAAACATGAAACTTCGATCGATCGACGCTGGATAGTTGACAGCCGAAACAAAGGCAAAAGAAGATACACGAGAGTTGTCGAGTGTCGGTTCAGAGAGATGACTAACACATGACTCCATTATGGATCCGAAGCGAAATACTCCGGGCAACACCGGGATCAACGGCTCTCAGACCTCCTCCTCTCCATCGAATCTCCAACATTTCTTGTTCCGTACTCAAGGGGGATAAAGTGACCGTATCTAACCCAAAGGAGAAGTGCACTCAACCTGCACCCACAGCACCACCACCACGCGGGCGACCATCACCTCCCCGTCGTCAATGCCTGCAAAAAGCGTTATTTTCGAGCCTCAAGAGGATTGACACAGGATATCTTCAAGTTCCGACCTCATTCTAATTATTTTTAAAGGGCCGCCGTTAAAACAAACTTAAGAGGCGACCACAGCGGCTTAGCGGGTTACCTTCTCTTCAACTCTCGAATCCCATTTTCTATCGTAGTCGCGTTCATATACGAAGACAGAGCGTTAACGTCGCTAGTTCACAGTAGTATAAGATGCATCTCCTTTGAGTTAGATACAGTCGCTATATCGATCATTACGGTCACTTTATCCGCCCGGTCCGTACTGCAACGCTACTTCCTTTTTTGTTCGGTACTTACCAGTCCAAGAGGTTGCAGTTGTCGCCGACACTATTGCAGTGCCCGTGGGGAATTAATGTAGGATGTCCTCCTGGGCGAGGAAACTGCGAGAGTCTTTAGGGTGGTGCGGCGAAATCGGACGACCTGGACCCAGAGACCTTCCTTCCTCATACACGGGATTGTACGTACCGAGGTACACCTCTGCAGGCATTTAACTTGTTAGCGCGGTGAATTCGCAAGGGGCGATAACTTTATTTTTCCTACAGAAGATGATTGGTATGTCCACCGCCAACCAGTGAAATTTTGTGAGGTGGCGGTACCGCGCTAACAAGTTATATGCGGGCAGAGGTGTACCTTTTCCCTCGAGCCCCCATACACTCTCCAATATGATCTGAGTCATCACGTAATGTCATTGCGCTTCAAAAAAAAAAAAAAAGTCTATTTCCACGACCTGTGCCCCGTGACCAGTTGCTGTGATAGAAACAAAAACATCAGGCAGAAAACAAAGCTCTCAATCGTGATCCTGATTGAGTCTCATCACACCAATCTCCTCCCTCTTACCTTTACCACTCTCTCACATTACGAGCGTTTATACACACATCTTACCTCACAAAAAAACCATCATCACCCTCAAAATGGCCTCCACATCCACCACCAACGGCGACTCCTTCACCGTCAAAGCCGGCCTCGCCCAAATGCTCAAAGGCGGCGTCATCATGGACGTGACCACCCCCGCCGAGGCTCGCATCGCCGAAGAAGCCGGCGCCTGCGCCGTCATGGCTCTCGAGCGCATCCCCTCCGACATCCGCGCCGCCGGCGGCGTAGCGCGCATGTCCAACCCGTCCATGATCAAGGAGATCCAAGCCGCGGTCACCATCCCCGTCATGGCCAAGGCGCGCATCGGCCACGTGGTCGAGTGCCGCATCCTCGAGCAGCTGGGCGTCGACTACGTCGACGAGAGCGAAGTCTTGACTCCGGCCGATGACCAGTTCCATGTGCAAAAGGACGAGTTCAAGATTCCGTTTGTTTGCGGATGCAGGAACTTGGGCGAGGCGCTCAGGAGAATCAAGGAGGGCGCGGCGATGATTAGGACCAAGGGAGAGGCGGGCACAGGAGATGTCGTCGAGGCGGTGAAGCATATCAGGACGGTCAACGCGGAGATTGCGCAGGCTAAGGCGGCGCTGGCGAGTGGTGGTGAGCTGGCGGTGGCGAAGCTGGCGAGGGAGATTGGGGCCGATGTTGAGCTGCTTAAGAAGACTGCTGAGCTCGGAAGGCTGCCGGTGGTCAACTTTGCGGCGGGCGGCGTGGCGACGCCGGCGGACGCGGCGCTCATGATGGAATTTGGGTGCGATGGTGTGTTTGTGGGTAGTGGTATCTTTAAGGATGCGAAGACGCCTGAGCATGCGTTGCAGAGGGCGAGGGCGATTGTTAAGGCTGTGGCTCACTGGAACGATTATGGTGCGTTGGTGGAGGCGTGCATTGAGCACGGCGAGGCTATGAAGGGTATTAGCAATGCGGGTATGAAGCCGGAGGAGAGAATGGCTGGAAGGGGTTGGTAAAGAGTGGAAGTGTCGGGTGCGGTGGTAATGAAGGCCTGTTTGATGATCTGGAAGCAGTTAAAAGGGGTTAGGAAAGGCATCCGGGAGGGGGTTTGAATCGCAACCTGGAGGTGCTGCCACCGTGAGTTACACGTTATGAATGTGACGAAAGATTTGTTGAAGCCATAGCTCTATCCCCCAGGTTAAAAAAACAATGAGTTCTGGCAGTAAGATCTTGAGATCGTCGCGCGACAGTATGCATTAGACTTGACATGAGAGAGATCCGCATATCCTTTGACCTCTTTTCTTTTCTGGGTATTTGTTTCTTTTCCTTTTCCTCCTTGATCTGATGTTGTATAAAGACAAATCTCCCGCGGCCATAGATAGTCTTCGAGGCTTTATTACCCACCTCAACTGAGAAACTTCATCCGCCATCTCAAAGACATCGTAACTGGTACTGAATAAGACAAATACAACCAGATTATAGGACCATTTGACCCTTGTGCATCGTCAACGGATGCTCTAAAACAGGTAAATCAGAAATGCACATATGTATGTGTCATGTACCATTAGTCAGAACTGAACACGTCTCAGCAGTCATAACTGAAGGTTGCAGTTCTTGCTTCTGCTCAACCTCAAACAACACACCCTGAACACCCAATCTTTCCGAATTCCAGACAGCCTGCGGCTCTGCCTTGGCTTCTTCAACATCAACCCGAAGGCCCCTCATCTAGTTCTCCGACTCAGACCTCGGCAAACTAAGGCTCTGCATCATCATCATCCGACTCCAAGTCCGGATCCGGCACCTGTAAATCCGACGGCAACGGCGGCATCATTTCCACATTGGTCGGCTGAAGCGGCGGCGGCTGATGCTCGGGCGGAATGAGCGTATACGGCAAGTTCGTCGGGAGACCCTGAGCAGCCGCCTCGGCCGCCGCCTTCCTCTCGTCCTCCCTCTTGATCTTGGCCAGCATGTTGCGCACATCGCTCTTCTTGACATACTGATACTTGTCCCCGAACGAGATGCGAATCCCAATCGTCAGCTGCCTCAGGGTGCACTGGGCGTCGCGGTGCATGATCTTGAGCCAGCGGGCGCCGTCCTGCTCGATCTTGCGGAACTGAGCAGGGACGTTGACGCCCGGTTGCTCGCCCGTAAAGGGTTCGTGGTTGTGCTCGGCGCACTGGACGACCACGCGCCACTTGTCGTCGTACGGCCACGCTTTCTCCTGGACGGCTTTCATCTTCATCGGACACCCCGTCTTGGTCGAGCGAGATTGTCGGATCCCCCGGCTGTGAGAGGTGTACGTCTTGCCGCCCTTGGAACAGCAGAGGTTGTACCGCCGGTAGTGGCCGTCAGGGTCTCGGTTGAGAGAGGACACGATCACGCAGGCGTAGCCTTGCGACCGCGTGAAGGCCTTGAGGTCCGTCTGGAGCGCTTCAAAGGTGGGATACAGCCGGTCTTGGGGAGGGGGCAGGAGGGCCATCTGGAAGTTGGGTCGGGCCGGCTGTCCCTGTTGTTGCTGGCCGGACGGGCCCGGTTGGCCCTGCTGTTGGGCTTGCTGGCCATGCGGTTGCTGCTGGGACTGTGGTTGCTGCTGTTGGCCTTGCTGAGTGCCAGTAGCATTTTGGTTCTGGATGGGTTGGAGTTGCTGCTGAGTGTATTGAGTCTGCTGGTGTTGATGGATAGCTGAATTGCCTTGGCTCTGGGGCTGTTGGAAGTTTTGAAACTGGTGCAATTGTTGCTGCTGTTGCTGCATTTGCTGTTGCATTTGAGGCTGGGCCGGCTGAGGAGTCATCTGCAGCTGATGCTGGTGCTGGCCCATGGCCGCCGTCTTGGGCTGTCCTCTAGGCATCGTGTATGATTGTCAATATGATGGTCAATTCGATCTTCTGGACGATCGCAAGGAAATGCGTGTTTAGACAGTGCTCCCGGAGCCCTTAACGTGAACGCTTTGGTGGTGACGATGTGCGTGCGCGCCTACAAGAAGGAAAGGCAACGCGTGCATCACCGCTATTTGCACTTTCGGCTGCGGGTAAATATCCATATTGCCAGCTGGGGTGGTATCTTATCGTTCACGTTTCAGCTGTTTCGGACCGGCACACCTTCCGCTTTCGTACCCCTGAACGAGACACTACAAACCACTTTTACAGTGGTATTCTTCATCAACTCTGCGATTTTCGAAACTCAGGCTGCCCATTGAGATTTTCATGCTTTGGATCCGATTGATACAGATCACTCTTGCATAATGTCAAGTCATCCCCTCTGTACATGTGAGGCGACAGTTGCGTGCAGTGATGCAATGTAAGGTACCTGTACCTTATCTTCAACCGCTGACGGCTGCTGCATTTGTCTTCTTTTATCTCGAAGATGGCGAACGCTCTTTCCTCGCGATCGAACATTTGAACCAGCAGTTCGGGCATTTCGGGACCCAAGAGCTCCGACTCCCCTTTCTCTCAAGAAACTCCAGTTTTTCCGTCAGTCTTTTGACAAAGGTACCGTCTACACCATTCGTCGTTCACGCCAATCAATGCTTGCCCCTAATTGTCTTATGAGCTCCCCCTTCGAACGCAACCCTACTGTCACGGCCATGTCGCAGAGACTCGCAATATCCGAAATCCACAGCTTTAACAGGTTCCCTCTTTTGGCCACATATGCCCTGCGGTTACTTGTGAGTTGCGGTGCATCCAAGCATACGCAAGTCAACCTGGTGCTACCTGCTATTGTTGGACAGCGAGGGACTCTAAACTTGGGTGTTTCCTTTTGCTAACAATTTCCCCGATGGAGACGACAAGACTGGACGGTTGACACTATCCTGAATTGATTTCCAGCACCAACCAAGCGGGCATACACGCGACTCTGTCCGTCACGCTGCTTTTATGCCTGCGACTGAAAGAGGGCATCTCTTCAAGCTTTGTGTTTTGCCTTTCCCGAGTCTTTGCGGTATCAGCTTGACTACTACTACATACCTCTCTCTGCTGATACTACCGGTTGACGGGATCGGCTTACATGGAGTGACCGCCATTTTTGGATCGTTGTTGCCTACAGCCTTATCAAAATTACATTCCACTCCCGTCCTCACTCAGGCCTCCACAGAGACGGGCTCATGGACACTCCTTCCCAGACAGAAACACATTGGGTCTCATGGCCAACCTCCGCGCAAGAATCCTTGGGCCCGTCTCTCTCGCTGGACCGCCTTCGTCTTCATATTGTCCTTCCAGCTTTGTCTTCTTACTTCACGGCTCTAACGACGTGTTCATTGTGCTGATGACTCAATATTCGACCTTTCACGGCATCAAGTGAGACCAGTGAAAGACATCATGATCATTTGCCGAAGAATTGTCACCCGCATCGACCGGCTCGAGCGAGGCTTCTCCGTTGATTCTGACGATTGAGGAAAAGATGGGTTTCATCAAGCGCGGGGTGCTTCCCAAAAACGGTACACTCCTCAAATCCCACCAACATCATCGAATACAAATCACCTAGTCTAGCCTCGCCGATGTCTAGTCGACTCGACACTTCAAAGTTATTGTTCAATAGTTTTTAGATCGTCCGCACCATTTGCTGCAGTCAGCAACATGCAGTTTCAGCTCGGGCGACCAGAGCCACCGCAAATGGCACCATCGAGCCTTTTTGTAGAGCCTTATGGTCGAGCCTGATCAAGGCAGTATCATGTGAACGGCAAGCACCATGGCGTTAAAGTTGGGATACAAAAGACATGTTTCCGTCTTTCTTCTTCTCTGATGTGTTTCTGCATCACACATCTTGTCTAATCACCCCGTCCTGGCACTGTCATATCACCACTTTGTGTCGTTGAACACCCAGCGAGCCAGCCATTCTAAATGGCGTCCACTAAGCCCAAGATAACGTACCAGGACATCAAGCAAGGCGTAGAGGTCCTTTGGAGCGCCGATGACCCCGCTGTTGAGTGAGTCTCGCACCCAAGTCGTATGCTTTCAATGTACGCCCTACTGAAACAACGTACAGTATTGTGGCTGTCCCCGGTCTGGGTACAGACCCCAAAAATTGTTGGGGTTCAAATATCGGAAAACCGAATGAGTTCAACTGGCTTGACCACAAGGATGGGCTGAAGAAAGACTTCTTGCACAACGGTAAGGAGAATAATAGGATTGGTGCCCGTGTTCTCCTATACCACAGCGAGTCTGCCTGGCTGGGAAGTCTTAAGGTCAACCCCGAGCTTCATCACCTCGCCTATGCCCTTTTAGAGCGTCTTAAAGGCGAGAGGAAGGTATGTGTTGTCTAAGAAAGTGTCGCTTGCAGACCCAAAATCATACTGATTGGGGTCTAGGAAGCCGAGCGTCGCCCTATCGTATTCATCGGCCACAGCATGGGTGGTTTGGTTATTGCCAAGGTATGGTGCATGCTTTTTACCTGTTATCAAATTAGCCTTCAGACTAGGTTGACACATCCATTCATTCATTCTAGGCCTTGTGCATTGCACGTTCCAAGCCCCGTCTTTTCCCCAACATCTTGGAAGCGACCACTGGTGCGATCTTCTTTGGGACTCCTTTTGAAGGCACCCCCTGTTGCCGTCTTTGCCTCCTTGGTCGATTCGGTTGGTAGCCTTCGGAACGCGACAGCAGGATCCTCACTGCTCGATCTGATGAAACCTGATAATCTCGTGCTGAGGGAACTCAGGAGAGACTTTCTTTCTATAGCACAAGATGACACCGTGGGCGCAAGTATGAAGGTGTTCTGCTTTACCGAGGAACAACCGATAAACCTGGAGAAGATGTCAAGAAAACTGTTCGGAGTGTCATGGTTCGCTCCCAATGTAAGTGACTTGGCTCATTGACCCATTCTCAGCACACCAACTCGTACGTACGGATGCTAATGTCATTGCTCGTGCAGGTGCTGTCATATAAAATGGTGCCAGAAAAAAGCGCAAGACTTGAGCCATATGAAGCTATTGCCTTGGCAAAAAATCACTCCAGCATGGTCACCTTCGACGGGTGGAAAGATCCTGCATACAAACTGATTCGCGGACCGATCGAACGTATAGTCCGCGCTGCCCCCGGTATTGCTAAGTCCCGGTTCCACTCTGTGAGGGGTCACGAGAGTGAAGTCAACGCTGTCTTGGACGCTCTGGAAGGAGTTGTATCGCCGAAGAAGATGTACCATGATTTGCAGAAGGAGGTTCAACTCTCTGATCCATCGTGGATTTTGAAAGAGAAGGAATGCGCTAGCTGGCTGAACGTTACTCCTGGCAGCCCTGCAACGAGGTGCCTCTGGATCAGAGGCACCGAAGGAAGAGGGAAGTCATCAGCCGTTGTTTCGATCATCGACCAGATGAAGGCGGAAGAGGGCAAGGGCCACAGCCAGCCACTATATGTATTTTTCTTCTGCGGCTCGTCTCACGAGACCCTGACCGTTGAAAGATATGCTCAAGTCCCTTCTCTTTCAACTCATCAAGGCTCAGACCCGACTCTTCGCACACGCCAAACATTTTGTGCGCTCCGAGGGTAAAACCGCCACCATGACTCTCACCTTCGAAAATCTTTGGTATAGCTTGGTGAGCATCTTTTCAGACTCCCTGGTTGATAAGGTGTACCTCATCGTACACAATCTGCATGATCTCCCACAATCATCGGACGGAACGAAGAAGCTTCTGAAAAAGCTGCAAGGCGAAATAAACGTTGATCTTGGGCAAAGACGGAGCAAAGTCCGATGGCTTTTTACGAGTCATCGGAGTAACCTCAGCATCCAAAACTCGTTACGAGGTACGCAGACAAATGAAATCAACTTGGACGACAAGGAAAAATACAAGGACCAGGTCGGGAACCAGCTCCGCCAGCATGCCGATAATCGGGTCAAGGAACTATCGGATGAGAAAAAGTACAACAGGGCACTTGCATACTTTACGAGCACCCTGATGGGCAATCGAGCCCAGGACACCGTCTGGATTGATATCACCTGCCTCCGTTTGGCCCAAATTCCGCCCAACACCAAAGAGACCAGAATTAGGCGCGAACTGGCTAAGATTCCGGAAGACTTGGACCAGCTTCTCGACTCGATCTGGTCAAAGCTCCTGAATGCCAATGATGATGACACTGAAGATGTGAAAGAATTGTTGCGGGTACTCGTTCTTGTTAAGGAGCCTATTGCTCTGGGTGAGTTGGCAATTCTCACAGGATTCACCATCGATGATGTCCAGCAGTCACTTGATAAGTGCAGTCTTTTGGTCAGGATCCAGGACAGAAAGGTCGTTTTTGTCCTTGAAAATCAAGTCAAGGAACACCTGTTGAAGAGGTCTGAGAAATTACTCCAGGTCCGAGGAGAGGAGGAGCTGAAATGGCAACACGGCGTCTTGGCATCTAGATGCTTTATTTATCTCGTCGAGAGATTCCAGTCCATCGAACACGATGTGAAAATCCGCCAGGATAAAGCCAACACCTCTGTTCAAGCAGCTGCTCCGGAGACCGCCCATAAGGAGCTATCTTCGGACACTGATGGACCAGCGAGCTCTAATTTGAGCAAGAGGACTCGCCCCAAGAAGACATATTGGCCCCAGACCACAGCGACAGCGACGGAGCACATGAAGGGAATGGCCTTTCTGACAGTGAAGGCGACTCGTCAGCCGAGGCCCCGGTTTTGGAGGAGAGCAACCCATACAAGCTGGACCTTGCAACATTGCTCCATTATCCGATCAAACACTGGCTCTACCATTCCAGCTTGGCCACAAAGGAATTCGCAGAAAGAATGAGCAGCGAAGATGAATTTTGGTCGCGCGATTCCATTTTTCGCAAGAAATGGTTATGGGCATATGCGGCCATCGCCAAAGACCCGGCCTTAGGGCTGCTTAAGTCTGAGAACTTCACAGCTCTCCATACGGCGGCGTCCCTTGGTTATCCTGACCTCGTGGCGGAATTGATGGCTAAAGGGCATGAAGACGAGAGAGACGTACGCGATTCAATGTTCAACACTCCGGTAAGTATTTCCTACTTTGCTCGCTGCTTTGTGGATGGCATTTGCTGAAAAGCGATCTGGGTTATAGCTCCACCTTGCCGCCTTCTGGGGCCGTCCTGCGATCGTTGAAGAACTACTGAGCAAGAACGCGCCGGTGGACGACGGAATTGAAGATAATCACGACACACCCCTGGCTATGGCTGCAGCGAAGGGACAGGTAGGGGTCATGTCAAAACTTCTTGAATACGGTGCGGAGGTGAACGCCGTGTCAAGGGATTGGGGTCCCGTCATCAACTGCGCCATATATTCGGGAAACAAAGACGCTGTTGCGCTCCTTGTCAACAAAAACGCGATCTTGAGTGTCTCGAAGATGTCAGAAGAGGCACGGTCGTTCGACATCCCCCCTCCTTTAAGCCTTGCCGCTCTTTGTTCCGACTTGGAAATGTTCGACTTTTTGCTTAAACGGTGTCATGCTGATCTCTCCACTCAAGATTATGAGGCAGCGTTCAAGTGGGCCAGTCGTGCGGGCAACACGGACGTCATGGAAAGGCTGATCCTACTACCTGAGTTCAAAGCCGAAGATCACGACTTTCAGCCTGACCTCGACGCCGCGGTCGAGGCGGAGGAATGGGACAGTGTCGAATTTTTGGCGAGAAATGAGATAAGCCGGGAAAAGGCAAACTTCGACAAGGCTGTCATTGCGCTTGTACAGGATGTGGATGACAACCTGGGCACCCTGGAAGCTATTGGTGACAGTGCAACCGCCAGCCTTACCAAGGAAAAAGTCAATGAGGCCTTATACACTGCAACGGACAAGGAAAAAGAGAAAATAGTGAATTTGTTGCTCACCAAGTTTGAAGCAGATGCCAATGCCACTGGGCCAGAGTAAGTTTCCACAGAGAGAAAGCTGAGCAAGAGATACCGATTACTGACATACGTAGGTTCGGAGATGCACTGACTGCAGCTGCTCATGATGGCACCGTCGAGATCGTCAAGATGCTTCTTGACAAGGGAGCCATTGCGGACTCACCTACAGGCTGGGCTCTTCAGATTGCCGCTGGTAAAGGCCACATAGATGTGGTGCACCGTCTACTAGAAGCAGGTGCCGTTGTCAATCGTGTGATCAACAATCCTCGGTTCCCGCCTTGTACTGCATTGCAAGCGGCCTGTGAAGGCGGATATGACAATACTGTTTGAGCTCCTGCTCAACAACAACGCTGACCCAGACGCCGGAGGCGGCCTGTTTCGACACCCCATTGTCGCGGCTGCTCGCTTTGGATATGCCGATATCCTGAGTATGCTTATCAACAAAGGAGCTAATGTGAATGTCAAAGGCGGCTCGTCGAACGAGTCCCCCTTGATATTTGCGGCCACTTCCCTCTACGTTGACTCGGCCATTGAATTGATCAACAGAGGAGCGGACATTCACTACGCTGACGACGACGGTGACATCGCACTCGTTGCCGCGGCATTCTTCGGGGACGCTGATCTAGTCAGAGAGCTGCTGAAGCGAGGCTCCAATGTCATGCATGTTAACAAACGGGGCATGAACGCACTCCAAGCTGCTATTATCAGCCAAAGCTTGGATTGCGTCAAAGTTCTGGGAGATTGGATCTCGCTGCTATTGCTTGGTATCCAGAAAGCTGTGGATGCCGAGGATGAAGCACCTATTCAGGAGATCCTCACGAAGACCAGAGCTGATCACGTTCGGTTGAGACGAGAGGTTGTTGAGAGACAGGAAGCTGCGTCTGAGGCCTTGCGCGGGTATGCGACGACCGACTTTCTTATCAGCGAATACGGGGATGTGGAGGGCGGAGCTGGCCTTGACGGTGTCCGCGACAGAAGTGTCGCCAGAGACACGAACGCCAACGCCGAGACGAACGATGATGGACTGCATCATCGAGAGGCCGGTGGCAATGGAACTGGCAGTGAGGACGAAGATCGAGAATATGACATTGTGCAGAGGACAGCACAGATGCGATTGTCAGATGACGGTTCTCGAAGCATGCCAAGGAGCTATGGGGAGGATGACACCGGCAACGGATCCGACGCTGGTGATGGGGATGTTGAGAATAGGGAGGAGGGCGAGGAGGAGGCTGGAGAAGGTGAAGAAGGTGAAGGAGACGGGGAAGGCGGGGAAGGCGGGGAGGGCGAGGGGGGCGAGGAAGGCGAGGAAGGTGAGGAAGGTCAGGAAAGCTATAAGGTAGACGACAACGACGTGGAGGGTAACATGATGGATGACGATGAACACGGGTACTAATAGGTCGTTGTTTTCCTTTTCTTGGGTATCAGTTTTTGGATATGAGATCTCCAGATATGACATCTTTCAATGACTATATATCAAATATTGACCTTCAGATAAAAACAACTTTGGATATCAGGTTCAAGCTGGTTGCTCTCGCTTTCCCCTTTCTTAGCTTTGTAGTAAGTCATTAGGGTTGTAAGTGACAAAAGGGAAAAGTAAACCTAAGTCAACCCTCAAACTCGGGCGGTCGAGCGGCTCCACTATCGCCCCCCTGTAATGGTATAATTAGTGCACTGCTGCCCCTGTCTAATGACGACTGTTAGCACATGAAATTGGATGGAAGTCATCGCAACGCGTCCTCTTTTGCGACCCGACAGCTTCCTTTCCACCAAACGAAGGTGCATCCTCACCGAGCACCCCTCGACAAGATGGCCGATCCGGCAAGAAAGCCAGAATCAAAACCGCCTCTCCACCAACAAGCCATCCAGTTCGCCCTAGATGTCGCCAACGGCCGCCATGTCTTATCCAAGCTCATCCCGCCAGCTCTCTTCCTGGCCGATGCGCTCCTTTGCGGGCTGATCATCTGGAAAGTGCCCTGTACGTAACCGGCGCCGCGCGGACTGGAGTACGATTACCCGTATGCTCACGATCGCAAACTACTTTACAGACACCGAAATCGACTGGACGGCCTACATGGAGCAAGTCTCCCAGATCCTCTCGGGCGAGCGCGACTACACCAAGATCCGCGGCGGCACCGGTCCGCTCGTCTACCCGGCTGCGCACGTCTACATTTACACGGGGCTATACCACTTGACGGATGAGGGGAGGAACATTTTGCGTGCGCAGCAGCTGTTTGCGGGTCTTTATATGGTGACGCTGGCGGTTGTAATGGGGTGTTACTTGCAGGCCAAGGTAACTTCTACAAATGGGTTTTGCGTTTTGCGACAACGTTGGATGGGCGAGAAAGCTGACGGAGTGCATCAAAAACAGGCACCACCATACCTCTTCCCGCTCCTGATTCTCTCGAAACGACTACACAGCATCTTCGTCCTGCGCTGCTTCAACGACTGCTTCGCCGTCCTGTTCCTCTGGCTCGCCATCTTCTTCCTCCAGCGGCGCAACTGGCAAGCCGGCGCATTACTCTACACCCTCGGCCTCGGCGTCAAAATGACACTACTACTCTCCTTACCAGCCGTCGGCATCATCCTCTTCCTCGGCAGCGGCAGTTTTGTCACCACCCTACAGCTCGTAGCAACAATGGGTCTGGTCCAGGTCCTAATCGGCGTCCCCTTCCTGGCGCACTACCCGACCGAATACCTCTCCCGCGCCTTCGAGCTCTCTCGCCAATTCTTCTTCAAATGGACCGTCAACTGGCGCTTCGTCGGCGAGGAAGCCTTTCTCAGCAAGGGTTTCGCGCTCACACTGCTCGCTCTGCACGTTGTCCTTTTAGGGATCTTTGTCACCACCCGATGGATCAAACCTGCGCGCAAGTCTCTTGTTCAGCTAATCTCTTCTCTCCTCCTGGCGGGCAAACCGCCGCTAACCGGCCCCGAACACCGCGCTGCGGCAAGGGATGTGACGCCGAGGTATATTCTGACCACGATCCTGTCTGCCAATGCCGTGGGCCTCCTCTTTGCTCGGTCCCTTCACTATCAGTTCTATGCCTATGTCGCTTGGTCGACTCCGTTCCTCCTCTGGCGCGCGGGGTTGCACCCTGTTTTGGTGTACCTGCTGTGGGCGGTGCAGGAGTGGGCGTGGAATGTGTTTCCTAGTACGCCGGTGAGCTCGGCGGTGGTGGTGGGCGTGTTGGGCGTTACGGTCGCGGGAGTGTGGTTCAGCGCACGGGAGGAGTGGGAGCCTGGGACGAAGTCGTCGAAGAAGGAGGCGGCCGCGAAGCGGTGATGTATTTGCTGTCTGTGATATTTCTTGGCTGGCAGTAAAAATATGATTCTTGGGTATCTTTGTTCTCTTATTGATTCTTCAAGGTTCGTACTCTTCGTCTTCCGAGTCGCTAGGTGGGAGCTTTCCAACAGTCGATTCCTCGTCGTCTTCGCTTTCGTCGTAAGTTTGTCTGACAAACTGCTTGGGCCTGTGTTTTGCGTCCGTCCGTCAGTTTCCTCCCTCCAATTCCATGAGAGAAACGTCGCAACATACCAATACGGCTCCTTCCTCCACGCCTTCTCGTCCCTCACGATATTGATAATCTCTCCAACAACCTTGCTACCAGTCTTGCTACGCTCCTCCATAGAACCCAAGTCGACCAAGACATAGCCGCCACGCTTGATCCAGATGGTGTTGCGGAAGCGAGACTCGAGCTCAACCAGGATGGTCTTCTTGTTGGGCAGCTCGCAGATGTAATTGCTGTTGCCCTCGGCCTTGACGACGCGCGCAATGGATTGCGAATCAGTAAGTTGGTCGGGAGGGGTCAGCGACTCCTGGTCGGCGGCGTGGACATGGCGTTTTGGTTTCCCCATGGTTACTATTCGTGTGTATGATTTGGATATTTGTAGTGGTTGTAAAGTGGTGAATTGGTTTGCAAAGCAGGAAATCGTAGACGTCGGAAACGGAAGCAGAAAAATCTAAAACAATCGTCGATGAAATCATGGACTTTTGGAACTTTTGGAATTTGGAAAAAAGAGTGGGGTAAACTCGTTACCTGCATATTTCGTCCAGTAGAAGTTCTCATCCGGTCTGATCTTCCATCTCAATGCCCTCCAAAGTTTCTACACGCCGGCGAGGTTCTTCAGTATTTGAAGACGTCAAGAAATCCGCAAGCAATACCTATCCTAGAATATCCTTCTTTAATCGTTGTGATCTTTCCTTTCGACGTTTCCTAGCAGACTGTCAACAGTTATGGGATCTTCTTGTCACGGCCATGAATGCCGATCGCCTGTTCACCAAAACGGCGGATCGGCGCCTTAGCACGCAACAGTGGGTAGTACCCCCCCCCCAAATGGTCCACTAACACGGCATCGGGGATGCGGCCGCCTAGACAAGCCAAAGCTTCAGGGCTTTCGGGGTCTCAGGCACCGTGCCGATGGGGTCCAACCCTGTGAAATTCAGTCCACTGCCGCTTGCTGTGCCGTTGGGCCGCGGGCCCGGTACCGGGGAGGGGAGTTTCTGTTGGGACCGTCCGCGCCGAGTCATTCCTTTGTTGCCCGTCTTGATTTCGGACATCCTCCGGTCTTCACCTCACTACACTTCTTTCCTCATCTCCCAACCTGTCTCTCATCTTTTCCTCACCCAAACCACCCAATTCTCAAAACCAAACACCGTCAAAATGGGCTCCAGCGACCAGACCCCCACACTGCCCGCCCTCGCCACCAACCCCAAGTTCATCTTCTTCACCGACTTCGATGGCACCATCACTCAACAAGACAGCAATGACTTCATGACCGACAACCTCGGGTTCGGCCCCGAGCTCCGCAAAAAAGGAAACGAGGACGTCCTCTTCGGCCGCCGCGACTTCCGCGACAGCTTCCAGGAGATGCTGGACAGCATCAGCACGCCCTTTGACCAGTGCATCGAGACTTTGCTCAAGAACATCACGCTCGACCCTGGGTTTAAGGAGTTCTTTCACTGGGCCAAGGAGAATAACATGCCGATTGTGATCCTCAGCGGCGGCATGGAGCCTGTGATCAGGGCGCTGCTGGCCCATTTCTTGGGTAAGGAGGAGGCGGATAGTCTGCAGATTGTTAGCAACCAGGTGGCTGTTAGGCCGGGGAACAAGAGTTTGAATGAGGAACATGGGTGGATGATTACTTTCCATGATGACAGGTTTGTCACCTTGTTCCTTTTGTTTTTGATGGCACGGGACAAAAGCTCACATGGAAAACAGTGGATTCGGCCACGACAAGTCCCTCGCAATCCGCCCCTACGCCAACCTGCCCGCCGACCGAAGGCCAGTCCTCTTCTACGCCGGCGATGGCGTCTCGGATCTCTCAGCTGCCAAGGAGACGGACCTTCTTTTCGCAAAGGCTGGAAAGGGTATGTTATGCGGTCGAACGAATCACCATTACCATTGCCATTGCCATTACCCCGGCCATGTATTTGCTGACTTGTTACACCACACACAGATCTCATCACCTACTGCGAGAAGGAGGGCGTGCCCTTCACCACGTTCCACGACTTCACCGAGATCCTCGCTGTGGTCAAGGACATTGCGGCGGGCAAGCTTACCGTTAAGGAGGCTGCTGTTGGTAGGACGTAAGCTAGCTACCTCTAAACGAGTATCGGGACTGTCTGTCGGTTTCTGTTCCTTTTCCTCTAGGCTTGGGGTTTCTGGACACTACATAGACTGGGTACAGGAGTGATAGGTTGGTTAGTAGCAGGCTACTAATTATTCTGCTTTTCCTCCTCTTGGAAAGATAAAAGAAGCAAGCGGTATCTTCGGGATGGTATAAACAATAGATGTATGAAGCATTATTGCTCTTTCATCCCGTACTTTGAAGACGATATGTTGTTAGGCAGTTCGCAAGGCTCTCTCTCTCTCTCTCTCTCGGTGTCGGGACCTTGACTGGGGCTGAGGAAACCCTGCATGAGGCAGCATATGTTGTATCACGGACGTCGTTGCCTGTCATTTCCCACGGACAGATGTGCAGGGCGATTGATGGGACCCCGGCTTTTGGGTCTCCAAATCCATGGATTGGAGTAGATTGGTCGGGCTGGAGAAGGCCTGGTAAGATATCGTCCGCATAGAGGCAGGTAACCTTCGTATAATGGGTAATATGCAATTGATTGGACGCATTTTAGTTCTCTTGGATATGGCGGAAGTAGGTTTACGAACCAATGCTCGTTACACCACGTGTCTAGCTGGTGGACACATGATAGAAAACAATCCAGAGTCTAGGCCAGGCGGGATAGATCACTATAATGATGACCCGACTGCCGAGAGCAGACCTTCACCTCCGAGTCTACCAGTCAATATCTCAATTTCCAGTTCGCAGAGCTAGTGATGTACCAGCCCTCGACGGCATCATGCTGTGCCATCTCCTCATCATATGCACTCCATCAGCTAGATCTGCAACCTCGGAAATCCAGAAAGAGGGTGTAACGCACTCAGACCGACCTACTAGTTCGCCAATACTACTACCGCACTTCGTGCCCAGTAGCCAATCGACACTTGACAAGGCTATCGCTTACACAGACAAAGCATAATTCATCTGCAAGTATACGAGACCCGAATAAGCGACTGGTGCGCTTCATGCTCTCAGATCATCGCTCTGGAGTCGAGCGGGACAGGCGATGTAGACAATCCGAAAAGAACAAGGTAAACAATAAAGCCAGTCCAAATAAAACGGCTTCTTGTTCCAGAGCAAAGCAAAGACCCCTGCTGGAGCGGGACGATCAATATCATGCCGGTGAATGTTCGCATACGGTCTTTATATGCCCCATGGGGAAGCACAGCGTAATGGGGTGGGTTGGCCGTTATGTTTGACAAACCTGCTTATCCCTTGTAAGAAACCTCTATAAAGCGAGCATGCCCGGGCATCAGCCGACTAGGTTCTATGATGTTGGGTCCGAGTACTCGCTCGTTACGTTCCTGCAGTCCAGTTATCACTTTCACAATGAGGCTCTTCCTCAGCCTAGTGGCCCTCGTTGCCGTCGCGACTCCTTGTACGATCCCAAGCACACCGCTGTCCAACAACATCACCACCAACTTCCGTGTCCAAGTCCAAAATGCCTCGTACCCTCAAGTCCACAACCAGTACATGAACCTGATGGTCTCCGGAGGTGGTGACCGGCACCTGTACGTCGGAGGGTCACCGCAAGTGGGCGACACTACTACCAACCTGCTTCTCATCAATGGTTCGATCAACTGGGTCTCGATCAATGCTGTCATTGGCGGCGAGGTGAGTTTGTCGCAATTCCTATGGAGAAGACATCCGTCCAAGAGTTTGAGTTGACTTCTCCGGACACAGGAATCCAACGTCGACGACACTGTCAAAATGTTCATGACGGAACGCGGCGATCCGAGAGCTCTCTTCCAGCCGACGTACGCTTGCAACCCGGACACCGACAAGTTGCAGGTCGAGTTGCGGTTTGTGGGGAAGCAGAATGCGCCGGCCGGAGGCTGGATTTGCGTGCGGCCGTCGTTCGATAACAGTCATGAGTTCCGGTACTATCCTCCGGGAAACACAAGTAAGTTCCGGTCTGTCCAATTGCCGTTTTGGCTTGGAGATTTCTGTGACTTGGCTGGTTAATTAACCCATGATGAACAACAGAGTCTGATCCAAACCGATTCTGCATCAAAGTAACATTGGTCGCCGTTCCCACGTAGAAATGGCTATCGTAAAGATCGTCGAGGATGACAGAGGAAGATATCCTGTGTGAAGTTGGGTTGATGGTCCGCAAGGCTGGATAAAATGGGATGAGAGGACATGGTTGCCCTGGCGATGGGTCCGGATGTTTTGGTCACCCCTGAGGGGATCTACACCCAGCATCTCAAGGTACAGCCACACTGGCCATGGTGTTGAAGTTCGATATTGTCTCAATGGACTCGTTGCTGCCACGGGTTGGCAAAAATTGACATGAATTCCGCCCGGCCGATCTCTAATACGTCTCCGTTAAAGATCACCGGCCAGGAATGGAATGAGCAATGGTAAGGCTCTTTGAATACACGTGTGTGACCGAAGCGCAGGCATCTAAGACACCAAAACCTCAGCCCTGAAACGGCCGACTGGATGGTGTTCTGGTGACTGAGCCACAGAATGCAAGATAAGCAGCTAAGGCGAGAGCGGACAGTGCTTATCGCGTGCAATGACGTGCGCTGGTGATGAGCTGACAGTATGCACAAGTCCAAGACACTGTTGTAGCCTTGTCGATTGATGGAAGGGCTGAGACATGTTGGAAGCGCTGGGTAAAGAGCCCATCAACCTAAAAGTTGTTGGCGACAACGATTTGTAAGAAGAGAACCAAGAGGACATGGGATTAGGTTTGGGATTGTCTGCGATCAGACATGAGTCCAAACAGTCTGTTTGAGAACAAGAGGGGAAAGATTCGCAGGCGGGGTCAAAAGGGTCCCCCAGCAAAGTCCCCGTTCGCGTCATCGGCAGGACCTGACAAATGGAGACTTTCTTACATCATGAGAAACGGGAACATCGAGAAGGCTCCACCACTGTTGACTTGCTCCCGTAAGCTTTTGCGCAGTGGACGGGACAAGGGCAGCCAAGGGGAGCTTCCCATGTGCCGCTCTTGCGTGATTGTACCGTACCGTTTCTTTTGGCAGCCATCGGCACTCGGTGCAGTCACAGTGCCTTTCCTCGTGGTGGTCTCGTAAAAAAAAGCTCAGCCTTCTGTTGGATTTTACCGTAAAAAACCCCTCTTCCCCTCAACCCTCCTACACCATGTTGTCCTCCAGATTCGTCAGACCTGCCGTCAGCACTTTCACCAGAGCTACTCCTCGCCCTATCATCACCAATACCCCTTCAATCGCTTCCCGGTTCTTCACCACTTCGTCGCCCAAGATGACTATCCACAACATTGCTACGTGAGTTCTGTTTGTCCCTCTCCCTTCCGAGGCTGTGATGGAAGCCAAGCTTGGAGTCGATGGCATCGCGGCGTAACGCTGCCTTTTGCTGCGGCTCCGCGCCAGCGCATACATCGAATCGCCAGCCAGCTTAGCCAGTCTTAATGGGTTACCGTCTACCAATATACACAATGACTGACAATATCTCGTATACAACAGCACCGCGGAGTTCAAGGAGGCCATTGCCAAGAACCCCATCGTTGTCCTCGACGCTTTCGCTACCTGGTGCGGTCCTTGCAAGGCTATCGCTCCCACTATCGCTAAGTACGTTCCCGTTCCCCGTAGTTCCAGCCCCAGCCCCAGCCTTGTGCTCTTTTAGCATACATACATACACATACTCCCTCTCTACCCTACCGTGATTCATGACGCGCGACCGCGAGCGAAACACTCCCGTCCCGTTCTTTTCCATACAAGCAAACAATTCACTAACTGCGTATCCTTTCTTTCTTGAAAAGGTGGTCCGAGGAGCCTCAGTTCAAGGAGACCGTCTACTTCGCCAAGTTCGACGTCGACGCCCTTCCCGACCTCGCCCAAGAGCTCGGCATCCGCGCCATGCCCACTTTCGTCATCTTCAAGGACGGCGAGAAGGTTGACGAGTTCGTCGGTGCCAACCCCCCTGCTCTCCTGCAGGTCATCACCAAGCAGCTTAACTAAGAGCGGAGATATATATAATGGGATGGACATGCGGACATGACACCTAGAGATAGATAGGAATGAAAAGGTTTTGAAGCAACCTGGGAACATCACTTTGTGAGCGCCTGCACGCGCGCATGTGCGAAGGGCTGGGATGCGAGGCTGTTCGGTCGGCTAGGCTGTGGTTAGTGTCTCAAGGCTACGTGATTGTAACTTAGCATTACAGCTCGACGAGGATGGAAACCGTCGCCGGTACGCAACCACCTCTGATTTCCCGATACGAGAAAGAGGAAAACCGAAAAGTGTACCAAAAACACTACGTACGTATCAAGCCTACTTACCCAACGTCGTCAACCTGAACTGCACTAAACTCGGCGTCCTCCTCAACTGCCTCACATCCCCCTCAAACCCAAACCCATAGGTCCGTCCCCCTCCCATTCCGTCTCCCACATCCAGCCGACCATCACCACCATAACCACCAGCTCCAGCATCAACAACCCCATACCCCATCCTCCACCCCTTAACCTCCTCCGGCACCGTCCCATTCCCAACCGAACCCCCACCATCGGTACCATCCGTCCACCTCACCCTCCCCAACCCGCCCCCCCTCGTCGCCGCCACGATGCTCGAAAACTTGGTATCCCTCACCACCCCTCCATTCTCCCTCAGCGCCAACACCCCGACCACGACCCCCATCACCGCCAGCGCAATCGAGATGCTATACACAATCCACAACAACCTTGCATTAAACTTATACACCAACGCCATGCGAAACTTGGTGCACGGGTACAAGTACGCTCTCTGTTCGTCCGTCATCGGTTTCGTTTGGTAGTCTGGAACATTAAACGTCACACCAGACTGTTCCCCCGGCTTCGCCGCCCAGACCACGCTCGCAAACTGGGGGTTCCCCAACACAGAGAGGATAATGTCCTCGTAGAACTTTTGGATCCGCCGCTGGATGTCCGGATACGGGAAATAATTGTTGCTGTAGTCGAGCAGGCGCGACGTCTGGATGGCCTTGGTGTTGGCGATGGGGTTGACGAGGTCGCGGTCGTCGCCGATTCCCACCGTGCCGTTGATCTGGTCGCGGAGCATGAATCCCAAAGAGTGGTAGGCGGCTGCGCGCCGGTATTGCGAGACCGAAGTGGGGAGGATGTAGTTGGAAGTGGGGAAAGCGGTGACGTTGTCGGCGGTGCCGTCGTTGGCGTCCATGTGCGGGATGTAAGTCGTGTTGATCACGGGGCGGAGGTAGGTCACGTTGGTCACGTTGGTGGTCTGGGCGGCGTCGGTGTAGTTGATACGCACGGTGTAGTTGGATTCGTAGTTCTCGCAGGCGAAGATGTGCGGGACGAAGGAGGTGCTCCAGGCTGAGTCGGAGGGGTTGGAGGGCACCGAGGGGGAGTTGGTGTCGTTGGCCTTGGACAGCGCGTCGGCGAGGGTGACGTAGCCGAGCCAGATGATGGGCTCGGTGCGGAAGGCGCCGAGGTGTTCGGGAAAGGGGGGTTTCATTGTTGGTCGGCCGCCGATGCCGACTTCTTTCATTTGCGTGGTGGAGTATTCGCCGCCGCTGGTGAAGGCGTAGTAGCTGAATTTCCCCTTGGGGAGGAGGACATCCATGTTGAAGGGCGGCGCGATGCTTCCGGATTCTTGGGTTAGGTTGTTGACTTTGGAATCAACACCGCTACTGAGTTCGGTGCACTTGTATGCTGGGGCGATGAACTGAATTTCGAAAGAGCAGTTCCAGCCACTCCCGCAGGTTTCGATGGGTGCGTTCTTCCTCATGACAGCCTCTTCGAGAAAGGAGCCAATAGTGGCTGTATTCTGAAAACTGGGGTTGGGTGCGGTGTAATAGTCGAACCATCCAGGAGTGTTTTTCTCTGGTTCCTTGGTGGTATTCCATAGAGATAAAGGAACTTCAAACAGCCGGTCGATCTTTGGAGGCTTCCTCCACTCATAAGTTTCTTCAAAGGTGAAGTTCAGAGTGCGTACCCCTGGACACATTTCGTTGATCATGATCCTCCTGGGAACGACGAGAAGTGTGTTGGAAGTAAGGACTACCACGAGCGGTGCCAGCCTTGCACATGTGTAAGCCTCTCTCTCCCCGACCCTTTGACTCGTAGACCTTACAGAGAAATAACCTACCAGACATATGCCGCCAGTAACGCCGCCACTTTTGCGCTCTGGACCATCTCCCAGCTCGTCACAGCCTGTGAGTCCTCCGTAGCCGAGAACAAGGCATCCAAGGCGCCGACAGTCATGAATCGTTTTCGGACCGTTGTCCACACGCGCTGCCGGAAAGCCACGATGACCGCGGCACTTAGGCCGGCCTTCGCTCCGAAGGCCAACATCGTTCCATAACGCATCATCTTGATTTGGTTCGTGGCTGGTCGTCCGTCGAGAGACCAGTAGTAGAAGTGATGTGAAGCAGCACATGCCACGCCGAAGAGTAGGCAAAGGTACATGTTCCATGATTTCCTCCATTGCCATGGCCAGCAGGCGCAGCTGGAGCGCCTTTGTCGGGCCAGTCGGGCTGTTGAACTCCTGATGACAGGAGGAGAACCCAGGCGGTGTGAAGTCAAGGGGATAGTTGAAAAGTTGACTGGTTGGGAGGCCCCTTTGGTCTGTTGCCAAAGGTTCTCATGTAAGAGTTTGGTTTCAGAATCATCATGTCGCTGGTAGATCGAACCAGGAGGGACCAGTGAGGCATCTGGGTAGGGCGAAGCAGGTTTGCCGTAGTCGTATATGCTGTGGCGTGTAGCGAGTCCATCACCGTGCCCGGAGTGATATTGGTGACTATTCCCATAAACAACCTGTCCGCTGTGTCCGCTGTCTGGTGGATGCTGGCGGTGTTGGTGGGAGAAGTGATTCCCGGCTTCGTTGGGCATGGGGCTGCCTCGTGTGGGGGTATGAGGATTGGAAGCCCATTCCCTAAAGGAATGGACCTCTTCCTGGCCGGGCGTGTTCGACATTTTCAGCGAAACAATCGGTCGGATACAAGTGTCAACTGGGAAAGTCTTATCGCCTTTTGGTCTGCATGGTGTTAAGTAGTATCAAACGTTGGGCAGAAACAGAACAGACACCCGAAGAGTCGATGGTGATCACTCATGTAGAATGGCCCGTCGATCATTGAAGGGATGAAAACATCTGAAGGGGGTCAAAGACTGTGTTGCCCAGATCAACGAAAGGTGAGTAGAAAATGTGTAAGACGAGAGAGCTCAGTGCTTAGTCCCGTCAGCCTTCGGCAGTGAGATTTTGCTGGCGCACACGACACGTTCCCAGCTGAACGGCGGGGGTTACACGGCTTGTCCGCTGTAGCCTGCCTCGTCCCTGTGAGACCTTTGCCGAATAGTCGTAATAATAAACCGAACACGTTATGGTCAGTACATTATACCTTGGGTATACTCTTACTACGCATCCAAGCGTCTTTATTACACCTTTGAACTTAACTTCTAGGCAATTCCTGGATAAAAATATCCCTAAGGGATTCTAGCCGACGTGTTTTCGAATTATCGTAATCCCTATCACAGTTTTGTAACGGCCTTTCTTAACTAACAACGAGCGGTATTGGACTGATTCACTTGCCCAGTTGGTTGATCGCCCGCTAAGGCTACGGCCAAAGGTCTCATCAATTTTGTTATGGACGAGCCTGCCAATCCTCAACAGCATCTCTATGTGAGATATTAGGGCGAGACTATTGGCCCGGGTCGCTATGGTTGGAATCCGAGCTGTTGAGTGGGCAGATCGATCATCGTTGTCGCCGTGGCTGCGTGGCACAGAGAGGATGATGGTGTAGAGCCAATCTTCTTGTTAGAAGGTGGCTGGTCTGGACGACGTCCGACGATCCCGCTCGTGAGGCAATCCTAAAGGATGATGGTGTATCTGGAACGAAAAGCTGCAATCGAAACTGGGCGACCGAAGCGATGGATATCTGGAAACAGTCCAACATGTCAACGTGTTCAGCCCTACGCACGCCAGCGGGCATGCACCGAGACGGCGTGACAGTCACACCGTCGAGGCACCGATATCGCCATGCTGGAGGCCCGAAACAGGGAGGCGCGCGACTGCGTGGGTATCCTGGGGTGTCACTCCCGTCTATGTCCCTCATGGTATTTGAATGTTAAGACTTTGAGAGATGATGTATTGCCAAGCAGGCCAAGAACGAGAAGGAGTGAGGTTAAAGTTCAGCGGGGTTCACGCTCGGAATGCGGAGACATGGGCGTTGAGACGGACCGTAGCGGGAGCGTTCCGCAAACGGCAACCCGAGCGGTTAGAGTTGCCCGTAGCGGAGTCTGCTAGGGCGCGCCTTTTACACTACACTAACAACGGCCCACAGGGGACTAAACAAAACCCCTTAACGGCAAGGACCATCAGTGGATGCTACAGCGTGCGAGGACATTCTGAAGCGCGCCATTGACAAAAAGGTTGAGACCTTGCGTCAAGTTTCATGTCTAAAAAGAGGTCTCAACTTTTCTGCCACGACGATGGAGCAAGGAAGGGCCTGTATGGAACTTCTGGTCCCCTGGATCGTCGCTGCGAGGAACGTCCAGCATGCCGTGGGGACTCGCGCCGAGGAGGGGGAGGGGACGGGCCGGTAAGTAGAATCCACCAAAAAAAGATAAGAGAACGGGATGGGGGCTCCCATTCCTGCTGATTTGAGGTTTGATCATGTTGATATGATTTAACCCGCAAAGGAAAAGTAGCTCATATAAAGGCTGAACAGACCTGCGGTTTTTCTTTTCCATTGACTCTTTGTGAACATTTTATGCTCCCCGTTGATCTCAAGGATTTTGTCCTCCCCCTTCCCTCCATATCCATAATGTCCACGATTGTTGTTGTAGGGTACGTCTCACAATCCCCGGTATCGGCTATCAAATCTTGAAAAGCTTCAAGTACCCGAGACATCACACACACAATTGTCTCACAACCACTCGTCGTCGTGATCGCATTCACTAAGCCAATGACGTCCATCACAGCGCCGGCGTAAGCGGCCTCACTTGCGCCCTCCAACTAGCCAAGCAGGGAGGAAACACCATCACCGTAGTAGCCAAGCACATGCCCGGCGACTATGACCCGGAGTACACCTCCCCCTTCGCGGGCGCCAACGTCCTGCCCATGGCCCTAGAATACAACCGCTGGGAAGGCGAAACCTGGCCCGAACTCAAAAAACTCGCCGAGACCTGTCCAGAAGCCGGCATCCACTTCCAAAAGTCCATCCTCTACCGACGCGCCAAAGACGAAGCCGCCGGTTTCGCCGGCCCCCTTTCCGACGGCCTGTTTCTGCGCAACCCGTGGTTCAAAGACCTAATGCCTGACTACGTCGACCTCCCCGCCTCCGAGTTGCCGGAGGGCATGTCCTCCGCCTCTTCTTTTACTTCGGTCTGCATCAACACGGCCATCTACCTCCCCTGGCTAGTCGGCCAGTGCCGCGCGCGCGGCGTGGTGTTCAAGCGGGCCGTGCTGAAGCACATCTCCGACGCTGCTAAGCTGAGCCACACGGGTCGCAAGCCGGATATCATCATCAACGCGACGGGCTTGCTCTCGTGCCGCTTGGGGGGCGTGATGGACCAGAAGGTTATCCCCGCGCGCGGGCAGGTGGTGATAGTCCGCAACGAAGCGGCGCCGAACATGGTGTGCACGAGCGGCACGGACGACGGGAACGACGACGAGTTGTGCTACATCATGCAGCGGGCGGCGGGCGGAGGCACTATACTGGGTGGGACGTACATGAAGGGCAACTGGGACGGCGTGCCGGACCCGAACATTGCGACGAGGATCATGAAGCGCGCCGTGGAGGCGTGTCCGGCGTTGACGGGCGGGAAGGGCATCGAGGCGCTGGATGTGATCAGGCACGCGGTGGGACTGAGGCCGTATAGGGAGGGAGGTGTGAGGATCGAGAAGGAGAAGATTGATGGGACGTGGGTGGTGCATAATTATGGACATGGCGGGTGGGGGTATCAGGGCAGCTGGGGGTGTGCGTTTAGGGTGCAGGAGTTGGTGGATGAGATTAAGAGTGAGTTGAAGGTTGGCTCTAAGCTCTAGAGCGTATGAATTCTTGGATGAATAACGAAGTTTTTGGAACTTAATGTGGTTTTCTGCCGCTGTGCATCTTTCCCTGTGGGCGAATATGATAGTCGCCTGTTAGATGAGGGTTATGTCCATTAAGAACTGTGGCGTTATGTGTTTGACTCGATCACATAGCTGAGGCTTCTGTGAATCCGGTCAGAAGAGATATGATAGCGCAAAATGCGAGTCTTCGGGGTTGGGCGGCATAGCATACCTTGCTGAGGTGATGGGTGAGAAGTTGTGATTGTTGTAGATCAACAACCTAGCATCAGACATCAGGGACACATTGGGGTCTTTAGACAGCGACCATAAAGCGACGTCGAGGATACATGGCAATCAATGAAGGCCAGTACTCGAGCGCAAAAACACGTTACATAGGATAGGTGGTAGACTTTGAGACACAACGAAAGCAAGATGGGAGGCAATGTGAAGTCACGAAGTTCATCAGAGACCCAAAAATTGAGAAGCAGACATTGTTGATATTTTTCTTGCCAGTATCTACTCCTTTCCGCCCAACCACCGATAGATAACCGAGAAGTCTCTGCCCTTGCATCGCTCTTCTGACTCGGCAGTCTCGTACACCTCCGAGGCCTTGTCCGCCAGCACAAGCTTGGCGTCGGCCTCCTTGGCTGCCAGAATGGCCAGCCTCAAGTCCTTGCGCATCAGTCCTATTCCAAAACCGCCTTGGTAGTCGCGGTTGGCCGGAGCAGACTCTACGACGCCTGGCACAGGATTGTTGACTTCACTGGGCCAGCACTTTCCAGTGCTGACATTGATCACGCTGGCGAGCACCTTCGGATCAAGGCCCCATCGGGCACCCAGGTTCATAGCCTCTGCGGTGGCAATATTCTCAATTGCCAGCAGGTAGTTGTTGGCAAGCTTCGCCGCCAGACCTGCTCCCTGAGGACCGCAGTGCAACACCCGCTTGCCCATGCGCTGCAGGACGATCTCAGACCTCGCAACAAGGGACTCGGGGGCACCAAGCATGAATGTCAATGTGCCAGCGGTAGCTCCGACAACACCACCTGACATTGGGGCATCGACAAAGTGACCCTGCCCGTTAGGGAGGGCCTTGTCTACCGCAGCGGCAACCTCACGCGAAGACGTAGGGTCGATGGTCGAGCAGTCAATGAACAGACGAGGGCCAGGACGGGCAGGTAGCTCCGCCTGAAGGATCGACTCGTATGTCGCCTTGACGTGCTGAGGTTCGGGCAAGCATGTTACAACCGTGTCCTATGTCAAGATCCCAGTCAGTCTTGGGTCGCCATTGACATTGAATGATGACAATAATAAGAATAGTGTGATAGCTTTTCAGAGGATTGGCTTATGTTGTATAACAGTAATCACTTCAAAGCCCAGCAAAACGCTGGGCCCAACTTAGAAAAACTCATGATTTGGAACAAACTCATCATAAAAGCTTTTGCGGGAAAGGGAATGAAGGTAAAGAGCGAGAGTGTCACGTACCGCTTCTCTCGACGCATCGGCTGCACTGTCCGCCACGTGAACGGAAGCTCCTCCGGCTTGCTGTGCCGACATCTCCCGGGCGAGCTTTTCAGCCGCACCCCGGTTGATATCATACAGGCGAACAGTATCGCTTGGTGGAAGCTTGGATTGTAGGTTTCTAGCCATTTGATAGCCCTATAGTCTGAGACTTAGCAACCTATCCCGAGTGGGCGCAGTAAGGGCAAGAGACGTACCATTTGGCCTAGACCAATGAAGGCATAGTTGTCCAGCCGGCACGCAGTGGACGAGAAAGTCCGGCGCTGAGCAAGCAGCTGCTTGCACAATCTTGTGTTTGCCCTCATTGTGATGTGTAAAGAGTGCGTATTGCGTTTCGACAATGCGTTTCGATGAAAAACGGTGAGAGAAACCCGACGGTTGAAGGATTGACTAAGCAGTCGTATTGTTCGGCGGCGTAGGTAGGCATGTCGACCGGTACCAGCCAGGCGCGTATGTGGTGCAGGCGGACGACAGGAAGGTGGTTGTTGTTACCCGGAGGTAAAGCCGGCCATTGCCGCCTTTGGCCAAGGCCTGGAGCAGCAGGTCATGGGATCGCCAATAGAAGCCCAATGGAAGCTAACTCGTAAAAGAAAGTGAAGAAGAGGGGTCGAGGGGTAATGGCCGACGCTTGCATGAGCGCCGAGGTCATGTTCCCCTTTGACAGTTCCCAATCAAGGGCTGCCAGAACGAAGCCCGCAAAACATCATGGTGATGATGTTTTGTGGTGTTGATGCTTGGTGGGAAAGGGAGAAGAAAGAAATTGGAGAGAGGAGGAAAAAAGGAAAAGATATGCGATGCGATTGAGCGGAAATGACTCGTGCGCTTGCAAAATTGGAGCCCAATTGGAGTCTGCTCGTTTACAACGATAAGAGCTTCTGTAAGTGCATATCAGCTTTCCCCCCACCTGAAGCTGGCGATAAGCTGATAACGTGCAAACACCAGACGATATGGTATAGGTAGAGGTACCTACCTTAGGTACCTCTCCACCATGCCTGTCCAAGGAAGTCGAGTCCACGCCGAACGATGAGAAACTGCCAGTGTGGCTATTGCGTTGCACTCATAGAAAATCCATCCTTGCAAACTTACATGACAAAGAATATTTGACACTGAAGATAGACATCGGAAAATCCCTAGCCGAAAGATCTGCTTTGTTCCATACATGACGCAGTCCACTAGGCTCTACCATCTACAAAAGGAGCCTCCCAGCCCAGCATGAAGCTGAAGTCTTCCTCCGCTGTTATCTTTCCGTTCACACCTCAGCGAGAGTATCAATAGCATACCGCCTGCGCTTGTGTTCAAAGATTGTATATACCTAAGTTGTTCCTACATGGAGAACCAGATTCCATCCAACGACCGGTCCACCTCCATTCAAAGCCATGGTCCTTCATGCCATGGACTCTCAATCGTTGATTGACAGGCGACAGACGCCGAAGTGGGGGGTATGTGCAGCATAAAACAAACCGAAAATGAAACCAACCTTGAATTCAAGAAAATCCTATTTCCGTCCGAGTCCTGGTGCCCAACCATGCTGCACACCGAAGCTACCCACGAAGTTCGAGTTGACCCGTGGTTAACCAGATACAAGAGCAAAACGACCATTATCCCTAGTACACAGAAGACTCCTTGAACGAACTCGGCCTGCGCCCCTTGTCTCCTTCAATATCGCGTCATGTGCCAACTCGGCTTAAACAGAACAAAGAAATTTGGTGTTTACGTCCCAAATAGATTCATAGTACGTTGGCCACATACGGCGTGATTATGGGAAGAAGGGCACTGCGCAGAAAGAGTTAGCAAATGGTCAATAGGTCACTTGAAAAGAAGCAGCACGTACCCAAGAGCTCCTACGGCAAACGTGGCGGTGAGACCGAGGTAGGCGCGCTTCCGGATTCTATCCTTGCGCAACTCCGCCTCGGTCTTCACCCTCTTGGCTCGCCGAGGTTGTTCAGCCTCACCCGCAGCCTTCTCATCCTCATCGATGCTAATCTTCTCCGCCTTGCGCTTGCCCTTGCTATCGGCCTTCTCTTCCTTGGTAGCCTCGGTCTCGGCCTCAGCCTCGCCTTCAGCCTGTTCATCCTCAACATCGGCCTTGGAGCCCTCAATAAGGGCAGCCGCGGCCTCAGCATCGGCCTTGACGGCAGCCTCAACCATCGCCTTGGCCTCCTCGATCATCTTCCTCGCCTCCTCCTTGGACGGGGGTTCACCCGCCATTAGAGGCACCTCAAGCTCAACCTTGGTATGCTTGACCTCCTCGCCATCCTTATCCAGCTTGACATCCTCATCAATGCGCACCTTGATCTTGGGCTCCTCCTCGATAGGCTCCAGCACAACGGCAGGCTCCCTCTCGACCGACTCCACCTTGAGCTCTGCTTCGGTAGTTTGGATCTTGGTAACCGGAATTGTGTTGATCGGGGTAGAGGTAGGAATCTCGCCATTGATGAGCGTAGGTGCCTGGGAGTCGGCGAAGCTGGTGGCGGGAGTCTCTGTGGCAGGGACAGCGGTAGCGGTGGCAGTAGTGGTAACCGTGGTGGCAGAAGCTTCAGTGGTAACCTTGCGCGTGGTGTTGCGAGGGGTGGTGCCGCGTTTGCTGCTGGTTGTAGCCTTGGCGGGGCTGGAGGAACGGCGACTGCTGGGACGGCTGCGCGTGCTGCGAGTCGTAGGCGGTGTGGGAGCAACAAGAGGAGGCTGGGCTCCGAAGAACTTGGGAGGAGGAGCAATCTGCTTGGGCGCGCTGCTGTCGGTGGTTGTGACGGCGATATCTGAGGGGTCGAGAAGGGCTCGGATCCAGGGGGTGATTTGGTACTCCTCGGCGAGGATCAAAGCCTGCTCAGGGGGAATCCAGACATTGCCGGCGGTCTCCTCGGGGCTCGTGCTGGCAAGGGACTTGATGTATTTGCGCTCCGCTTCCTCCTCTTCCTGCGACGCATATGGGAAAGTGGCCTTGAACATGCCGGTAGCCGAGATGTAACCATCCTGGCTGCGGCGCATGAGGAAGTAGCTGGGAGGAGAAGACTTGAAGATGCCCGAGACGATACCCTTGGGCAAAGGGGCTCTGAGGTGGGCGTAGTCGAACGCCAGGAGAGACGACGGATTAACCTCAGCGCCCGGAACAGCGGTGACCATGCGAGGGGTCAGTTGAGTCTGGCCCAAGCGGCGACGGCTTGCAAGATCTGTGTCTGTAGTTGCGCCAGTCAGCTTGGGTTTCTCGTTCACGCACTTGTGAACGGTGGCTTACGGGAGGGCACATCCTCGAGCATCAGAGGGTTGCGACGGGCCGGAAGATGCCTAGCTACTGTCGCCATGATGTCGCGGGGAGTGGCTGAACAGCTATACAAATGTTGGGATGGGTTTGGGGGAGGCGGCGATGGCCACAACGGGTGGTCTCCTGTTGGGGTCGTGAATGGCGAAATCTTTTGCGCGCAGGTCGCAGTGTGTCCTTTTGGTCGGGATGGTCGGGGGGACAACGCAGCCAAAAACGAGCCAAACACAAATAAAATTATTGCTACTGGCAAAGAGACTTGAGCCAAAGAGAATTCTGGCTAGAATGCTGCTTCAATGGATGCTCCCGTGCGCTGGAATCTTGTGGAGAGCACGGCGGAGGATGGGATTGAAGGTGTGTGAGGGATGATGACGATAATGACCGCTCGGGGGTGGGAAAAGTGCGGTCGGTCGCGCGCAATCTGGCAGATTGGACTCTGGGGAATCACTGGAAGCTAACGGGTGGGAGAGGCAGGATGGGACAAATGATGGGTTGATGGGGGAAACGAGACCGGGGTCAGAGCTTCGGTGCAGCAGTGCAGAGGATAGCGCGACGTCGTCCGCTGAGGAGGGTTTAGCGTGTCGCGGGATCATGGGACACGGGCCACCTTGGGATTATGATTGTGGGCACTTTTCAGGGCTAGCTTGGGCGGAGAAGACGGCCACGGCGACTCGAGTGACGGCAGTGACGACTCTGGGAGGGTGTTTGGCGTGGGGTGGCCCAAGCGTCTAGCAGCTGTGGCAGCATCACTCGCTTCCTCGCTGTGTGTGCTCAACAAGCCGATTGGATTCCCAACGTCCCCGCCAATAAATACAACCACACAGAGACGGCCGTCCGCATCTCGACGTATCCCATTGCACTTTGCAGCAGTAGCGGCGGTAGCAGCGGTGCAGCAGACAGGAAACGGAGAGACAAGGTCCTCCACGGCGGGATGCAATGTGAGCAATGTTCCACACGCAGTGACACTCTTCAAGTTTCTGCTGCAGAATTGAGTGCTTGCGTTGGTGCCTTGTGGTGTTTGGAGAAGCCAAGGACAAAGTCAACACCCGACGAATGGATATCAACCAAGTCGACACAGGGCCTGACGAGGCATCATTGTCGAAGATAAGTATCACTCGTCTGATAAAGGCCGATCTTGTTTGCTACTGCTGAATGTCCCTCGAGAGAGGGAAAGAGAATGTCACCAAGTTAAAGACGGGCTACATCTGGTGATACACACTTTGAACTGTCACCCATCATCCCGTCCAGGAACCCGTCGACCCGTCAATCTGGGGTAGCCAAGACCTCTACACCACCAAAACCACCATGCTCAACAGCGATCCCCAGGCAGAGGCGTCCCCAAGTGATTCACACCGGGATGCTACCAACGGCTTGCCTCATGTTGGATCAAGCTCCATTCCGTGCTAACATTTGTGAGACAAGTAACGGATCTCAGCCGCCGAGGAGAAAGGAAAAGACAAGAAGGCTGAAGGGTGGTGTTTACGCGCTCTTCCTATAAATCAAAATAACCGGAGGGTTGGCCGTTCCGTGATCTGACATGCCGGGACTTCAACGGTGAAGAAAGTCCCCCGTATCTAGAGCGGACGGGTCCCTGGAGGGGAAAAAGGAGCGGTGAACGACTCAAAACCCCAATGATCGGAATCGGCCCTCTCAGGTCTTGGCACCATCGCTCACCACACATCGCAACACTACGCTTTCTCCAAGCTCTGAACCCCTTTTTTTCCTCCCAGGGGCGGTGACAACAGAGACACTTGTTGTTCGGCCGGTGACCACATCGCCAGTTTCATGAAACCACTCGAAGTCCATTAGATCATCGCCGTAGCTTGAAGACTAATCCACCAGGCAGTTCCCTATTGCCATGTACTGTAGTCTCGAGGAGAGAAGTAGGTGAGATACCGCAAGTCAACAAAGGCCCGTGTGGTTCACAGCATCGAGGGGCAACGCAGTCAAGAGGCACAGGTTCCCCAAGGAAACATCAACAACAGCCCAATGGATGAGGGGATTCCAGACTTGATATGTTCTGCACGCAGAAACCAGGAAGGACAAGTCTCTCGAGGTCGACAGCGTTCCAGATGGCCCATGGTTATCCAATGATGGGCCCGTCTTGGTGTTGCCCACGCATCGAGACCCCGAATCGCAGATGCAGCTCCCCCTTGCCCCACCAGCTTTAACAGCTGTGGCCAAAGAGAAGACAACCTGAAAGAGTGAGCCCCCTCCATTCAGATTGCTGCCAGTCAGTTCCATCTGTCACACTGTTACTCTTTAGTTGACTCTTTGGGCTCAGCCCCTCTCAATGAGTGGTTCCTGGCGACTCGGAGTGGACGACGGTGGACGTGGGTGGACAATCTGGAACTGTGTGGGTGTCGATTGGGTGTGCACAGTGCTCCCGTCGCCCAAATAAATAAGCTCCGGCCTTTGTTCGTCACCCCTCCAAAACCTTCATCAGATCGGCGCCGTAAATACTATCATAGCTTCGACTTCTTCTTTTCTCCCGTCCTGTCTTTCTTGACACTTTATCGCAACTTTATATCCTTCATATCCCGAGCCTTCAGCCTCGCAACCCGATTTCCCTCTATCTTAATCAACAACCACAACCCCAATAATTCACAATGGCCGGCGGACATGACGAAGATCTGATGCCCGAGGACAACTCGGGCTACAAGCTCTCTCAGCCCAAGCAGTCCTTGGCTGAGTACCACAAGATGGGTATGTTCCAACCTTTGTCTTCACTTTTTTCTTTTCTTTTCAGAATCGTACGCATCTTCTTTCACCTGCATCTTCTCTGCGGCATCGTGCGGATCGTGGGACTTTGGAAAAGGGGAACTGCGGGTGCGGTGACGACATGATGGTTACCCCTTTCACCGCCAATGCTTCACGGCGTCAGGACTATGGCAACGCCTCACAACACTACAATATCTTGCGCCAAAAACCTTGGAGATCACGACCACTATGAGCACAAAGTAAAGCTCGTCATGGTTTCCTATGGTAGACACCTCCGGCTTACTTGACCGCCAAGTCAAGGATCGCAAAGGTCGTCGCAGACCGTTCACAACTCCCAACAGGGCATGCCCCTGGTTTGAAGATGAGGGGGCGAGAGCTATCGCGAAATGGCCATCTGCCAGACCGGAAGACCACGGCACCGTCATCCACACAACACCCAACCGCAATTCAACCACACACGCACATACATGCTAAAGAAAGACATACAATCATGAAAAGAAACACCAGACTAATCCCCTCCCTTAGACGAAAACGACGAGTCCCTCAAGCGCTACAAGGAGTCCCTCGGCCTCGGCGGCGGCAACGACCTGTCCGACCCCAACGACCCGCGCGTGTGCATCATCCACTCGCTCTCCATGGAGTCTCCCGGCCGGGAGCCCGTTGTGATCGACCTGTCCACGCCCGGGTCGCTGGAGGACCTCAAGAAGAAGCCCTTCACCATCAAGGAGGGCGCCAAGTTCACCATGAAGGCGCAGTTCAAGGTGCAGCACGAGATTCTGAGTGGTTTGCATTACGTCCAGACGGTCAAGCGCGGCAAGATCAGGATCCCCGGTGGCAAGACGAGCGAGATGATTGGCAGTTATGCGCCCAACACGGATAAGAATCCTATGTATACTAAGACTTGTGAGTTTCTCTTTTTTCCTGCTTCTCCCCACGTCCTTTCCTTTCCTGTTTTTTTCTTCTTTTCTTTGCAAGGGCGGAAAGCTAACCCGAGTCGCGAAAAATAGTCGCCGAGGAGGAGGCCCCCTCTGGTATGCTCGCCCGTGGCAACTACAACGCCGTCTCTCGCTTCGTCGACGACGATGGCAAGACCCATCTCGAGTTCGAGTGGAGCTTCGACATTGCCAAGGATTGGTAAATTGCTTCGTTCGATTAGATCGTCGTGATCGCCATCGTCATCGTCATCGTCTCCTCGTCTCCTCGCCTTTTTGTCGGGCGCATCGGATACACAACACACATACGCTTCGCTGTTGGCATACCGTGACGAACTGCTATGCTCTCGGTCGTTTCCGGGGGTAAGAGGGATGCGCATTCGCGAATGAGGAGCGAACTCGGTACAGGATGAAGATGGATTCAATTATCGCCGAGGAAGAAGACCACACACGCGCTTCCTCTCTGTTTCAAGCATAAGAAGCAGCGAGAAGATACACTACACTACCGAAACTTAACAAGGGCAAGGAAGGTAGAAACACACCGACGTCTGTTTCACCTTGTCTACGTATGGGACTGGAAAGGCAAGCGAATGGAACGGAATGGAATAGGGGCCACAGGATGGCTTGGTGGTTTAGGATATACGCCCCCTTTCTGGGCAGGAGGGAAGGGGAAGAGGAGAAAACTTCCTTATATTTATCTACATACATACACATTTTATCCTAGTAGTATAACGACACATAACTCTCACACGCTCACACACAATTCAGGAGTTTCGGTTTCTCGTCTAGTACGAAGAAGGATGGAATGCTTGATACTGCATCATTAAAGCAACTCGCCTCGTTGTGGATTGTGCGAGTGCTTGATTGATTTGTATACTGTCCAAAAACCGAACGTTCGAGTATCATTCATGCCCGCCTGCTTGTAACCTATGACATTGCGGTCGCTAGCGTGGGTATATGCAGTGTATTCACACTCTTCGATGCGAACAAGTTCAAACCAAGACCACCCGCAGCGCTTATGCTCTCTGTTCCCGTCCTCTATCCCCATCCGCCCTGAATGCGCACTATGTAGGGGATCCTTCCGTCTCTCGCCGACTACTACAAAAAGTAATCAGGCAACGCCCCTCCCTCCGCCGACTTGTCCTGATTCATCTGCTGATCCTTAACGGCGTCGTTCTCAGGAGCGGCCGCAAACACGTTGAAGAAGCGCTCTCCGGTATCGCTGACCTCCAAGACACTTGCCATGTTTCCGCACCGGTAGCAGTAGTTGGGCGCACTCCATACCGTGCTCAGCCGGTCGTCGTATAGCACCTGGTACCCTTCCTGACAGAGCTGGTGCGCGCGCAGAATGTGGTTCATGTTGTTCACCGCCAGGAACTTCTTGACCACCTGCGCCCCGAAAGTGTAGCCGGCGCCGCGGGGCGATAAACTGAACTCGTCGCGGTCGGGATCGGGATCGGACCATACTAGGTCGGCCATGGGCCCTTCATGGGGAATCTCGCGGAAGCGGTCGATTACTTTGATCTGGTCGATGGAGTGGATGGAGGGGGAGAGACCTGTCGTGGGAGAGGGTGGTTAGCAACCGTCCGTCCTATGGCTCCGCGCACCGGAAAACAGGGGCCATCTCACCTCCGTGTACACAGAATATTTGGTCGTTGATGACCACGCTTAACGTGAGGAAGTCGAACATGTCGGTAAAGTAATGCCAGACATTGGCATTGCCGTACTTGCGCGAGCACTCGGTATAAAAGCCGTAAGACTGCGTTACGCCGCGGGACTCGTGGTTTCCTCGAATCAAATGGACGCGGTTGGGGTATCTCAGTTTTAAACAGACAAGAAGAGAAATTGTTTCAACGCTGAACATGCCTCGGTCGACATAGTCGCCTGTTGTTTTTCTCCCAAGGTTAGCCGAACGTCGTCATTTCAGCAGCAACCGCATGGGGGCGCGCCGCCCGCCGCTTGCTTCCACCACCACCAAGATCACCACCCACCTAGAAACAGATAATTTGTGTCTGGACAATAGCCACCGATTCTGAATATCTCTATCAGATCATAGAACTGGCCGTGGATGTCACCGACAACAGTAACGGGGGCGCGAACATGCACGACATTGCTCTCGCGCATTAGCAGCTCTTTTGTTTTGGCGCATATCGCTTCGATAACCGATTCTGCGAGTAATTCCTTTTTGTAGAGGCGCGAGATACACTCGTCAAGGTCGACCGAAGCTATACGGTACGTCACATGTCAGCGGCTGTCGTGATTGCTTCGTCGTTGGATGCATGTTGGGGGTTTGTCGGTGTCTTTCTTTTGGCGGGGCGCGGGAAGGGTAGGAGGAGGGGCATGGCCCTGTCCGCTGTTTTCAACGTTGGTGGCGCAAAGGGTGCGATGGACCGACTTACGGGGAAGGCCAGGCATGGCGGGCAGAGATGATGCTCTCGTGTAGTTGGATTAAAGGGACGGCGCTAGAAACACTACTTGGACAAGTTTGCAGTTGGTAGTGTCGTGTCGACAGGCTCAGCAATCACGGGTTGCGGTAAAGGCTGGTGCTTCTCCCAGCTCGAGCGATGTCAATGGTGGTGGTTGGATGGATGCGAACCAACATGTTCGGAGAGATGGGTTTGTCACATCGAACGGGGCGAAAGAGCTTCAGCAGACGACGGAGCGCAATCCTCCAAAGTCACTTGGTGATGGGACAGCTTTGCAAAAAGAGTTGAAAGGTGGAAAGAAATGTGCTATACGGATTTTGAGAGAGCAGTCGCAAGCGGCCTAGCAGGAATACACTCGATGGTGGGCGGGACCGCCATTTGGAATACTGGAAATGGAGGCGATGTTTTGTTGAGTGGTCGTGCCTGGCTGGTGCTGAGGACGGGATGCGCAATCCCAAGTGCTGAAGCCTTTCCTGGCGAATCGAAGGAGGCCCGACGCGCTGCACCTGCCTCCCGTCTGCAGTGGAGGTGTGCCCCTGGGCTGCTGCTGACGAGGTGACGTGCCCTCATCCAGCTGCGCTTGTTGACGGTTGACACTCGCAACAGGCAGACACCTCCAGCTCAGCTGGGAAACCACCCGTCATCACTGAAAGGCCCGTGCGGCAGCTCCCTCCATCACTCACGGCCTCGCACGTGCCGGAAGGCTGGACTGGCGAGGACTGGGTGCTTGTGCCCCACTTGGTAATCGGTTCATACAAAAGCCAGCGGTCTCCCTCCTCTCTTCCCACTTGACCCTCGCAAATTCCTTTCCCTGTTCCTCTCTCGCACCTCTGTTGCTTTGCTGCGTCACGGCCACCTTTGAAGATATCTCGGCGAGCGCGTTTTCCCATCCTTCAACAGTGTCAGCAGACACATTGGTTTGATTCGGCGCTTTTTTGCCATCAGTCCAGGTTTTCCGGTCCATGTTATCTTTGATGGCTTCTTCTGCTTTGTCTGTTCGTTCTGTCGATTGATTGCTGGCCAGATTCCCAGGACCATGATCCCAAAGTCAGTGCTGCTCTCTGGCGTCGTTTCTAGGCTTTCACTGCCTGTCACCGCGTTGTTTCTGCCCTTGCTGGCGATGCCTCGGTTGGACTGAGTCCAAGGTTATTTCTTTTCTCTGCTTCATCTGCATGCTCTTTCACTGGCGTTCAAGCTTGAAGCCTATCGAGCCTTGGAGTTGGCTGCCTTGCATGGCAGCTCCGGAGTTGAGATGTTTCATCGACGAGTATCTGGCCACACGGAGGAAGGCATTCATGGTCTTGCTGTCTACCGAGACAGCTGACGACAGGACGGTTTATGGGGATCATGACGGAGCATATTGCGCGATATCATCGCAACCTGTCTTTGTCATGTCCTCTTTGGCTTTATCGAGGACGCAGTTGAGGGCTTTCGATGCAGTCATCTTTATGAAACTGATCATAGCCAACAATGGCAAGCCTATCTCGGACCAGCTTCTCTGGAACCGTGGAAATTGGGGACGGGAAGGTTACAGGTAACACATCTCATTTCCTCATTCTAGCTCTCAAAATTGGCCTCTGCCATCCATGTTATATGAGCCTCTTTGAGGTCGATGCACTTGCCTCAAATAGATAGCCAGCCCTTGGCTTCTGCTTCTTTCTGCAGGCATCGTCCTATTCTTTATACCTCTGGTTCTTCTAGAGCATATCAATCTTCAAACCAGATCATAAACGCAAAAAGAGCCAACATCCTATCAAAGCGATGAGGCGCAAACGCAGCTTGCCGAGTTCGAGCCGGTCCAGACCCCAAATTCCCGATGCAGTAAGGGGCTGTTTTTCACGTGATTCGTGCGTGTCAGCCCCCGCTCTCTTGCGCCCAGAAGGGTGGCGGCTGAACTTTTGACGGCGCTCTTCAACCTCCAAAAATACGACTTGCATCAGAAGTCAAGTAGGGCAAGTCAGCTGGATCGCACCCTCACAGAGTCGAGCCACGACAGATTCCACAACACCACAACCACACTGCAGCGACACGCCGGCGACAGGCCACTTATCGCAGCCTTGCCTCTAGACTTTTCTTTGCATTCCGTTCTGATCTCCAATCCAGCATTTGTTGATGCCGCGGCATTGTTAGTTTGGGCATCCTAGGCGGCTTCCTCGACGCACTACAAAGAGTGACTGCCATTTCAGTGTCCCGCCGCCAGTCAATCGGATTGTGTGGCACAGACGCGCGACTGGCATACGTCCGTCTCGATATACATCGCTCTCGGGGCCCGTTGATATACATAGTTCAAAAGGTCGCGACATTCCCAGTGCTCACGTCTGTATCTGGTCGCTGTCCGAGATCCTCTCCTTGCTTCAGGTGGTCGCTCGCCAGGCTAATGTCCTCGCAGCGTACCTGATCGATCAGAGGCGTTCGCCCATTCATCAGCGAAGCTACAAGCCATCATCGCCGTCCGCTTCAAGGTCCTCTCTACTTGCACGGGACTACAAGGCTACTCCTGATATACCTACTTCATTCGGCAGTTATCCGCAGATTGACTGCCTCTTCTCTTCGCCTTCAGCCCATCGCCGGGTATTCTTTATTCTATCTTTCATCTTCATCCCAGTGACTCAACCACTGCAGTTTCCCATCATCTATTTCTCCTTGCTCACCCCCCGGTCGACGTATATAATGTCTTCCGCCGCGGCGGTTGACTCCGCTCCGGGACAGTCCTCCTCCCAACACGAACCAATATGTTATAACTGCGGCACACGGGGCCATTGGGTCGTCGCTTGTCCAGAGCCCACTCGGGACGTGCCTGCGTGAGTAGCCTTGGATCCCTTTTGCCCATCTGTCTTTGTAACAAACGGGCATGCACTTGCTGCACCTTGTGACTAACAGTCCTTCCAGCGGGCTTCAAAGATGGCAGTCTCAACACCAGGAACAGCAGCAAGGTCACTCGTCAGATCGCAACAGTTCATCCCATGATAAAAAGGGGCCCGTTGTCACTCGGTATCCGTTGCCTCCTAGCCAAGGCCCTACCATCACAAGATACGGTCCGCCGCAACCACCGGCTTATCCCCCTGGTGCACCACCGCCGCCGTCGATCCAAGCTTATCCTCCGGCCTCTTTCCCACCGCCGCCACCACCAACATATTCCGGGAGTTACCCTCCCCCGCCGCCGACTGTATACGGCCAGTTCCCGCCGGCTGCACCACCGCCCCCGTCGCAGTACGCACCGCAGCCCCCTTATGGACAGCCACAATATCCTCCTCCGTATCCCCCATCCAACTACTACCCGAACGGTGTCCCCCCTCCCCCGCCTGGTGCTTATCCTCCGCTACCCTATTCTCAGCCAGGACCACCGCTTCCCGTGCCGCCGCCTGTACCACCTCCCTATCCGAGTAGCTACAGTGGGCCACCGCAGCCGGAATACCATTACTCACCAGGTCAGAACCCGCCATATCCCCCTCCTACCGGGTGGGCACCGCCGCCATTTGCTCCTCCCCATCTGCCGCCCCCTCCTCCATCCAATTCTGGCGCGAACAAGCATCGTGGCAAGAGACAGAATCAAGGCCCGAAGCATCCGAATGCGCAAAGAGATAGACACGACAGGCACAACAGAGATGAAGGAAACGACAGAGTCGATAGGTTTGACCGCCATGACAGGCATGATAGGCCGGACAGGTTTGACAAACGTGATCGAGATGACGGTTACGAAAGGGGTGAACGGTTCGACAAGAACGATCGCTTTGAGCGAAATGATAGGAACCAAAGGCCTGAGAGGCCCGAACGACCTGCGAGGTTCGAGAGAGCCGAGAGGAACGACAGGAATGACAGGCGTCGAAATGTGAATGTTTCAGAGGACCGAGCCGGACCTGGGCGACAAGAACGCCGAAAGGAGCCACGAACAGTCCAGCCTGAGCGAACATCCAAGCCCACAGATCCCAAGAAAGCGGTTCCCGAGCCCAAGGAGGATGTAGGAAATGGTGAATGGGATCCAGCATCTGAGAAGGATTTGCAGCGCATTTTCCCTGAGCTTGACTTCAAGCCGGCGGATCCGGTCGGAATTCCTCTACCTGCGACTTACACGGATGATCCCACGATTCCGCCTGCATACAATGCCAAATGCGTCAGATCTCTTTATTTCAACGATCAGAATGAGAAGGAGTTTGCCTTCTCAATCCGGGAGACATCTTTCTGGTCTGTTCTTAAGCTAGACCCTGTCTTCAAGTTCTTCCCGGGAATGATCAGGAAGCGCATCGGCGAGCATGAGTACACAACCCATATCATATCTGCGCCTCCTCATCCAGAAGCCAAGTTGAAGCTTCCACCCAGATTCACGATCTCCCGGAACCGACGAAAAGAGACACCGGAAATTGATCGATACCGCCCTCGACTTGATCAGCACCGAGATTTCTCGCCCAGACGTTCCACACCTCGTGACCAACCACCATCCGGATTTGACAGAGGACACCGAGGTTATCAGCAACATCCAAAGCGGCCTCTGGATGACTCCTTTGACGGACGCGATCGAGATCCCAGGGATGCAAAGCGGCCTAGACAGAATTTGCCCCCGCGGGACACTCCTGACCGAGGTCACGGCCGCGATGCCTATCCACCACCTCCTCGTAGACCCTCTCCAAGTCCCAGGTATAATCTCAGTGCCGATCCCTGGTCGCCACAGGCTGGCGAGACGAAGGTTCCATCAACCGACCATCGCTACAATAGGGACGCATACTACGACAACAGGTCTTCGTCGTCCAGAGACGACAGAGACAAGGAGAGAGGGAGAGAGCGACCGTCCCAGTATGCGGACATGCGCCACGACAGCGGCTACCACAGCAGTCGCAGCCGCTCGCAGGAGCGCAAGCCCCGGACATCCTCCTATCGAGATGATTACAGGGACCGGGACAGGGACAGAGACAACCGACCGCTTTCAGGACCATACCAGCAGAGGAAAAGGACGCGGTCTCGCAGCCGCAGTCCCAGCCGCAGCCGTAGTCCGGCTTCGTCCTACCTCTCGCCAGCAAGAAGCACTGCTAAGCGCAGTCGCTCTGCTAGCCGCGGTCGCAGCTTGACACGTAGTCGGAGCCGCAATCGCAGCAGAAGCGAACGCAGCGAGTCACCCCTCACGGCGCTGGATAAGGAGCTGCTGGGTTTGGCTGACGAGCCTAATGAGCCCGTGAAGCCAAAGGTGGCTCCCAAGAAGGTGGCGCCGAGGGTTAAAGTTGCTGCGGCATTTGGGTGAGTTTCACTCCATCTATATCTTTCGATTTAAGTGAATGAACGCTAACATGCTTGATAGTCGCCGGTGGTGAACCTCACTGCCATCTACTCATTCTTTTTCCTTTTCATTGCCTTTCTTTTACAGTCCGAACGAAATCGGATGTTCATCTTTGGATCCGGCATGTCCCGGCGTTGTAAGAGTGTATCCAGGACTCTTTGCTTGTGTTAACATTGGGGCTTGTTGCCTGACGTTTCCAAGTCTTTGGAGTTTCTGTGTCTGTCAGATGGTGGGTGCGTGGGTGGTATGGAGTGATACGGAGTGATATTTCTTCATTTGGGGCGGAGTTCGTGTAGCACCATCATCCGAAACAGCTTTCTTCCTTTTCATAATAGAATATTGCATCTGTCTAGCACAGATGTAATCTTTTCGGATACTTCACTTTAACCATGGACAGAGACGTCCAATTGTGATGCCTACCTACAACTCAATGTCCTTACGGACCAAGTGTCCGATTTCGCTATCGATAAGCATCGTGACATACCCGCAATTCTCAAAGTAGAGGATTGTAGGAAGGAGCTTTCACAACAACTTCCCCACGAACCAGTTGCCCAATTTAAGCGGGAGCGATTGTTGGAGTTGAGGAAGGAGGGAAGGAGCTTACATGACACGTCCCCGGCCTCGTCAGGAAGGAACGCCTACCTCTCTGGAGACATGGACCCTCCGCGGAAAGGATTAATCCATTCACGACTTACATATTTTTTTACATACAGGACCGTCACAAATACAATTCGAAATAATGAACCAGAGCCTTACAGTGGAAGTCGTAAGCATTCCATTTGGCAATACCACACCACCAACAAAACTCCAACGTCTAAACTTTCCAACCCCTATGTAAGGTATGAAGTAGGTAAAAATCAACTGTATTTGCTATCTTCCAAGGTGGTTCCAGTCTGGAGAGGATACGAGACACTTTTACGTCACTCGATACACAAAACCATCAACAACCTCAGAACCAACCATCAACGCTATATTAAATGTCATGCAAATGAAACAAAATCAAAGACATGCTTGTGTGGACAACGGAAAACTTGTGAGTTCCGAACGGTTTAAAACACGAGGTACTGGTGTCAAATAAATCAGGTAACAATCTGATCCAGTACAATAGCGGTTCCTTCGCTAAGTAACGATACTGGTCACAGAATAATCTCCCTGGTGTCGAGCGAGAGTTGAACCAGGCTGAAAACAACAAAGGCAAAAGAAAAAAAAAATTGCCAACAAAAAAGCGAATAAAAAAAATAAAGTAAAAAAAAAGAGAGACAGATTGAAGAACGATAGAAGGAGTAAATGGTAAAGAAAGCACTTTGGGTCGTTGTCGTTATTCATTGCACCCCCAAGTTACATTACCACTTGAACAACGGACGTGAAGCCCAGGCGTTCGTCCAGGTGTGGTCAAGTCAAGCCACCAACACGTGTAAACCCGTTTCTTTCGTACCATCGTAACGTCGTACCATCCGATGTTTCCATGGTACACGGTCGTCACCTACACACGGTACCGCCCAGTTCACTGGCGACGTGATGGTTGTCCTCCTACCTTGGGTTTCCTTGGATGAATGTAACCTTCGTATTTGGCTTTTTGTCCTCATGTGGCAGCGTGACGAACGTGGAACGCGCAGACTAACGGTGGGGGAGCTTATTTCTCGCAGACAAACTGGTAGCACATTGCGAAAGGTCCAGTAAGAAAGAATCTAGCACATCATTTTGTGGACATGTAACTGAAGTAGAACTCTATCCGATTTTTCCTTTGCCTATTTATCGTCTGTCTAGCTAAGCTCCCTCCTTGCTCCTCATTCGCTATCTACTGCCTTTGGCGAGGAGGTAGTAGTGGTAGAGAAGACGAGGAGACAGAGAGATCGATAGAGAACCCATCCGTCCAACCATTATTTCGTTCCTTTCCTGGCCATGTTATGGCCCATCTTAATATTCCTCCTGTATAGAGTCCTGTTTTCCCCATGTATCCCATCCCTTCTTTGCCTGCCTGCCCTCCTGCCAGTCAACCATGCGCTCCTTGGGGGTATCCTATCTGGTATCAAAGTAAAAAGCAAAAACAAAACATTCTGTAAAAAAAGTATCCGAGAAGAAACAAAAGCAAGGCCCGATATTAGAAAGCGAGTATCCCAAAACAACCCCTGTAGGACTGCCTGGTGGGCAGGGGAAAAGCAATGGCATAGGTGGCTGAGCGCAGGCGTGATTTGCGTGACCACAAGCTTGTCAGGTTTGAGCCACAACCTTGGTTGTATTTCCGAAACCGCCATAGCGACCGAGCATTGGGAATCGGAGCCAAGCAAGAAATACGCAAGCGAGACGTAGAGTTATGGATGGCTGATCTGTGTGAAAGTTTGGGGCGTTTATGTAATACTCTGTCATTGACAGAGGGTGATGTGGTACTTTTTGTGTTGTGGTGTGAAGAACAAAGGAAAAGCGCCTCCAGCGAGTGAATGGTGGTCGGTAAGTTAGGAGACGGCGCCTCCACGATATGTTATGAACAAAAACAAAGCAAATCAAAACGAGGGTGGGGTGTTTCGCGGGATCAGCCAGCCATAACCACTACATATCGCTTACTCACTGCTTCTCGACTTCAGCTGCTTGCGCTGCCGAATCATCCAGGGGTCTCGGTGGTAGACTCCTCCGTTTATCGGTGGAGGAACGCGGGGACAGGGACAGAAGCCGAGCGCTGCCGGCGCTGATGTGTCGTACGTGTCCCTTGCCGAGATTCACGCTGGTCGCTCGCCGAATTTGGTCGCCCTTCATATCCCCCGCGGTTTCCGAGAGTCTGGGGCTTGCCTCGGGCGTATCGCCCAATGAATTGAGATAACCTTCGAAGCTCTTCGTCCGGACATTGGCAGGATGACCGTGGATAACAACGGGCTGCCCTTCCCTGACAGATCCCCAATGAGGTTCCTCCTCCCAATCACTTGATGCGCGAGCCTCCCCACTGGACTGCCGGTTCCATCCGGGACGTTCTCCACTAGGGCGTGCAACACGGGATAGATAATCATCATCCACGATGGAGGATTCCTCATTCAGGTTTTCATGCTCGGGTGAATGCTCATCCGCATTCTCGTTATCCGGCTCGGTTGTTCGAGGAAGCTGCCTATATGGTGTCGATGACCTCATGATACTTGACGACTTTCGCCTTTTCGCCGATAAGCGTCCGGATAGCCATGATGCCTCAGAATCTATGGAGGCAAGCGACATGGTCTGCGGTTCGGGGGTCATATTACGCTCATCGGAGTGGCCGAAGGAAGAGGGCGTATGACGGAGTGTGTTCATGGATCTTTGTTCTGATGACGCTGGTGTCTCATCTCTAGGGCCATTCTCCGATGTCGCTACTCCTAGAGGATCGAGATCGTTGTTTGGGTTCGGGGAAGCCTCGGCGATCGTGGGAGGAATCGAATCGCCCTCGTTTAACTGTATCCTAGATCCCGGTGGTGAGAGCGGGAGCTCTGGAAGATCTTCACGGAAGCGCGATTTCGTGCGCTTCGGTACCCCGGAGCTAACCCGTCGCGGGGTGAAATTGATTGGTGGTGTTGGCACCTGTAGTTGTGGCGTTTGCATCGAGTCGCGCGACGTGTTGGAGAACGAAGACGGCCCACCGGAGCTTCGTCTGTTTCTGTTCCCCCACCTGAAGATGGATGCCCATGATAGTGGTCCTCTCGAGCTGCTGGTCTCTGACCCTCTCCGCATCTGTTCCGAGTGCTCCGTTTTGGCCAAGGAGGCTTGTCGAGATGATCGACCATTCGGGCTGAAGAAGGAACTCCTCGAATGCGGATTGGCTAAGCCAGGGGCTTCTGACCCGAGGGGGGAAGTGGGAGTTTCGACCGGGATGCTTTCCGTGCGATGGAAAGATCTCAGTGGGTGTGGCCGCACACTTTCCTCCTCTTTTCCTTCGTTAAATTCTTCCCTCGAACGCTTTTTTGCTGGTCTTGAAAGCTCGTCCGATTCGCGAATCCTTGATGACGTTACCACCGCAGACGCAGGGTCGATTCCCAAGCCCACGGCCTCACGGCCAAGAACGCCTCTCTCCAGGTTTGGAGGAGACTCCCTGCCTTCTTTCTGCGCTTCAACATCATCAGCGCGCTGCTTTTCTACCCGTTTGGCTAGCTTCGTTTGCGCATTTTCCTGTTCTCGCTGCCGTCTCCGTTCGCGCCGTCGCCGATCTCGCTCCATCAACTCGCGGAGATCACTCGCGCTAAGATCATTAGCGAGGTCGTCAACACGTTTATGTGCCTTCAGTGTCGCCTCTGGTATGGGTTCTACGAGCCTCTTCTGGCGCTGTGAAGGTTTCTTGGCAAGCGGCGATGCGCCAACCTCGCCATTTGTAGAGCCCTGTCGTGGATGCGTAGCATATCGAAGGGTTGGCCTGGGAGCGAGTGCTTCGAATGCCGAAACTTTGTAAGAGATCTGTTCGGAGTCGGATGAAAAGGCCGAATTGAGGGATTCGGGTACGGGTAAAGAAACGTCGGAGGATCTTTGGCCCCTAAATCCGAGACCATTCTTGATTCTCTTGCTGTCCTTCTTCATGGGGCATCCCGCCATCCAGTCCTCGGTTGCTGCTCGAACAGGCACATATGTGCTCATAGCCTTGATCTCTGCCTCCCGTGCACGATCTTCCCTCCGCCCTTTCTTGCTCGATTTCTTTCGTAGTAGGTCATCGCCGTCGCGTTTGTTGTGGAGGGTGGGCACACGGAAGAAAACGTTCCGACCTAGATCAGTGCTGGTGGGCCCCTGGGAATTCGCTGCTAGTCCCGTCACTCTCCATTTTCCTTCAACGCTTATCTTCCGCCCAAGTACTAGCGAATCGTGGCGGCCGGGAGAGAAACTGTAGGTGCGCGCTCTTCGTTGTAGCTTATGGGGCTCCGCTCGATCCTGCCCTGACTTTGCCTGTTCCGCTGTCGAAGCTTGGCCTATTGGGGTAACATCTCGGTGCCCATCGAAATCCGTCGTGGCAGCGCGAGAGCGCCTTTTGCGGCTTTTCCGCCGGAATGGCCAGATTGCCATGATGGTTCGGGACGGACGTTTGGCAAGATGCCGTCGAGGTGCAACCAGAGAAGCTGTTTGATTATGTGCAACTAGCTGTAAGATGGCACGTATGGCTGGTTTCTGGTATTGTCTGTGTTTTGTAGTAGATGCGATCGGTTCATTATGACCATGATTCCAAGGTGTGGTAAACCAAAAGAAGGCGATATGAGTAACCAGACGGCCTAAGAATCAGTTGTAGGGGCCAATATCTTCAAACCATGCTTGGTGTATGCCAATGTAAGAGGCGCGGTGATGTGATGCAGGAGTGAGTAAAGAGAGAGCGAGAGGAAGGGGCGGTTATTGCGTGGTGGCGATTCTTTGTCGCGACGACCTGGGGTGGCAGTGGTGGTGGTATATCCAAGTGTCGAGGTAGTCAGGTACTGATCCAAATATCCAGGCGGTGCAGGGTCTGGCCGGGTTCGTTTGGAGGTACGCCAAGGATATGGTGTTCTACCGGTAGAATTGCCAATGAGTGCCTTTGCCTTGTTGGAGAGAGTGCACGAGTGATGCAGTCCCGTTGATTTGTTCCGCGGACACACTTCCACCACGCGACCAAGCGACGTAGCATTCGGCCCTTGAAGGGACTCGGAGGCAAAACCAGGAGGTTTGCGCGCAACGTGGAAGCAGGTCCCGAGCAACAAATAAGGGGGATGTTGGCTGGAGTGGTGAGCAAGGGAAAGTGAGAGCGAGGGCAGAGGTAGAAATGATCGACACCCAATTTTTCCCTGTTGCTGGGTTGAGATGAAAAGGGCAAAAAATAAGGTGGGGTTGGATCAGCTTGGAGGTACCTATGACGAAGGGAGCAACGAGAGGTATTATCGACCGTCCTGCGCCTTGTACGTAACTTGTTGGAGGTGGAAGGCGCTGGCAGCTTGGGTCATAGAGGGGATCTGGGGATAGCTGCGTATTTGAGAGGCACAGCTCCAACTTTGGAGGTGCACCACGTGTATTGGGTTGGACAGGTAAAGAACAGCTGGGGAAAGGGAACAGAATGGTATTACCTTTGTAAACTGGAAAGCATGTAACTGCGGGCCGGACGGGGAGACGGGGCGGTCCCCTGGAAAAGAGGGAAACGATGGATGGAGATTGGAGGTGAGGTGCAGGTGAGATGATTGCGAAGGATGAATGGCAGCAAATGAAAGAGAAGAATGAAGAAATCAATCAGCGAGGGGAGGAGGGGACAGCAGAGGGAGCTGAAGTAAGTGCCGCCTACAAGGTGACTTCCATAACCTGAAGCATGGAGAGGAAAGGATGGAAGGAACCGCAGTGGGGAGCAATGAGTGGAAGGCAAGGTGCCAAAAGGTAAGGTAAAATAGTGTAAAAAGATACCTCTAGGTTCCTTAGCAGCCGGGGTGTGAAGCAAGGTACGGATCCGTTTTCCAGGATTCAACCTCGCATTTTCTTCACAAATCACCCAGCTTTTGAGCACTCGACTTGAACTCTGGAGCAGCTCTAGAGTCACGCATTGCATCCTCAAGTGGAAGGCATCGCGTCGTTGTGTATCCGACAGCTTGTTGACTCCCTCAACTGAAGCTATCACGTCCTTAGCTTCCCCGGCATCCCTGCCGTGGATGGACGGGAAGCTGGAATCCAGATGCCGTTGAAAATTGGATGCGTGCTTGCCCTGCTGCCCTGCGACTTGCGAGGTCCAGTTGCAACCCTTGACAGCGTGCGTGTGTGCGTGTGTGCGTGTGAAGTCTGAAGTGGAGCTCTACCGACTGCGCTAAACTGTTAGGGCCTGCAGCCAGGGCAATGGAACTCCGTACTCCGTATTTCGCACGCGAATCATTGGCGTATCGTAATGTATTGGCACTATAGGAAGCTTGAATGTTACACGTGAAGTGGATCGCGGCGTCACTGGGTGACCTCTACTTTTTCAACTAATCATTCCTCCCTGAGATTTAGGTCTTCCCCGCCATCAACATAATCTCCCTCATCTTCCACGACTGCTCCTGTTTAATTCGACTTGTCTTTTGCGCATTGCATCTGGCGCAAACCATCTCCGCACTTTTCTCCTCTCATCTCACGTAGCCTCTCACGAGATCGCTTGGACGAAGACCTACTGGACGCCGCAAGTGACGGGCATATGCATCACGACCGATATGCTACCAATGGGAAAACATAAAAAACGGAAAATCTCCAACGGTCGAGCAGGCCCACCGGTCATTGCCATTAAAATGGCAGGTGCTCCAAGCACTGGCGGCAACCATTGGACTGCCCCGAAAACGTGGTGGTGTGAAGCCCATCTGAAGCTCATGATAAGTAGGGTCTGGGATAGGGCCTGGCTTGCCGTTTGAAACGGGCACTTCGGACGGGGCCCAGTCCGGAGTCGGATGCTCTGTGTCCCCCCGCCTGCATCGGGCTCTTGGACGCCATATTGGCAAACTGAACATCAGCTGGACATGCTGACCTTGAAGGTTCGCTTGGCCATTTGTGAATATGACCTCTCTGGAGAGAAAAGACTCCATCACCGATGTTCAATGACCCTACTCATACTTGGCTTTTGTATAGGCTTTTATTTGCATAGAGATTCACAACAAAAGCCAGCTGGTTGCAATGGATTCTTGGCGCTGCGGATATCGACCCGTCAGTACTGTACCTATCTTTTCTGGAGCCAGCGCCTATCTCTTGCTCTTTTCGTGTCGTTGATGGTTGACAATTCTCCGTCAATCATTTCTGCACCTGAAAGCTTCCATTGCATGTCTGCTGCCAATATTTGCACCCAACATACATCTGTCGTCGGCTCTTTCCAATGCGCATTGCAGACCAGCCATTTTATAACCACTAACAGGCGCAGAAGTCTCGGCCACTCCCTAGTCTGGGGTCGCCGTGGCCGTCTGCAACCAGTGCCCGAGACGCTCGTATCCGTCCTTGTCACATTAATTGCAGCCCCGCGGTAAGCACTGGTAAGGTATCTTCGTTTCTTACCATCCTCATCCAGTCTTTCAGTGGCCAACAGTTTACTTACACTACGTTGGTACTGTACACTATGATGGAGAACCAGAGACGAAAATTACACGGTTCTGTATCGGTAACAAACCCTAAACCGGGGCACACACCAGAGACGAGACCAGACAACACCAGACGACCACCCCCCTCACACGACGACGGGAAGCTTGGTTCAGGTTGGTGGAGGCAAGAAATGGAGCTCCGTGTGTTCGTTCGCTAAAACGACGACATCGACGTGCGGTGCGGGACCCCAAAAACTCCAATTTCCCCCTTCCAATCTGGCAGAATCGGGGTGCGCTGGAGCCCATTATGTCATAGCAGCCCCCTCTTCTCCCCCAACTTCAGCCCATCGGAGTCCATCTGAATTGGCGTCATCCTGTCTTTTTGTACACACAGCTTCGCTCACAAACGACGTACGATGCACACGTTAGTGCTTCCAAAAAGAATCCAGCCCGAGCGTGCTGAATGCCAGGGGATGATGATAAGGCACGTTGGAGAACGATTGGTTCGTGCCCACTCAAACCAAAGAAATCGAACTTTCGGTGGTAACGTCGCCATCACCGTCGCTGTCGCCGTCGCCTCGCTTCGTCAGCGAAATGGATCCCAAAGTTTGCGGCTTTCAGTTCCACTGTTCTACACGCAGCCCCCGTGCAGTAGCGGCGGTCCACTCCTGGGAATGGTAACTAAAAAAGCTGCCGATAGTTACTGCAGGGCAGAGCGTCGTTCAACTACAGCGCGGCCCGGTGTCTGTCAGCTTGACACGTGTGTTGGCTGCACTTGAGATGTCCAGAGTGCCAGGGTCACAGCAGCATCCATGTATCCGAGCACAAACGTCGTGGATAATCTCTTCCAAAAGCATCCCTCCTCCTCAAGGGACGGCGATAAGGGTCAGAAGCAGTGAGAGGTTATCACAAAGAGCAAGCGTGGAGTTGTTGTTGAAGGTTGCGCAGCAGCGGGACCCCCCTGCGCTGAATGGCTGTCTTGGGCGGTCTTTATACGAGATGGATACCCAGTCTGAGATGCCTAATTCTGCAGGTGATGCCGTGTCCGGGCATCTCCCGTCGGTAGGACAGTGGGACTTGGAATCCACCAGCGCGAACAAGCTGACGAACCAGGCACAAGAGGCACTGCATCATTTCCAGAGAGATCCAGGAAATGGGCACGATGCGTGACGATGGAGCAGACAGCATCAGCGGGCAACACGTGACGGCGCTTGTTGGATTTTAACCGAGAACCGCAACTGCACTTCCCGTTCACACCCGCGGCTTCAACATCGTACACGCTCGACCCAAACAAGCACCCAAGTGGAAGTCCCACAGCATGCCAAATTGAGAGCACAAGAGACTCCCCGGGAGCTTGCGGCGACTGCGCACAAGAGTACGGGCGTAGTTGAGCTGTAACCATCAGAAAGAAATTCACAACCTTCTGTCTGTGTTGGGAAAACAGATAATGGCGCTACAAAAAGACTCACGAACTTTGACATTAACCAGACTTCATGATATTTGGCAGGAGGAAGAAAACCCGATCAGTCACACAAGGGTCCCATTTCGGGGCAAGCACCCAAGCTTCATTGGCTCACAACACGCAAAAGCTGTTGCGTGCCTGAATAGATATTGATGCGGGCCAGGTTCGGGGAATGGATGAGGCGCATCAGCCGTGGACCGTGGTCGCAATGGAACGAAGACAACGGTGAGCGCCGTTCGATTGTTCGATGGTTCGACAAATATTCGTGTGTGCAATATGCGCGCGAAAGAAGAAAAGGAAAAGCAAAGTGAAAATGGCTCACTGGACTAGATAGGCCCGCACCTCATGCTTATGGTACTACCTACCTCATCCAGGGGAGAAGGAAAAAGGTGAGATCGCGCCCATTTCCCCCAGAGCAGGCTGCCGTCCGACGCGGGAAGCAGGAGATGATGCCAATCCACGAAATCCACAACCCACGACGGCACGACGGATGGGTCCTTGCCTTCGGCGGCTGTGTACAGCATATCTCATCTCTTAACCGCAGAAATCAGGGATTCCAATATACAAGTTGATGTAGGATTCCGCCGTTATAATGAAGAGGAGGAAAACCCCCCTCTCTTCTTTCAACAACCATGCCATGGCCTTTTTGGTCCTATCACATTCCAACACGGGATTAATGACACCACAAAGAATCAGGGGGAACGGGGAAGAGAAGGGTGTTCTTAGGTTCCTTGTAGGTGTCACCATTCAGTCATGTTACTGGTCAGGGGTAAAGGGAATAAAAAAAACATCCATGGGCTGATCCGGTACCTGAAACTGAATTCGAATGAATGATAACTTGCAAGTCCAAACATTCAGGGTCTAGGTCATCCCCATCTTTCTCTTTGGTTTACAGTATACTTCTCTGCTTTTCTTTCGTTCTCATCATCCGTCTGGACTCAGGCCAGGCACACCCTGGAGCATTAGGCTACATTACTGCTGACGGGTCAGCAAACCCTGAACCCTGGAGAGAGAAAAGGAAGAGCCCGAACGACAGCCCTATCAAAAAGTCAAAAAACATTGCCTGGGATGGATGCTTCCGAAAATCGAATCCCTTCAACGGTGCAAATGTATCATTTTCACATGCACACAGGTTGTGGCCAATCAGTTGTCCCCATTGCCTGCAGGATACTGCTTGGCGCATGAAGCTACCTCAAAAGCTCGGATACGGTTAGCGTTCGCAACCAATTTTGGCGGACTCCTTAGCTGGCAAGCCAAGGCGCTAAGTACTGCTAGTATCTATGGGGACGCTAAAAATGATACGTTTGCACCATTAAATGGATGCCAGGAAACTAACTAGGGTCTTTTTCTCCACTTTGGACTGCGGCTGTTCACCTCGGCGACCCCCCCMCCCCCCCGGGCCGTCGGCGCCGTCTCATCTCTCTCTTCAACACCTCACCTTGAACATTTCTAGTATGTACATAGCTTTTCAACTTTCCTATGTCATGGCAAATGCCCGCGTCATTTCATACCAATTCAACGACTAATCAACGGCAAATAATTGCCAAAAGACTCAGTAACAAGACGAAAGATTCCCCATATCCCTCCTTTCCCCTCCTCCCATTCCACTCCCATGCGAGCATGCTCACCATGCTAAGAATACTTACTCCTACCTGTTCACTTGCAGAACGCCATGCACAGCTCCCGCAACTCTGAAGACGCCTCCCCCGAACTATTTGGTGTCGTGACCGCCGAGGCACGCTTCTTGCTTCCTTCTTCTTTTTCGTTTCGCAGCCCGGGACCCTGGCGGTCCACGCCACATGCGCCATCCATTCCGCCTCATACTCAGGTCAATACGGTGCTCAGCTCCGTAACGCCTCCTACATCCACCCACGAGTAGTCATTGCCGGAGATATCTACACACTACGGGGAACTCTTCCGAGTGGGGATGAGAGTCCATAACCGCCCGAAGAAGAAAAGAGTTCTCGCTTTTGTCGTGTGGGCTGGCTTGCACTGCCGTTTTCCGTCTCCCCGAACTCTCGGGCGCCTAGAAGACGCTCTTCTGGGCTGGGGATTGTGCACCGCCTAGCCTCAGGCTTGTTTATGGTAGCCTACCTGGATACCTCCTTTCGGTATCGGAAGAAAAGTGGCTGATCCTTCTTTATGCTTCTTTATGATTGACGCCGTCTCGCGTGTTCTTCCTTCTCCTCTCTTCCCCGCATTCCCGACTGAGAGTGTCAGCATTTCTCGTGCTCACGGTCTGGTAATAGACTGTCTGCAGTAGCCAAAAAGGGACAGAAAAAAGGAAAACCAGAAGGAAGTAAAAAGAGAAAGAGGAAAACAGCAAAAAATCGAATGGAAGAAAAACATACAACACCTGGGATTCGCTGGTCGTCACCGACCCAACTACTAGTCAGGCGATATGGTAGCTTATCTATCGGAATTGGAAGGATATGAACCGGGTCTTTTAATCACGTGGTAGGGTCAAACAACTGAACAACAACCTCCCGTATCCATATCGTTCGGACGGAGGCATTACGGTGAGTGGGGAGCCGGCGCTAAAAAGATGAATAGAATTGGGCGGATTACGAGAAAAGTTGACCGTCCTGACACTGCGGTTAGATTTTTTACACGGGCAGGTAGATGAAGCCTGTCGTCTGTTACTCTAGCAATCTCAAGGAACGCTAATAATGCACGCGAAGCCCAAAGGCCAACCCGCGTATCACAACTACAAACTATGATATTTACTCGGACGATTTTATGATGAAAGTCACCTTGATATATTGAATACCGGCGGCGTTTATTATTGCCGGTAGGGCCGACCTTGTAAGTTTGCCAAGCCCCTAACATCTGACCCAAACCAGTTCGATTTTAATACCAAGCATTTGAGTCTGAAGTAACATCCGCTTGGGAGTAGCCCGGTTAACATTTGTCAAAGCGCAATATCCGCGGTATGAGTATACTAGCACAATTCTCAGTCGCGGCCGTACAAGCTCCTCTTCCAGTAGCTGAACCTTAGACTTCAACGAAAGCATTTCTCTGGCAGTATAAACAGCTACTTTATATTTTACTGTCAGTGCGATCGCCGCTTAGCGTCGGTTCCATGCGCCCACAGGTCTCAAAAGGAAATGAAAAGTAAGGCCTCGTCTTCTCAACAGTCACTATTGCGCGACCATTCTCTTTAATAGTGAGCTGTACACGGCTCCTGTCACGAATGACCCCAAGAATGTTATTAATATTGGCACGGGAATAGGCGTGTAGACGATCGACTTCGCCGATAAATTTCCTTAGTACAACGTAATTAGTACTAATATTTCGCCTATCCAACTTAGCCAGGTACTCCCTAATGTTACATTCGAGATTAATAATTTCTATAAAGAATAGACCTTTAAGGAGGATAACTAGTTTAAGTACATCTATCTTCGTTAGCTTAGCAGTATTGCGAAGGATTGGACTAAGGTTTATAAGAAGGCCTACTAATGTTGTAAGCCGGGTAGCTGAATTAAGTATATTAATACTTTAGGTTTCTAATATATGGGGCAAGCTTTAGTAGGAAGCCGGAAGACGTTCTAATAACCTATTTAATCTCCTTAAGAAGAACTAAATAGAAGAGAATATAAAAGTAATTAGTCCTACAAATATTATATTAAAGGACTACTTAGTAAGTTATCCTATCTTCTACTCTATTATAAATACGAGTACTCTATAGACGAAATACGTATTCTATAAAGGGAAAGTACGACGTTTAGGAAGGGAAAATAGGAAGGTAGGACTTTGAAAGTTAGTTTGGACTTTAAAAGTTTTAAATATTAGACCTAACCTAAATTTAAAAATAAGAACATAGCTGGAGCATATCTACTAGAGTGGGAAAATAGGAGCTTATAACGTGTAGAAAGAACTCCCTACTTTAATTTTCCATCTTAGTAGAATTTAGACTTAAGTTAGTAAGTTAGTAACCTATTTCTCTTTATTTTTTAAAGCTGCCAATTAAGCATTTTTCTTATTATTACTCCCTATCGTGTTAAGGTAACAAATTAGGAGTAATAGTCTAGCTTAGAAACTACTAGACCAGTTAACCGCTCTATAAAGGGTAATTACATTCGCTATTATATAAAGTTGGTAATTTACTATAATAACTTACTCTTTTTATATTAAAAGTATAGCAGGCTTACCTTATATAGTTAGTAAGTTAGTTATTAATATAAGTCTTAGTATTATTTTAATTACTAATATAAAGGGATAGTAGAGTTATATATAGGTGCTAGCTAATAAGGATCGATTAAAGTTCTACGAAGAGAAAAAAAGGAAAAGAGAAAAGCTTATAAGGTAAACCTAGCTACCTATCCTTAAAAGGTTGCACGTATACATATAACTTTATAAGTACTTAGTTGTTTAAGGTAGTTACTTAGTTTAAGCGAGCTATAATTATAATAATTACTAAGATATTAGAAGTTTTAACGCTAGTCGTTTAGTTAACAATATACTAAATACTAGTACTAAGCGCTAGCTTTATAATAACTAATATAATATTAAAATTTAAAGAGGTATTTATTTACTACGATGCTTTAACTAATTTATAATAATAGTACTAGTATAAGGTTGTTATAATAAACTATATACTTGTAGCTAAGCGGAGTGGAAGCGGTAGAAAGTACGATAGTAGTATTAAAGGAAGTAACGTAGTTGTAAATATAATAGAAGGATATTATAAAAGAAGTTTTAAAAAAGACTCTACTCTTAAGATAGAAAATTATAATAGACTTTATACTATAAGAAAAGATTATATTATATTACTTAAATTGTACTTACTTACTTACTTAAGGAGTGACTAATTAAAGGCGAGGAGAGGTCTTTATATATATAAATTTAAGTATTTAGAAACTTCCAGAGTGTAGGAGCTTCTTATAAGTTAATAGGAGTACTTATAGAAGCTCTATACTATAAAAGGAATAGACTAAATTTATAAGCTTCTATTAAATTCTATAATAATAAATTAGTTTAAAAGAAATACTAGCTAAGTTAAAAGACCCTAGAATATAGTAGTAAAACCTTTATATTCTAGTATATTCTATAGGGACTAAGTTAATTAATTTTATAAAAGGAATAACGTTCTTAGTAGTTAACTTTCTATATTATAAGGTTATATATAGTAGTTATAGAGTATAATATTAATTATTCGTTAATAGTATTTTATAAAATTAAAGTAAGGTAGAGCTTATTTAAATTTAAGTTAATTCGAATAGAATATACGATTTTAGCTATTATTATAAAGCTAGCGCCTAGTACTAACATTTAATATATTATTAATTAAATAACTAACGCTAAAAACCTTTAGTATCTTAATAACTATAGCTCGTCCAAACTAGGTAGCTGCTTTAAATAGTTAGGTACTTATAAAATTACGTATATATATACAATCTCTTAAGGACGAGTAGCCGGGTTTACCCGGCGGGCCTTTGTCTTTTTTCTTTTTTTTCTTTATAGAACCTTAATCGATCCTTATTAGCTAGCACCAACGTACAATTCTATTATCTCCTTATATTAAATTCTACTTATTATTATAGGGAAGGACTACTTACAACTATTAGCGCGGTAATATATTAGCATTAGAATAGTATCTTTTTCTATACTTACTAATAATAATACTAATATAAAACAATTTCCTAACCTTTAACCTTCTTAAAGAGTTAGAAACACTACCGGCAACAATAATAGTAGAAGTACTTCTATTAATATAACTAGCCTACTCAATATACTCTTTAGCGCTCGATAAACGAGCTTCGAATTTAAAAATAAAATAAAATTATTACTTCCTTTTTTCTACTATTCTTAACCTATTTTAAAATTAAAGTTCTAATACTTTACTAAGTAGGCTACTACTAACACTCTAATAGTATTAGTAATAGAAGAAGATTTAATAGTTTTAGAGTCCTTTAGTTTAAAGTCTTATATTAACGGAAGCTACTATAGTTCCCTAAGTAGGATAGTTAACCTACTATCTTCCTTTTCTATTATAATAAGTTAGTTAAAACTTATAATACTAACTTTCAAGCGGGGCTCCGTATAGATTCTAATATAATATAAATCGAAATCTTTAACACCTTATTAATCGACAAATAATAACGACTCGAAGGATACTAGACTACCTAAACTTTTTCTAATAATAAAAACCTAACCGAGCTACTTAAGTAGATCTGGTAAGTCTTTGGTACCTATTATACTTAAGACTACGCCTTTAATAACTTTATTAAAATAAACTAGAAAGATAGCGAGCCCTTTTTTATTTTCTTTACTAACTTTAATAACGAACTCCTTAAAGTTAATAGTTACGACTAAAATAGTTAAATTAAGCTCGGCTTTTTACGCCGAGCTATTAATAAGAAGTTTAATAATTACTTCTTTACTATTAATCTTTTTAACAATTATTATATTTACGTAAATTAACTCTAGAATATTTCTTATAAGTATAAAAAGACTACCGAATTCCGTAGCTTCTACTAAGGTTATTTAAAGAATTAAAACAATTTAAATTAGAACTACCGTACCAACTTATACTTTCCCGTTATTACTAACCTAGGCTACTCTAACTCCTAATAATTTAAAAGCTATTCTTAGCCCTAGTCTTCTAATATTCAATATAATACCGACGACGACGTAATTATAAACGCTATTAACGTACGTAGTACCCGCGGTAAAGGCTCCTCTTCCTAATAGGGATTGCGCGGTCGCGCGAAGTAAGTGTTCTAAGAAGAAAAGGATAAACGTAGAATAAAAGGACGTTATATTCGTTATAGTACTATAGGGTATATTATTATTAAATGCCCCTACTTTCCTATAGTTAATCTTTAAAATAAGAAAGTCCGTACTTAAGCTACTTAAGTAGCCCTATTATTAAATAACGAAGCGGAGGAAACTCTAAATATTAATATAGAATAGGGAAAAGAGTAGCTCCGGTGCGAAGTCCGGCGCCGGAGCCCTTACCTAAAGTATTACGGGGCGAAAGGGTACCGTTGGGGGTAAAGTAAGATATACGTTATTATATAAAGGAAAGGAAAGGAAGTGTACGTAAAGGACTAATTATATAGGCGAAAGCTTAGTAGGCTAGTCCGTGCGCGCGCACGTAAGACTATACGTAACTATATAATATATAGCTAGTACGTAAGTATATAGCTCTAAGCTATAGCACTAGCTCTAGTATAATATATATATAGTTAGTATAGTACAATTATATTTTAAGCTAGCTTTATAATACTATCCCCCCTTAAAAGAAGTTCGTAGAGTTGAAAAATCTATATATATATATAATAATAGACTTATCCGTCTAAATCTATTTTATTGTAATTTATAAATTACGTCGGAGGTAACTTTTTTAACTATATATTTATTAACCGTCGTATAACCTTTCTAAATACTAGGTACAATTTATCCTCTACTTCCTTACTAACCGTTGTATCCGTTTTAACCACCGTAACTATATTTGGGAATAGCCTCGTTATATTAATTACGGAGGCGGTCTCCCGTTGGAAGCGAGCGGAGCGGCGCCGCGGGGGTTTTAGAATAAGCTTAGGAGTAGAAGTAGGGGCTAGAGAGTCGGAGGCGAGGTAGTATAGTAGGCTCTAAACCTTTAGCGGAATAAGCTTGTTTAAGTTCTCGTAATAAAACTACTATAGGCGGTATTTATAGTCGATAATATTACTAATAGGTTCTTAAGTAAGGTTGCTAATTTTCTACTTAACGTAGTAATGCTAGTGTAAGTTGCCGCCTAGCTAAGCGTAGCCGATAAACTTTTCGAAGGCTTATTCTTCGTATTCTTCCTAATTATTCGTTCGAATTATAACGCGGCCGTTATTTGCCTTTACGTTTAATAAAGTATTTTACCCTAACAATCCTTTACTAAATTATAATTGTATTATAGAGACGTGGAAGATTAGCGAGCACTTTATATTAGTCGGTAGAGTGAGGTAAACGGTATAAGACTTAGCACGTATAATTTTGAACAGGCCCTCCTAATAGGGAGAAAGTTTTGCGTACGGCCGGCCGTTGGTGAAGTTAATTGTATTTAGTAGAATTATATTACTAATATAGTATTTAAGCGAGTTGACGCGCTTCTTATTAGCATTGTCCTTATATCGCTCCTATACACGCTATAATTATTAGACTACGAAGTCCTAAATCTTTTGGAAACGGTTTACTAGTTCGTTAGCTTTGTAGTACTTATAGAACTAAGCCGGTAATAGATTTAGTAGCGGCGGGGTACGAAGTTCGGTGCCTATACGAGGGTAATAGCTATAGTTCGCGAAAAAGGAAAAGATGCCCATAGTCGAAGATATAGTATTATTACTTACGAATTTAGCGAAGGGCAGCTACTTTACCTAATTTATTTATACTTAGTTAATATAGAGTTTTAAAAATTATTTTATTTCTACGTTAATACGTTTAATTTGGGCGTTAGTTTACAAGTGGAAGGCGGAAGTTAGTTTACAAATAACGGATAGTCTTTTATAGAGAGTAAATTAGAATTGTAATATAAATTGGGTACTTTTATTAAATAGAATATTATTTGGTAGATTATAAATTGAGTACATACGGTCAATAAAACGGTTAGTTAATTCCTCGGCCTCGAGGGTTATAGTTGCGATATAATAATATATTTTAATTAAGCGGTTAACGACGATAGCGACGTATTTAAATATTTGGTTGAGGTGGGTACTCTCTAGTAGCGGGGTAATATAGTCGATTAAAATCGCGGTCTAGGGCGTGAGAATAATAGCTATAGGCTTTAAGTAGCCGGCGGAGCCGCGTTTTAGCGACTTCGTCTTTACGTAAGGCAAATAGCCCTTATAGAAGAGCTTTATATTATTATATATACCCTCTTAGTAGAAATTACGTTATAGGAACTTATATATAATATTGCGACTTAAGTAGCCTGCCTCGAAGGAGTTGTACTAGCGGCTAATAAGTTGGAGTTGGAGATTCTTATTATAAGGGTCGATAATAATTCTATTCCGCTATTTTACAATATTATTAATAGCGTAATATTGGGAGAATGCGCGGTAAAAAACCTTTTTAATCGTTAGAAGCTATTACTAATAGGACTTATTTATTAAATATAATACTAGTTCTTATAAGAAGATAGAAGTCTTATAATTTGTACAAATTAAGTCGTCGGTAGATTTAGTATCGAAGTCCTCTTAGCTTAGTAAATATAGTAAGAAGTTAGCGGCGGGGTCTTTGGATTCGAAATAACCCTCTTTAAATTATAAAGGATTTAATAGGGCTCTCTTACGGACGATCAAGCGGTCGTCCTCCTCGCCGTCTAGCCGGTTATTAGGCTTATAACTCAAAGTATATAAGCGAATGTTCTTCGAACCGGGAGTATACTTAATTAAGAAGTTAAAGCGGAATAAAAACTAAAATTAGCGTATATACTACTAAGTAAGCTACTTATTAGTTATAAAAGTTTATAAATTCTTATAATTAGTTAGGATATTAAACGGCTACTAGGCTCCTTTAAACTCTAGCCTTTACTCTTCCAAAGCCTTAATAATAGCTAACAATTCTTTATTATAAACGTCGTAGTTATACTCCTACGAAGTATATTTAGTAGAGAAGTAGGCTACGGAGTAGAGAATACTATCGTCTCTATATTACAAGAGGGTACTGCCGGCGGCCTAGTTAAAAGTATTTATTTCGATAATAGTCTTTTTAATCCAATTATAAATCTTTAAAACGGGGCCCTCAGTAAAAGCCTTTTTAAGGCATTTAAATACCCTTTAGTAAGTGTTATTCTAAGTCTAAATTGTATTTTTCTTTATAAGTTTATAAAGTAGGGTCGCTATAGTCGAAAAGTTCTTAATAAACCGTTAGTAGAAGTTCGCGAATCTTAAGAAGGATTGTAGGGATTTTTTGGACTTTGGGGCTTGCTACTCTATAATTGCTTTAACCTTTTTTAAGTTTATTTTAATACTGCCTAGAGTAATAATTAGGCTTAAATATTTTGTACGTATTGTATAAAATTCGTATTTATTAATATTAATATTAAGGCCCGCTTTAGCAAATTTATTAAATATATCGTCGATATACTATTCGTAGTCTTATATATTATTTAAGTAGATAAGGACGTTGTTAAGGTAGGCGGTTGCGTAGACGTTAAAAATATTGTAAAGAATATTGTTAATATAATTCTAGAAAGCCTCGGGGGCGCCCTATAAATTAAAAGGAACGACTAGGAATTTAAATAGGCTAAACCGTATTATAAAAGCTATTAGTTACTCGTAGCCTTATTTAATACAAATCCTATTAAAAGTTACAATAACGTCGAATTTAATAAAAATTTTAATATAATAAATTGCGTCTAAAGTCTCTTTAATAAGCGGTAACGGGTATTAGAATTTAAAAGTTATATTATTAATACTTCTATAGTCGACGTAGATACGGATTCTACTACCTAGTTTTTTGACGAGTAGAACCGGTGCTAATGCTTTAGATTGGGAGGGCCTAATGAACTTCTTTTTAAAATTGTTATCAATCCACTTTTTGATAATATTGAGCTCGTTTGGGTTGAATGTGCGGCCGCGGGAGGCGGGCGGTATAGCTCCCGAACGGAGTTCGAGTTTAAAATTGTAAGAGCGGTTAAGGGAAAGGATTTTAACGCCTTCCTACTTAAATATACTAATATAGTACTAATGCTATTTAGGGAATTTTATTTAAATTTGAGCGTCGGTCTTTAGGGGTTTATTTACCTTCTTATAAAATTTAATAACGTTTTTAAAAGTAATTTTACTAATACTAATACTATTAGCTTCGAAGTATTCGTTAATAGCCTCTTTATAGCGCGGAAAATTATTACTAGTACCGTTAATTTATATAGAGTTAGCGACTTTTATAGCGCGTAAAGTAATTGTATCTCCCTTTTTTACTAAACCGTCGATCTATTAATAATAGTTATTACCGAAAAACTTCTTATACTTCTAACCTTAATTTAGTAAAACCTCTTTAATTATATCCTCCGTTAAGTTATTATTTATATTCTTAGAATTTAGGACGCTTCCTTCTTCCTCTATTTTATCCTCTTTGACTATCCTCTTAATATCCTTCTCTATATTAATATTAGTCGTGCGAATAACGCGAAGCTTGTACGTCTCAGCCAGCTAATTGAAAATTACTATAGAGAGCTCCTTAATATTATTAAAGTTAATAGGGCCGCTATGAATGCTATAGGCACGGATTGGAGCGTAATAATTAGCGAAACCGGTACGGACTCCCCTAACGACGCGGTAGGGCGTCGGTACTACGCGGGAGGCTCGGGGTACTTCCGTTAGGAGTGCTACTATTATAAGTATTTAACTAGGGCCTCTAATAGTCTTACCGATTAGCGTAGTACTTAGGTAGTTAATAACCTAATACTTAAAATAATTAAATTTCTAGCGAACGGCTCTTTTAATTATTACGAAAATAAATAGGCGGCGAGTGGACTCCGTCTATAATAATTATTCCGGCTCCCCTTCATCGGGTACCTCCTTATAAAAAAGGTTCTTATACGCGGGGCGTATGCCGGCCGTACTAGTTAAAAGTACTATTGAAAGGGCGTGCTATTTAAATAGTAGAGTATAACGAAGATAAACTAGGGCTCCGCGAGAGAAGTAACTACGTTATTTATAAGCGGGGCTAAAACGAAGAGAGTTGTTATGCTAGTTAATATTAGGAGTATAGTATATTAATTAAGAGTAGCTTAAAATAATAGGGTTGTCCTTAGTTAAGTTATAAATAAGTAAGTTAATAATTTCGTAATAGACGCCTACTTATATTATTAGTTTAAAAAAGTGGGTAATGCTGCCTTTAGTATAGCCGTCCGTTAAATAAAAAAGTTTAAGGGTTGTTAATTTGAAATAAGGGAGCTAGTAATAATAAATAAAATGTCAGTTAATAAAATTGAGAGTAGTATAACCGCTATTAATAAGAGCGGAATAGTATAGTTTACGCGGTCTATTAAATAAATAAATAGAAAGACTTAATAAATTAAGGTATTTGTAACGGCTATTTATTAAAGATTTATTTAGTTTTATAATATTTAACTATATAGGGATAAGCTTCTATCTTCCTCTTTATCCTTCAAATTAGTACTTTTAAACGCGATTTAGTTAGGAGGCCGTATATTTCCCTAGCCTTAAATAGGGCTATTCTCGTTACCTATAATAGAGCTAATAAAGCCGGGTTAATAAATAGGAAGCGGGTAGTAGTAACCGCCGAGGCTAGGGGTACTAGGAGTTAGAGTACTTATTAGTAAACTTATAGGGGGAGTAGTACTTATAGCGTTAACCTAATAGCTGCTGCCGTTGTAGGGGCGCTACTAACTATAATTATATTAACTTTAAGTAAGCTACTACTATTAGCCGCCGTTGCTACCGTTGCCGCTACTATTACTATTATTATTATTATTATTCTTATTCTTATTTTTGTTCTTATTTTTATTAAAAGGTTTAACCTCCTTCTTAAAATTAATACGAGAGTAATACTCCGTTAAAAAGTAACCCTTCTTACTATAGCGAGTGTATATTCTATTCTTTATATAAAATATAAAGACGTTATTATCGATTATACGGGATAGTTAGATATTTAAAACGGATATAGCGTTAAAGTTTATAGCGTTAGTATTTTAATTAATAGTAGCTTCGCTAGCGGAAGCAAAGGCGGTAGAGGTATTAATAATATTAATACCGGTCTTATAGAAGGAGTTAGCGTTCTTATTACGCTAGTCTTTATCTTCTAAGTTCTTTACGAGGTTACGAGCGAGCGTAAGCTACTTATTATACTTATTATTAGCGGGTTAAAGGTTCTAGTACGTAATAACGACGCGAATACGCTTAAAAATCTTTTAGCGTAAGTAGTAAATCTTTATACTATCGTCGAAGCTATAGCAGTTAATAAGGCGGGTGAAATTATCTTCGAACTTTTACTACTTTATACCTTTAATTATTTTTAATTCCTCTAATTTATAGCGAGAATAAACGACGACGTCGACGTTATTGTACTTTTTAGTAAATTCTATTAATAATTCGGAAGTAGAAGCCTACTTAGCGGGTTCGTTATTTAGGATTTTAGTAAGCTCCGTTTCGATAGTTTCGAAGGGAGCGCCCTCGATAGAGCGGGCGATTAGTAAGAACTTCTTGCGCTTAGAGTTAAAAAGTTGAGGGTTATTAAATTAAGTAAGTTAAATACGAAAACGCTAGGCGCGATACTTAACGGTACGCTCGATGGCGGTACCTTTGCTATTAAATACGAACAATATAATAATACGCAATATTAACCTATAGCTACTACCGTTATCTATAGTAGTTATAGTATTAGGCTCGTTATTGCTAAGTTCGTTATTATTGGGTTTTTTACTAAGTTCCTCGTTGGAGGAGGGAGTAATAAGAATCTTAACCGCGGCAATATACTAGCGAAGGTCGTTAACCGTTTTCTAGTACTTCTTACGTTGCTTCTAGTAAATAGCCTTAGAATTAGTTCTTAGGGTTAAAAGTTCCTCCCTTAGGGCGGTGATATTAGTACGGAGAGAGCTAACTTTACTTAAGTAGGCGTTGTAAAAAATCTTAACTTCGGTCGCGTAGTTGTTGCGAAGATTCTTAAGCTGGTTATTATAATTCTTAACGACCTCTTGCTTATAAAGAAGGTATTTAGTTTAAATAGTAACGACGTTACTATTAAATTACTTAATTTCTTACTAGGCAAATTCGAACTTAATTTTTAAAAGTTCGAGTTGCTCCTCCGCTTCTTCTACCTCTATTCTAGCGTCAACGATGTCGTTGTAAATAAGACAATTAAAGGTTATAAAGACGGTTCGGAAGATAGGGAGTTAAGCAAGGCCGAAGGCGTCCTCTACGGAGACGTTAATAGTAACTACTTAATTATTAAAACCTTTAAGTACTTATATAATGTCCGAGTAGTGCTTTTAATTAGTTAGGTCGGCTGCTATAAAGGTACTAACTATTATAATTGTAATAAAGTTGTCGGTTACCGGGGGGGTATTATTGTCGGGTATTAATTGCTTAATTAACGCGCCGAGTAAGTAAGAGAAGGGAATAAGAGAGTACGAACTACTTTATAGCAATACTCGGCTTAGTAATTACTTAGCTCGAGGCTAGGATTGCGACGCGGGGTCTTAATCGTATAAAGACGAGTTTTAATTATTTCGAGTCGATAATACTAGATTAACAACGTCGCAACGATTAAAATTGTATATAATCGCTCTTCCCTTAAGTAAGCGCGCGTAGCGTAATAGTTAGATATAATAAACTATTACGGGGCGAGAGGGCACCGTTGGAGGTAGGGTGAAATATACGTTGTTGTACGAAGGAGAGGAAAGGAAGTGTGCGTAGAGGACTAACTATATAGGCGAGAGCCTAATAGGCTAGTCCGTGCGCGCGTACGTAAAATTGTACGTAACTATATAATATATAATTAGTACGTAAGTGCATAGCTCTAGGCTATAATACTAGCTCTAGTATAGTATATATACAATTAGTACAATGTAACCACATTATAAGCTAGCCTTATAATATAAAGTATTAAATAAAATAAAAGAGTTTAAACTATAAATAGAAATAGACTCTACTTTAATACTAATTATTATTAACTCTATAAACTTATTTTACGTCCTCGTTAATAAAGGTTACTAATATTATATTATAATTAATAAAGATATTATTCGGGATTTTTAAATTCTTATTATTCCAACCTCGGGCCGGTAGGTCCGAGGAGCTTTAACTGCTATAGAAGGAATTACTATTTAAAGTATCGTTTATTTCTTTATAAAATTACATAGTCGAGTATCCTCGGTTTATACTTATATAGTTCCAAAGCTCGAATATCCTATTATTTTAAGGAAGTTATAGTTTATAGCTAATAAAGTATATTCTATCCCCTACGAGAAAAAACTTTAATATAGTATTATTAAATTATGAGTAAACTACGTTAGCCGCAACAAGCCGGAATCTCCTTTTTTAAAAGAGCTCGAAGGGGCTATATACGTTCTTATTATTATTTTTATTAAGTATATCCGCCGTATTAAAAAGAAAGAAGGCCGGGGTATTATAGAAGCTACCGTTTTTATAATACGTATAAGAGATATTAAGAAGGCTCTAGTACTTAAGAAAATATATACAAATAAAGAACTTAAGTAAATTATTCCTAAAGAGTTTTAGGACCTTCTTGCCTTATTTAAGACGTAAGAAGCAAACTACCTCAACGGTTATAAACCGAATATTAACCTTAAAATCGAACTTAAAAAGGAATTAGACGGTAAGGATCTTCCCTTCCTATACGGATCATTATATAATATATTTCGAAAGGAACTACTAATACTTAAGAAGACTTTTAGAGACCTTATAAATAAAGGGTTTATTTATACTAGTAGTTCTAAAGTAAGCGCTCTAGTTCTCTTTATTTATAAACTTAATAAGGGTTTCCGGTTCTATTGTAACTACTAGGCCTTTAACGCTATTACTCGTACTAACTAGTATTCTTTTCTATTTATTTAGGAAATTTTTAAAGTACTTAAGGGTATAAAGTAGTTTTCCAAAGTCGATATCGTATAAGCCTTCTATAAGATCCGTAAAATTAAAAGCGAAGAATATAAGACGGTATTTAGAATATAATACGGATTATTCGAATAATTAGTTATACCCTTTAAATTATATAGTACTCTAATAGTATTCTAAAAGTATATTAACTAAGTACTCCGCGAATTTTTAAACGATTTCTATTCGGTATATATAAATAATATTCTTATTTTTACGGACGGCTTTTGAAAGGACTATATAAAGAAAGTCCGGTTGGTACTCGAGCGCTTCCGCGACGCCGGCCTCTATTTAGACCTAAATAAGTACAAATTCGTAGTAAAGAAAGTTAAATACTTAGGCTTTATTATCTACGTAGGAGTAAGGACTTAAACGGACCCTAAAAAAGTAAAAGTTATTTTCAAATAGGCTATTCCTACCTCCTAAAAGAGTATACGTAGCTTCTTAAAGTTTATTAACTACTATCAAATATTTATATTAGAATTCTCCTCCATAATAACCCTCCTTACAATATTAATTAATAAAGGAATTCCGTTTAAATAAATAATAGCGTACAAAGAAGCCTTCTAACTATTTAAGACCCTATTTACTCGAGCTCTAATACTAATAGAGTAGGATCCCGAGCGCCCAATGTTTTTAAAAACTAACTATAGCGGATTTATATTAGGTAGCTATTTTACTTAAGAAGTTAATAGTTAAAAAAAGGTTATTATTTTCTATTCTTAGAAGTTAATATCCGTTGAACGTAATTATTTTATTTATAATAAAGAGATGCTAGCGATTATCGACTATTTATAAGAATAGTAAGCCGAGCTTTAAAGTTATAATACTTTTACTATCTTTATAAAATATTAGAATTTCGAATATTTTATAAGCCGCTAGCACTTATTAGAACGGCAAGCCTACTAGGTTAAATACTTTTCCTAATTTAATTTTAACTTCTAATATTACCCTAATAAGGAAGCTATAGTCCCCGAAGCCTTATTCCGCCGGAATTAAAATTAGCTTAATAATAATAACCGGGAGGCTCGAAATCTCTAATTTATTCCTAGCTCGGCTCTCTATAACTACGTCCGTATTTTAATTATAGTTACCTATTATTCCTAGTAGGGGAGGAGTATAAAAGTGTTTAAAAATTCGGATTCATAATAATTTTAAGATTCTACGGTTAGTAAAGACACCCTCTATTAACAAGTCTTCTACATAGTTAAGAATAATAACTAGGACCTCTCTTCGACGAAACCTAAGATTTAAATTATAAACTATTTAATTAATAACTAAAGCCGACTCTAGTACTAAGGTTGGTTGTAAATCTTAAGATACTTAATAACTACCGAGTTTAATACTATTAAACGTCCTAGCTTCGACCGAGAGCTTAATACCCTCCGAACTAAAATTATCTAGCTTACGTACAATTCCTAAGCTCTTAGGCACCTTAGTAGAAAAGGTACTATCGTAGCTCTAATCCGTTACTTTTACTAGTCTCTATTAAGTATTTACGTACGCTAATTTCTACGTAATTACTATATTTACAACTCTATTAAGTATTAGAAAAACTAACGGAGGGGGCTATTATAATTTATACTAGTTCCAAATTAATTCTTCTATAATATATAAATAAATTTTATTATTAACCTACCCCTATTAGACGGCAACACTTGCTTACTAGTTATTAAAAATCAACTTAGTAAAAACGTTATATTAGAGCCTATACCTTCAATAGATGCTAAAATTTGCGCCGAGAGTTTTATAAGCTACTTTGTAAAGTACTATAATTGGCCGCAGTCGATTGTAAGTGACCGGGGTTCTAATTAAACTAGGCGGTTTTAGAGTAAACTTTATAAGCTCTTAAGAATTAAATAACTACTTAATATAGTATACTACTTACAAACTAATAGAGGATTAGAAAGAATAAATTAGAAAGTATAAGCCTTCTTAAAAGTATATATTAATTAGGTTTAAAATAATTAGCACGAATAGTACCTTATAGTTTAACTAGTTATTAATAGTCGTATTAATACTTCTATTAATATATCCCCCTTCTTCGCCGTATATAGCTTCGAGCCGGAATTAATTATTCTTATAGTCCTTTAAGCGTTTAAAGAATCCTATACCCTAGCCGACGTCCGGGCTTAATAATTTATTAAAAAGTTATTATAAATTATAAACTTATATTAAGCTACTATAATTATAGTAGCTTAAGAGTAAAAAAAGTACGCTAACCGTACTCGGTAGTTAGTAGAGAGATTTTAAGTTGGTAATAAAATCTAATTTAACTTTAAAAACTATACTTTCTCTCGCTTAAAGAAGAAACTTAATTAGTTATACGTAAAATATATAATATTTTAAATCCTCTCTCTATTAGCCGTAGAACTCTCCGGCTTCCTTAATAACATTTATAACGTCTTCTATATTAACCTTCTTTAACGTATTATAAAAGACCCCTTACTAGGTTAAATTATAGTAAATTACTAACTTCTTCCTATATAAGTAGAAGGAGAAAAAGAATACTTTATTAAAAAGATCTTATATATTAAAGGCCCCCTAACTAACCGAAAGGCTTTTATTAAATAAAAGGGGTATTTTAAACTATTTTAATACTTATTAAAGGATTTTATAATTATTAAGGCTTTAAAGATTTTCGAAAAGAAGTACAAGGATATTCGAATAAATAATAGGCCGGTAGATCGATTTAAGAAAGATAAGAATAGGAGGAGATTTAAGTAATATAAATAATAATTATAGCTAGCGACCGTTATTAAAAAAGGGGGAAAGGGCTAATATTATAAAGCTAGCGCCTAATACTAACATTTAGTATATTATAAGTTAAACGACTAACGCTAAAGACTTTTAATATTTTAGTAACTATTGTAATTGTAGTTCGTTTAAATTAAGTAACTACTTTAAGTAATTAAGTACGTATAAAGTTACGTATATAGGTACAACCTTTTAAAGACGAGTAGCTAGGTTTACCCTATAAGCTTTTCTTTTTTTTCCTTTTTTTCTTCGTAGAACCTTAATCGATCCTTATTAGCTAGCATCTACGTATAACTCTACTATCCCCTTATATAAAAGAGCTTTTATAGTACTTTATAGCACTTTTAAAGCTAAATATACGGCACTTATCGAAGGCAACCGTAAGGTATTGTAATAGAAGTCTATTTAACGAAATATAACGTCCTCTTTAAGACTTTACTCTTTTAAAGTTAAATAATTAAGGTACTATAGATATAGTTTATAATTTTAAGTATTATAGCGGTATTAAACACACGCTCTTTAAATTCCAAAGCGTGAGAGAGAGCGTTATAAAAACAAATATTACTATATTTTTTATTCTAATAGAAAATATAGTTACTAATAAGCTTATAAAAGCCTTATTAGCTCTTAAGTTTAAGCGGTTCTTATAATTGCTAAACTATTTTAAGCTCTATAATATAGGGCTATAGAAAGGAGGTCTTATAGTACTAAGTATAGTTATAGAAGGGGTATTAACGTGTAGCTAGTACTATACCCTATAACTACTATATATAACCTTATAATATAGAAGGTTAAATATTAAAAACGCTATTTCTTTTACGGAATTAATTAACTTAATCCCTATAGAATGTACTAGAATATAAAGGTTTTACTACTATATTCTAGGGTCTTCTAACTTAACTAATATTCCTTTTAAACTAATTTATTATTATAGAATTTAATAGAAGCTTATAAATTAATCTATTCCTTTTATAATATAGAGCTCCTATAAGTACTCTTATTAACTTATAAGAAGCTTTTATACTTTAAAAGTTTCTAAATACTTAAATTTATATATATAAAGACCTCTCCTCTCCTTTAATTAGTCACTCCTTAAGTAAGTAAGCAAGTACAATTTAAATAATATAATATAATCTTTTCTTATAGTATAAAGTCCACTATAACCTTCTATTTTAAAAGTAAAGTCCTTTCTAAAATAACTTTTATAATATTCTTTTATTATATTTATAACTACGTTGCTTCCTTTAATACTACTATCGTACTACCGCTTCCGCTCTACTTAATTATAAGTGTATAGTTTATTATCGTAGCTTTACACTAGTACTATTATTATAAATTAGTTAAAGCATCGTAGCAAATAAGTTAAAAAGAAAAAAGAAAGAGGACGCTAGTCTATATTAGGTAAGAAGGATAATATCTTTATATATAATAATAAATAAAATAGAAGAATAAATGTATATATAATATAATATATATTTAGCACCGTTATAATAATATACGTAGTAATTAAATATTGGAATAACGTTCGTAATAATTTAATAAGGTAAATCTTAAATTATACGGATACTTTTAACTTTACTTAACCTCTACTATAATATAACTACTCTAATAATTCTTAAGTTAGTTAACTACTTTTATTTTAGAAAAGCTAACAACTTGGTAGAATAACGTCTACTATCCGTTATTTAATTCCGATTTTAAATTTCAACTCCCTCTTTAATCCTCCTACTATAAAATATAAGTACGTATAGAATTATAAAAGTATAGCTAGCGAGGTAAATAAAGTAAGAGGCGAGGGTAGTAAAAGAATATTAAAAGTAAGAACTTATATATAAAGTTAAATTAAAGTACTAAAGTAGAGTACTTCGTCTTTATATTTTTTAAAACTTTTTAATAAGGATAATTATATAATATTTATTACGGCGAACTTTAGTAAGCGCGAATATAACTCTATTATTAACTATATTTAATTTATATAGTTGATTTATAATAGTATATAGTCGATTTATCCGGCCTAGCTACTACGTTAGTTAGCAGCTCCTATATATTCCCTAATACCTTTTAAGTTAGATATTATATTTATATTATATAGCTTAATATTAATTTTTAAGTAGTAAAAGTATTATAAAGCTAGCTTATAATATAATTATATTATATTAATTATATATATATTATACTAGAGCTAGTACTATAGGCTAGAGCTATATACTTACGTACTAACTATATATTATATAGTTACGTATAGTCTTACGTAAGCACGCACGGACTAGCTTATTAAGCTCTCGCCTATATAGTTAATCCTTTATATATATTTCCTTTCCTCTCCTTTATATAATGATATATATTTTACTATACCCCCAACGGTACCCCCTCGCTCCGTAATAGTTTATTATACTTACTATTACGCTACGCGCGCTTACTCGAGGAAAGAACGATTATAAGTATCTACTTAATTATTACGACGTTACTAACTTAATATTACTGATTTAAATTAATTAAAACTTATTATTAGAGCGATTAGGACCCTACGTTACAATCCTAGTCTCGAGCTAAGTAACTACCAAGCCGGGTATTATTAGTAATAGCCTATACCCTTTCCCTCTTCTACTTATTAAGTATATTAATCTAGCGATTAATATTTAATCTTTTCTATAAGTAGGAGGTCGTTAAGTATCGCGATACCTATTTAAGTAAGGTTAATACCCTCCGCGCTAATATTACCACCTTAAGGAAGGAGCTTTTAAAATTAAGAGCTAATTCTAAAGCTATTTATTAAAAATAATATATTAAGAATTAACGATCTTCGCTAACGTATTATTATAATTAAGGCTACTAATACTCCCTTCCTTAATATTAAAGTTCTTAATAACAAACTTAATAATAATGAACCCGCGACTCTAGCTATTACGAACGACGGTAGCGGCTATAAATCGGTATTACGTATTACTATATTACTTACGTTCGACGGTAAAGGTACCGCTATCGAACGAACTACTAAGTATCGCGCCTAGTATCTTTATATTCAACTCGTTTAAGCTAACAACCCTTAGATTTTCGACTCTAAGTGTAAGAAGTTCTTACTAATCGCCCGCTCTATTGAGAGCGCTCCCTTCGAGGCTATTAAGACGGAGCTTACTAAAATCCTAAATAACGAGTCTGTTAAGTAGGCTTCTACTTCCGAATTATTAGTAGAACTTATTAAGAAGTATAATAACGTCAACGTTATCGTTTATTCTCGCTATAAATTAGAAGAATTAAAAATAATTAAGGGTATAAAGTAGTAAAAGTTTAAAGACAATTTTACTTACCTTATTAACTACTATAATTTTAATAACGGTATAAAGATTTACTACCTACGTTAGAAGATTTCTAAGCGCGTTCGCGCCGCTATTACGTACTAAAACCTTTAGCCCGCTAATAATAAGTATAACGAGTAGCTTACGTTCGTTCGCAATTTTATAAAAAATTTAAAAAATAAAAACTAGCGTAATAAAAACGCTAACCTCTTTTATAAGACTAGTACTAATACTACCGGTACTCCTACCGCCCCTTCCTCTACTAACGAAGTTACTATTAATTAAAGCGGCAACGCTATAGACTTCAACGTTATATCCGCTTTAAATATCTAATTATTTTATATAATCGATAATAACGTCTTTATATTTTATATAAAAAATAGAATATATACTTGTGACGAACAGCAGTCTAATCTGCCTAAATAAGATAGCTAAAGGTAGTAACTATTAGAGTCGCTCGGTAAAGCTAAAGGGTTCACAATAAGTATGTTCGTAATATTAGTTTTAGTAATAGTAATTAATTAACTACTGTCGAACTATCTGACAATCTGAGTTCTCCAGTCGCCCCTTTATACCTCGAGTGCTTTTCTCGATTTCTATGCCTTTGAGTGTCCTGCTCACTCGTGGTGTTGGCTCATTGTGAGCACCTGCTCATCGTGAGCCCCGGATCGCTGGTGAGCCCGTGCATTCTGTGAACACGCTTATGCGCCCTTCTGACCTAGTCCTGTTCTTTGATGGTTATACTGCTCGCCTTGGGTGGGGCTGTCGGGTCCCGGTGGCTTGGGCGGCCCCTGTGTCGCTTGAGTTCGTAATACGATGCCTCCCCTCCTTAGCTGACGTCCTCGACGGCTCTGTTGGTTCTCCGACATTCTTGCCCTATTCTTATCTTTGGCACTGCTCCCATCATTATTCTAGATATAGTAAGTTCTTCGTCTCCCTTACATTCGTCACTATGTCCAACCGTGTTTCCAAGCGCTCGACTACATCGTCTGTCCGGCGGAATGCCTTGCTGACTTATCTCGAGGCTTTTAGTTCCATAGTCATACCTTGCCAACGTTACTCCGACCGCAAACTAGCTTGCAAGAAGCTTCCTAGTCATACGAAGTGCAGCGAGTACGTTCGCAGCGCCCGTCCTTGCGAAGAGGTTAATTACGATTCGGAGTATCGGTATTCCCTAATTCTTCCTTAGTTGCTAGCTTGCTAACTCCTCGTTAGTGCTTCGGATGTCTGCGGAGAATGTGAAGTTGAAGCAGGAGCAAGCTGCGCTTGTAAAAGCGATGCAGGACTATGCGCTCCGCTTGTCCGAGGTATAGCGGCGTCAAGAGGAATTGGCGGCGAAGGCTCGCGACGTGTCTCGTATCGCTATGGCTGAGTTGGAGGCTTGGGAGGAGGAGAATAGAGCAGCTGGGAGGGAGCCTGAGCCTTTGCCCGAGGATTATCCGGCGGAGGCGTCTACCTCTGTTGTTCCTGCGCCCGCGGATTGGTCGACTTTCGTTGCAATGACCTCTCCTGCTTCCTGGTTGGGCAGTCCTCCGCCCCTGGGCGGTCCGGGTTCCTCCGGTAGAATTCCTCCAACTTCTTAAGGCAACTCAAATTCTTGACAGGTTCCCAAGTGTTATTTTCGGGACCAAATCCTTCCCATTTGATGAGGTATTCCAATTTTCCTTCTTCTATCTTTAAATCCAAGATTTGTTCTACATCCTATTCTTCTTCTTCGTCCTCCATATTAGTTTGTGTGTTGACTCGTGCGTTTTTAAGTACTAGCTCCAATAGCGAGACGTAGAATAAGTGTGATCTTAGTTTCATAGTATTAGGAATATCCAATTGGTACACTATATTTGAGATTTTCTTCTTGATTTTAAAGGGTCCCACCCGTCGGTTATTAAGCTTTTTGCTAGGTCGCTTCGCCCGGAGGTTTCTAGTAGATAAAAGCACTTTATCCCCCTCCTTAAAGCAAGGTCCCTCGAGCCTTTTCTAATTATAATACTAGCTCATCTTCTATTGTACGAATTCTAGCTCTGTCTTGAGCTTTTCGTATAATATATATAGCTTTTAAGCTTTAATTATAGCCTTCGGAACGTTAGAATTAAGTCCTTCTAAGAATTCTATTTTATACCTATAATTTGCGAAGAAAGGTATAACCTTTGTAGTTTCCGTAAGGGAAGTATTATATACTAATTATACTATAGGTAATAATTTTACTTAATTACTTTGTTCGAAGTTGATATAGTTTTTTAAATATTATTCTACAATTTAGTTAATCCTTTCCATTTGTTCGTTTGTCTATAGGTGGTAGGCTGTTAATAACTTACTCTTAGTACTAAGTTTGTTTATTAATGCTTATTAGAATTTAAATACGAACTTAATATCCCTATTTATAATTTATTCCTTCGGCTAACCGTATACCGAAGTAACATTCTAATAGATTATATTTGCAAGCTACTTTACTAACTACGCTTCCTTATAAGGTAGGAAGTAGCTCTATTTAATTAACCTATTTACTACTACTAAGATGCTATTATATATAATTCTTATAGTAGTATTTGTAAATAGGAGTAATTTAATAATAAAGTCTATAGTTACCGAACTCTATAGTCTTTTTATAACTCTTAAAAGTTCGAAGAATCTATATAGCTTATATTTTATAACCTTAGTCCTACTATAGCGTTTATAGGCTTGTAATGTTCGAGCTACTTCGGTCTTTATTTTTAGAAAGTTATAGTATTATTATATTCGTACTATAGTTTTTACGATTCCTATATATCTTTTTATTTTAAAAGTATAAATTTTTATAATAAGGTTTTTTCGTTATTTTAATTATACGTAGGCTTTATTATAATACTATAGTTTAACGTTCTAGAGTATAGTTCCTTCTTCCTAATTACTTTCTTATTACTATTTATCTTCGAAGGTAGCAATAGTAACTTAGTATTTTAAAGATTAATGTTTAGCCCTATAAATAGCGTAATATTCTACCTATTTCTATAAAGGGTATATAAATAATTTATTTAGTTGTTTTTAAAATAGTAATATAAAAGCTTTTATTATATCTTTTATATAGTTTACCCTTCAATTTAGTACGTTAGTTCGGGCATTCTCCGATCCCTTGTTATAGTTAATTTTAAAGTTGAATTCTAATAAAAATTCGGCCTATTATATTTAACAACTATTAAGTACCTTGGTAGTCGTAAAGTACTATAGATTATTATAGTCGGTATAAATTTGTACTTTATAAGTAGTATTATTAAAGTATAGTTTCTATTCTTAAAATACTTCGATAATAATTAGGAATTCCTTATTATAAATAAAATAATTACGTTAGGGTCCTTCTAATTTCTTTAAAAAGAAAGCTATAGGATATAATTTTCCTTAGTCGTCGCGTTATTTTAATTATCCTCTAATAGCGTAATTTAACGTTTTAGTTTCAATTTTAAAGGGTTTATTTAGGTTAGGAAGTTTTAATACGGGGTCTACAATAATTGCGTTGTAAATCGCCCTAAAAGCTTCTTCCTCTAATTTTCCCTATATAAAGATAGTTTCCTTTTTAATAAGCTCGTATAGTAGTTTAGCGATTTTCTTATAATTACGTATAAATATATAATAGAAGTTTGTAAATCTTAAGAATCCGCGAATATTTATTATATTCCTAAGAATTGGCTAATTCCGTACGGCTTCTACCTTACTTAATTCTATCCTAACTTTATTTTTTAAAATTAAGTACTTAAAAAACACGGTTTCTTATATATAGAATTTACTCTTCTCTATATTAATTAAAAGCTTATATTCGTATAGTGCGTCTAGTACTTCCTTTATATATTTCTTATATTCTATAAGAGTTTTAAAATAAATAAGAATATTATTTAAGTAGTAAATAGCGGACTTGTCGAGGTAGGGTCGGATTGTATAATCGATAACGGATTAGAATATTATAAGTATATTAATTAACCCAAAAGATATAACGAAGTATTTATAGTACCCGTAGGGTATACAAAATACTATTTTCTATTAATTACCTTATTTAATCCGGATATAAGTATAGGTAATAAGTAAATTAAAGCGCGTAAAATATTATACTCCTCTTAGTTAATTTCGAATACGTAAAATTAGAGATAGGGGATAATTATTTCTTATAACCTCTTAATTTAGTTATTTATAATTAATATAAAGGCGTAGCTTTCCGTCCTTCTTCGGTATAAAGAGGATAGGATACCCTACTAGCAATATAAATTCCTAAATGTATTTTTATTTTAAGTTTTCGTTTAAGTACTTCCGTAATTCCACGTTCTATCTCTCGTTAATATAGCATACTTTAAAGAACTTAAGTTTAGTTCCTTCTTTAAACTTAATTTCGTAATCCTACGATCGTCGTAGCAGTAGTCCTTTAAAATACTTACTAACAAAAGTCGGGTGTTTTTAATAATCTATTAAGATTACTACTTTCGGCTTTTCTATCTATTAATTTTAATAATAATCGAACTTATACTAAGTATTAACTACGAATACTTCTACTAACGTTATTAACCTTTTTTTTATAACCTTAACGTTTTTATTAATAATATAAATTATAACTTCCTATATTACTTATAGTAAAGCTATAGGAATAATACTATTATAGCTTACTTCTTTCTATACTCTAGTCTTTTTATTAGTAATTAAGTACGTCTTAGGAGGTAAGCAGCTACTATCCTTCTAATTAATATTAGGATTATATACTATATATTATAGGTATCTTAGAATTATATCCTTAACTAGCCCTATATTAATAATATCGAAGCTAATTTCAATTATCTTTCCTTCTACTATAATAGGAAGTAATTATATTTTCCTTTTTACAATCTAAGTCTCGAAAGGTCCTTTTATTATAAAAGGAGCCTTTTTCTTTATTTAGGGAATTTTTAATTAATTAACGAATTTAAGTAAAATAAAGTTTAATTAAGTTTTAGAATCTATTAGTACGAAAGCTTAATAGTCTCCTTAATAAGCTACGACTTTAAGTTGTCGGTCCTTTTCCTTTCTTCGGCAGCTACGACTTCTATAGTTGCTATAGGGTTTTAAATCTTATTCTTTTAGCAGCTACTTCGTTAAATAATCCTTTTTATTTAGGGATTTAATTTTCGTCGGGCCTCTTTAAAAGCCCTAAGCCGTTTCCTAATTCTTAATTATAGTTATTAGGAGCGTCCTCTTTTATAAGTTCGTACTCGTCTAGCAAGTTGTATTCCTATAACTAAACTAAATAAGCGGCTTTCTCTTCTTCCGTATTATAGACCGAATTAACTTATTAAAAATAATTAGCAACTTCCTTCTTATAAGCTTTAGCTTTCTACCTTATATATATAAAGTAGTCAGCTATTAAGTATTATCCCTAGTAGGGGTCGTCGTTCTACTATCTTGTATAAGTATATATATTAAGTAGTAAGGTTGCGAATCTCCTAAGGAATAGCTATTTTTCCTATTATTTAAATAGTTATAAATTAAAGGCGAACTATTTATTAATAACGAGCGTATTATAGGGCTTGCTTCGGCTATAGATTCGAGTAATTAGCTTAGAATATTTTTACGTATTTAGTCTCCTAATAAGCTAGAAGCGATTTTCCCGCTTCTTTCTATAGTATTTATAACAGCCGTAAGTAATATATTAAAACTATAGTATCCAAAAGTGTAATAAGTAGAGAGGGTATATTTAAGTAGTATCCTCTTTTACCGGCTAATAAGCCCCTATCTCCTTAAGATGATTATTTTATAAAGTTATTAGCTCTCCTTCGATAACGATTGCGCGCTTCTTTTAAAAGTCGTTCTATTTTTCGTCCTCTTAACTCTTTTAATCATAGTCTTTTAAGGAGTCTATTTATTGGCCGGTAGCGAAGTCGTTAGAATGTTCGTACTTATATAAGTTAATAAGGTCTCGAATATTATTTTCCTAGGGTTTTAGTATTATAGGAGGTATAGTTACTATAAAGGTACTTATAATATATATAATTGTAAGGAGTTTTTAATTTATAATAGTAATATAATTAACTTCTTCCTATATTAACGCTTAATAGGGTTATTCCTTAGTAGTAGTTCGTCCTCGAAGTAGCTCTTACTAGGGGTCCTTTTAATTAGGGCTAACGTCTTCGTACTATTATCCTTCAGAGTCCGCGTCTTCCTAATTTTCTTAATTGTATTTATCTATAATATCCTTTAAGTTGTTATAGTAGTTAATACTAACGATCGTAATTATTCGTACTCCTTCTACTACGATAGCTTTAGCTTTCTTCTATTTTAATTACTTAAGGACGTAATAATTTTTCTTTATATGCCTCTTCTTTTTATAATTAAAATACTTAACTTAGGAGAAGTCGCGCTTACCTTAATTAGCTTAAGCGGCGTCGATTTTTATAGGTTCGGAATAAGTAGTTCTGGAAATATACGTGCCTTAAGTCCGTTTCTTCTTAATACTATTATTATTAGGCTTAAAAGGAATAAAAGAAGGTAGCTTTCTCTTCTTTTCCTATTTTCGTTAGAATTATCAATTATTAATATGAATAGCTTTGTCTATATAGGCGTCGATAGAGCCGGGCCGGTCCTCCTTATAGAGTTCGTTCTTAATTTTATTTTTAAAGCTATTATAAAATAGCTATATTAGCCCGTCGTTGTTAATATTACTACGGAGGGCGTTTTATTTAAAGAGCGTAGTATAAGCTAAAGTAGACTTCGTTTGTTAAAAATAGGTTAGGCGTTCTTAAGCCTATCGAATTTTATCCTTTTTTTTAAAGACTTTAGAGAGCGCTTAAGTAAATTCGGCATAGGAGTTTAAAACTTTCTTAGTAAAGTTTAAAGCCTCGTCTCCTTTTTCGTAATAGTTTGTAAGGATAGGCTTGTACTAAGTAAGAACTTTATTTACAAATTAAGTACCCGCGTAGGTTACTTTTTCGAATTTAGAAGCAAATTGTTCCGCGTAGAAGTAGAAGTAAGTTTGTATTTGAATTAAAAATCCGGCGAGGGCGGCTTACTAGTTATTAAACTCCTTAGGTGCGGACAACTTAACTCTCTTACGTTCTTTAGGAGGGACGCCTTCTCCTACCTTCGCTTTTAGACGGCTGGTGTTACCTTAAAGTTATATCTCTAGTTAGTTAATACAATCCTATATTACTTTAAGTTATTAATATAAAGTAGAGACGTTTAAGGGTTTATTCTAAGTAGTAGTTCTAGCGGAGGAAGATATAATAAAGCGAAGATACTTTTAATATTATCCGAGATAGGTTAAAGGGAGTAGTTAACGTGTAACGAACGGTAGTTTAATTTGCCTAAATAAAATAACTAAAGGTAATAACTATTAAAATTGTTTAGTAAAACTAAAGGGTTTATAATAAGTATATTCGTAATACTAGTCTTAATAATAGTAATTAATTAACTACTATCGAACTATCTAACAATTTAAGTTCTCTAGTTGCCCCTTTATACTTCGAGTACTTTTTTTAATTTCTATACCTTTAAATATCCTACTTACTCGTAGTATTAGCTTATTGTAAGCACTTGCTTACTATAAGCCCCGGATCGCTAGTAAGTACTAGCTTATTGTAAGTACTAACTTACTAATAAGCCCGTACATTCTATAAACACGCTTATACGCCCTTCTAACCTAGTTTTATTCTTTAATAATTATATTACTCGCTTTAAGTAGGGCTATCGGGTCCTAATAGCTTTGGCGGCCCCTATATCGCTTAAGTTCGTAATAATACTCGCTATGGTAAGAAGGGTTATTTTTCGGTAGAGTGTCGCTCTTATATTAATTTTAAAAAGGAAGTTAAACCTTTTAATAAGAATAAAAATAAAAATAAGAATAAGAATAGTAGTAATAATAATAGTAACGGTAGTAGTAACGGTAATAATAACGGCTAGTAGTAGTAGCCTACTTAAGGTTAATACGGTTATAGTTAGTAGCGCTCCTATAATAGCGGTAGCTATTAGGTTAATACTATAAGTACTATTCCTATTATAAATATACTAATAAGTATTTTAACTTTTAATACTTTTAGCTCCGGCGGTTACTACTACCCGCTCCTTATTTACTAACCCAACTTTATTAACCCTATTATAAGTAATAAGAATAATTCTATTTAGGGCTAGGGAAATATATAGCCTCGTAATTAAATCGCGCTTAAAGGTACTAATTTAAAGGATAAGGAGGAAGATAGGAGCCTATCCTGATATAGTTAAATATTATAAAAATAAATAGATCTTTAGTAAATAGCTATTATAAATACTTTAATTTATTAAATTTCTCTATCTACTTATTTAACGGATTATATAAATTATACTACTCTATTTTTATTAATAGCGGTTATACCGCTCTCGGTTTTATTAACCGCCGCTTCGTTTATTATTACTATCTCCTTTATATTAAGCTAGCAACCCTTAAATTCCTTTACTTAGTTAATAGCTACGCTAAAGGTAATATTACTCACTTTTCTAAATTAATAATATAAGTAAGCGTTTACTACGAAATTATTAATTTATTTATCTATAACTTAGTAAAGGACAACCTTATTGTCTTAAGCTACCCTTAGTTAATATACTATATTCCTAGTATTAATTAGCCTAATAACTCTTTCTACTTCGGCCCCGCTTATAAATAATATAATTACTTCCTTCGAAGAGTTTTAACTTATTTTTATTATATTCCGTTATTTAAACGGTATACCCTCTTAATAATACCCCTAAACGCGGCCGGTATACGCCTTACTTATAGGAAGCCTTCTTTCAAAAAAGTCCTTAACGAAGGAGAATTAAAATTGTTATAAATAGAGTTTGCTTGCCGCTTATTTATTTCTACGATTGTAAAAAGCGCCCCCCGTTAAAGATTTAGCTAGTTTAAAAACTATATAGCTAACTATTTGTACTACTATATTTAATAAAACCCCCGTCGGCCTTAATAAAACGCTTATACTTTTAATTTTCTTATAAAACCCTAAGCTCCCTATATAGTCTTAATACTAAGCTAAATAGCTAAAGGAGTCCGTACTAAAGCTATAGACTATAAGGTTCTAATCCGCTTACATAGCGTCCTTAGCGGACTTATTAACTTTAATAATATTAAGGAACTTTCTGTAATTAGCTTTAATTAGCTAGCTAAAACGTATAAACTTCGTATTATTTATATAATTAAAGCTAATATAGAAGAGGATATTAACAAGATAATAGAAAAGAATAAAATAAAAGAAGAAGGAAGCGTCCTAAATCCTTAGAGTATAAGTAATAACTTAATAGAGAATATAATTAGAAAGGTTTTATTAAATTAAAGTTAGAAGTATGAAAGGTTTTTTAGCGTTAATTATTATTAATAGATTAATAGTTTAGTAGGGAAGGAAAACGCGGCTACTTTATACGTTATAAAAGTCGCTAACTCTATACAAATTAATAGTATTAGTAATAATTTCCCGCGCTATAAAAAGGCTATTAATAAATACTTTAAAGCTAATAGTATTAGTATTAATAAGATTACTTCTAAAGACGTTACTAAATTTTATAAGAAAGTAAATAAACTTCTAAAAATTAATACTTAAATTTAAATAAACCTCTTTAAATAGTACTAGTACTATATTAGTATATTTAAGTAGGAAGGTGCTAAAATCCTTCCTTATTACGAACTTAAGCGATACAAGGGTCGCTTAAGCCGTTAGGACCCGACTGCCTACTTGTAATAATTAGTACAACCTTTAGGAGGTTAAATACCGACCCAAAGGGCGTATATAGGCTTACGAACGTACGAACTTATAGTAAGTAGGGCTTATAGTAAGTAGGGTTTATAGTAAGTAGGGCTTACGGTAAGTAAGGTTTATAATAAGCTAATACTATAAGTAAACTAGTATACGAGTAAGTAAATACTTAGAGATATAGGAATCGAAGTAAGTACTTAAAGTATAAAAGGACGATTAGAGAACTTAAATTATTAAATAGTTCGATAGTAGTTAATTAATTACTATTATTAAAACTAGTATTACGAGCATACTTATTATAAACCCTTTGGCTTTACCGAACGACTTTAATAGTTACTACCTTTAGTTATCTTATTTAGGTAAATTAGACTACCGTTTGTTATATTCCCTCTAACCGCTTTTATAATTTTGAATTTAAGTTCCGTTTAGGAGTTATATTGCCCGCCTCCCGCGGCCGCGCGCGTTTAATTTAAACGAGCTTAATATTATTAAAAAGTAGATTAATAATAACTTTAAGAAGAAGTTTATTAGGCCCTCCTAATATAAGGGTTCTACGAAGTATACACGTAGGTAAGCTTTAGTAAAAGTTGTAATATTCGACAAGGAGAAAAAAGGAAGTCTGTGCTAGTCTAGTACAGAGTTTACAGCTAAATATAGGTAGCACGTAGAACGTGCTCGAAATTTGAGTGCCCCCGGCAGGCAAGACTATCCCGGTAGGCAAGTTTGACAGGGTAGGCAAGTTTGATAGGGTAGGCAAGCCTAGCTTGCACTCGTGCAAGCTAGGTGTAACCTTTGGGCGCTAGTTCTATAATATTTAATTCGAAGTATTAGTACTAGTTCTATTCGTTAAGAAGTTAGGTAGCGGAATTTATATTTGCGTCGACTATAGAAATATTAATAACGTAACTTTTAAATCCCGCTACCCGCTACCGCTTATTAAAGAGACTTTAAACGCGATCTGCCGCGTTAATATTTTTATTAAGTTCGACGTTATTATAACTTTTAATAAAATTCGTATTAAATAAGGCTACAAGTAGCTAACCGTTTTTATAATATAGTTTAGCCTATTTAAGTCCCTAGTCGTTCCTTTTAGCTTATAGGGCGCTCTTAGAGCTTTCTAAAATTATATTAATAATATTCTTTATAATATCTTTAACGCCTACGCGACCGCCTACTTTAATAACGTCCTTATTTACTTAAATAATATATAAGATTATAAGTAGTATATTATTAATATACTTAATAGGCTTACTAAGGCGGGCCTTAGCGTTAATATTAATAAATACGAATTTTATATAATACGTATAAAATATTTAAACTTAATTATTACCCCGGGCGGTATTGAAATAAACTTAAAAAAGGTTAAAGTAATTATAGAGTAGTAAGCTTTAGAGTTTAAAAAGTTCTTACAATCCTTTTTAGGGTTCGTAAACTTCTACCGACGGTTTATTAAGAATTTTTCAACTATAGCGACCCTACTTTACAAATTTATAAAGAAAAATACAATTTGGACTTAGAATAACACTTATTAAAGGGTATTCGAGTTGCTTAAGAAGGCTTTTACTAAAGGCCCTATTTTAAAAATCTACGATTGGACTAAAAAGACTATTATTAAGACGGATACTTTTAATTAGGCCGCCGGCGGTACCCTCTCGTAATATAAAGACGATAATATTCTTTACCCTATAGCTTACTTCTTTACTAAATATACTTCGTAGGAATATAATTATAACGTTTATAATAAAGAGTTACTAACTATTATTAAAGCCTTAAAGGAGTAGAAGCTAGAGTTCGAAGAAGTTTAATAGCTATTTAATATTTTAATTAATTATAAGAATTTATAGACTTTTATAATTAATAAGTAGCTTACTTAGTAGTATATACGCTAGTTTTAATTTTTGTCCCGCTTTAACTTCTTAATTAAATATACCCCCGGCTCGAAAAACCTTCGCCTAAATACCTTAAGTTGCAAGCCCAACAACTACTTAAATAGCGAAGAAGACGACTACTTAATCGTCCGCAAGAAGGCTCTATTAAATCCTTTATAATTCGAAGAAGGATATTTCGAATTTAAAGACTTCGCCGTTAGCTTCTCGTTGTGCTTACTAAGTTAAAAGGACTTTAATACTAAGTCTACCAACGACTTAATTCGTATAAGTTACGAAACTTTTATTTTCTTATAAGAGTTAATATTATATTTAATAAACGAGTTTTATTAGTAATAGCTTCTAATAATTAAAAAGGTTTTCTACCGTACGTTCTCCAAATATTATACTATTAATAGCATTATAAAATAGCGGAATAGAGTTATTATCGACTCTTATAATAAGAATCTCTAGCTCTAACTTATTAATCGCTAGTACAACTCCCCTAGCGTAAGTTACCTAGGTTATAATATTATATATAAGTTCCTACAACGCGATTTTTTTTAGGAGGGCATATATAACGATATAAGGCTTTTCTATAAGGGTTATTTACTTTACGTAAAAACGAAGTTATTAAAACGCGGCTCCGCTAGTTATTTAAAACCTATAATTGTTATTTTCGCACCCTAAATTAAAATTTTAGTCGATTATATTACTCCGTTACTGAAGAGTACTTACCTCGGCTAAATATTTAAATATATTATTGTTATTATTAACTACCTAATTAAAATACGTTATTATATTACAAGTATAACCTTCGAGCCTAAGGAACTAGCCTACTATTTTATTAATTATATTTATTCGATTTATAACTTACTAAATAGTATTCTATCTAATAGAGGTACTTAATTTATATTACAATTCTAATCTACCTTCTATAAGAGATTGTCCGTTATTTACAAGCTAACTTCCGCCTTCTACTTGTAAACTAACGCTTAAACCAAACGTATTAACGTAAAAATAAAATAGTTTTTAAAACTCTATATTAATTAAGTATAAACGAACTAAGTAAAGTAGTTACTCCTCGCCGAATTTGTAAGTAATAATACCGTATCCTTAATTATAAGCATCTTCTCCTTCTTTATAAACTACGGCTATTACCTTCGTATAAATACTAAACCTCGTACCCCGCCGCTATTAAATCTATTACTAATTTAACTCCGTAAGTATTATAAAGCTAACAAACTAATAGACCGCTTCTAAAAGATTTAAGACTTTGTAATTTAATAATTATAGCGTATATAAGAATAATGTAAAGATAATACTAATAAGAAGCGTATTAACTCGCTTAAATACTATATTAGTAATATAATTCTACTAAATACAACCAACTTTATTAACGGCCGGCTATACGTAAAACTTGTTCCCTACTAGGAAAGCCTATTTAAAATTATACGCGCTAAGTTTTATATTATTTACCTCGCTCTACCAACTAATATAAAGTACTCGCTAGTTTTCTACCTTTCTATAGTATAATTATAATTTAATAAAGGATTATTAGAGTAAAACACTTTATTAAACGTAAGGGTAAATAACGGCCGCGTTATAATTCGAATAAATAATTAGAAAGAATATAAAGAATAAGCTTTCGAAAAAGTTTATCGACTACGTTTAATTAGGCGGTAACTTATACTACTATTACTACGTTAAGTAGAAAACTAATAACCCTACTTAGAAACTTATTAATAATATTATTAATTATAAATACTACTTATAGTAATTCTATTATAAGAACTTAAATAAGCTTATCTTATTAGAAGTTTAGAGCCTATTATACCGCCTCGCCTCTGACTCTCTAGCCCCCGCTTCCACTTTTAAGTTTACTCTAGAACCCTCGCGGCGCCGCTCCGCTCGCTTCCAATAGGAGACCGCCTCCGTAATTAATATAACGAAACTATTCCTAAATATAATTACAGTAGTTAAAACGGATATAACGGTTAGTAAGGAGGTAGAGGATAAATTGTACTTAGTATTTAGAAAGGTTATATAACGGTTAATAAATATATAGTTAGGAAAGTTACCTCCAACGTAGTTTGTAAATTACAATAGGATAAATTTAGAAGAATAAGTTTATTATTATATATATATATAAATCTTTTAACTTTACGAACTTCTTTTAAAGGGGAATAATATTATAAAGCTAGCTTATAGTATAATTATACTATACTAACTACATATATATTATACTAGAGCTAGTATTATAGTTTAAAGTTATATACTTACGTATTAATTATATATTATATAATTACGTATAGTCTTACGTACGCGCGTACGGACTAACCTATTAAGCTCTCGCCTATATAGTTAGTCCTCTACGTATACTTCCTTTCCTCTCCTTTATATAATAACGTATATCTTATTATACCCTTAATAGTACCCTCTTGCCCTGTAATAAAAAGGCAATTAATACCCGTTATTATATATAATAGTACTATATTATATTTAAATATTATAATAAACTAAACTAAGTAATTATTATTTTAGTACTAATAGTATTTTATAAATTAGATAGTTTTAGTACCCGGATTATTTTTTAGCTATTTTATTTTCTTTATTCGAATTTAAATTTTAAGTAAAAAAATAAAATATTTAAAATTCGACTATAAGTTCTCCGGCGAAAAAGGCTTAGTCGCTAGCATCCTAATTACTTACGCCCGGTCTTACATCCCGGTTATAAGCCTAATTATAATTGGAATTAACTATTAATATACTTCCACCTTACTTACATACTATAGGAACTTTCAAAGGAGGAGGAAAATAATAAGGATTCAACTATTAGAAGTAATATTGAGAGTTCAACTGCTTCGATTAGTTCGAATATCTTTAAATACCGTACTATAAACAACTAAACTTACTATAGCGATAGTATAACGGATAGAGAGTATTGTAACGGCCTAGTTATCCGTCGCAACTATATAAGACTACTTAAGCGACCGAACTGCCAGCTTCGGTTACTTGTACCCTTTTACGGGGACACGGGCTAGCTAGCGTAGTAGTTGGTAATAATCGTAAATGGCTTGTTTTGCCGGAGGCCGACGAGTTCGGGTCGCCAAGTTTGAAGGGCTCAGATAACGGCGAGCAACTCTTTATCGTAAATAGGGTAATTATACTCCGCATTCTACATAGTCTCTAAGAAGAAAGCAATTGAGTGCTATTCTCTAGTGTCCTCCTATAGCTGGGACAATACTCCTACTAATACTCCGTCGCTAGCATTCGTTTCTACCCTCGTCTCGGCCTTATAGTGGAAGTGTCTCAAGAGCAGGGCTTCTACGAGCAGTCTCTTACGTTCCCCAAAGGCGGCCTAACACCTATCGGTCTATGTAAAAGCCTCTCCCTTTCGTATCAGGTTCGTAAGTGGGCGGGCCACGCGGCCGTAGTCCTTAATAAACTTCCGGTAGAAGTTGTAAAATCCTAAGAAGGACTGCACCCTTCTCAGATTGGACGGCACTGCCCATTCCTTGACAACCTCCACCTTCTCTAGGTCAACCGCGACACCCTTACGCCCTACGATGAATCCCAGGAATTTGGTTTTGGCGACGTGAAATTCGCATTTCTTGAGGTCCGCTTGCAAGCCGGCATCTTTCAACTTCCGGGGGACCTTCTTAACGTAGTCCTTATGTTCCTCCAGAGTGTCGGAGTAGATTAGGATGTCGTCGATGTAGGCGGTATAGAAATCGTCTAAGTATTCGCCTAGAACCGAGTTGATAAAGCTTTGGAAGCTGGCTGGTCCGTTGGTAAGACCGAACGGCAGTACCTTGTACTTGAAAGCTCCTATCCCGGTACGGAATGTTGTTAACTCCTCGTCTTCTGGCCTCATACGAATACGGTGGAAGGCTTGTCGTATGTCGATCTTAGTAAACTATTGCGCCTTGGCGACTTTGGCGAGGGTCTCTTCGATCAGCGGTAATGGGTAACGATCTTTGCGAGTGATTGCGTTGAGCTTTCGATAGTCTACGCAGAAGCGGAGACTTCCGTTAGCCTTCTTTACGAACAAGACGGGTACTGCCTACGGGGACGAGTTTGCTTCGATGAATCCCTTTGACAGGTTTTCCAGAATATACTTGCGAACTGCCTCCAGTTCGTCTAGGGACATCTTGTATAGAGGACTGTAGCCGAGTTCTTCGGGTCGATAGCCTTCTTCGAGCTCGATCTTGTAGTCGCAAGGTCGATGCTCAGGTAGCGTGTTGGAGTCGTATTTGCTGAAGACTTCGATTTCGTCGTGGTATTCGGGAGGAACCGTACGGAGAGCTTCTTCGCGGAGCTCTTTTTCGTCGCGGGGAAGCGGTTCCTAGGCGGGGTCGTCGATGACTCGTTTCTGTTGGATAAATCGGTCGATCTCGAAGATACTCGTCGAGTAGGTTGTCCGGTTCTCCTTTTTGACGGAACGTATAAAGAGGTCGCCGTCTAGTATATATATCTGAGTGGGGCGATACTTGTACCATCCCGTGCCGTCTCGTTTAAATTGGTAGGTGCCTTGGGTATCCGATCCCTATTTGCTATCAGCGGGCTGTTTTCGGCAGCGGGGACGCGGCTTGGGTTTTGGAGACAATACTGTAAGGTGGGTGAGGTTAGCTAAGTTCCGTTCCATTTTGCTCAAGGGATCAGTCTTCTTAAGAATCGCGGTGGGGTTCTGGAGAAGACAACGCGGTCGGGCATAGCCCAGCTCCTCGGTATCCTCATCTCGGGTATACTAGAGATCCGCTGGGGTAATGGGGACCGTCCGGGGTTCAGAGTCGGACGCGGCTTCAAGCTCCAGAATCCGTTTCTCGATTTCTTTCTGGTATTATCGCGCCTCGCGGCGATATTGGTCGCGGGCCTCGAGGTCGGCTTCTTTCTTGCGGTGATCGGGGAACGGTTGGTCCGCGGGGATAGGCTCCGTCGAAGTACAGCCGTTCGTGAGACGGGTAGCGGTTCGACCGCTGTTCTTGCCGTCCGCTCGTCGTTTATCTTCTCTGGCCATCAGCGAGTCGCGGCGTTCTGCGTCTTTTTGATGAGTGGGATCAATGGTAGGCGGCGAGTCGCGGACCTCAAAGCTAGCAGATCGCATCCATTTAGGGTCTGGCTTCCATTCGGGGCGGAATAAGAGCCTTCGGTGGGCGCAGTCCACCCAGACGTCATGAAGATCCAGCCATTTTCGGCCGATGATAAGGTCGTGAGCTATGTTGACTACGATGAAGCAATCGGGCGGGGCGGTTCGATTCTGAATCCTCAAAGCAGCTTTAATGACCTCTTTGATGCTTTGGTTCGTCTTTCCTTGGTAATCGCTGATTCCTCGAGCTAGGAAGTCGCTGGTTGATTACACCAGCAATCGTCGTCTCAACCTTTCTGCAAACGCGGTACTGATGAACAAATGACCGTTTGCTCCTGTGTCGATTAAGGCATCAGAGGTGGATAAAGACATTCCGTTATTGACCAAGGTACATTGAATGAGTAAGGGTTCTCCTCCCAGAAAGGGTATCAAATTGAATCCTTCTCCATGTTTCTGTCTATCTTTTTTCTGTTGTTCTGCAACCGACACCTCCCCTGGAAAGGAGTCTAGTTCACCCAGGGTAATCAGTTTCCCTGTTCGTTGGTGGCTGGAGCCTCCTGTCTGTTGTCGTGAGCCGGGTGACGGTCGACAATGGCGGCAACGCGGTCGCGACGTTCACGGTCGAAACGTTCCTTCTCGGGACAATCACGCTTGGTGTGACCCCTTTCTTTGCAAAGGAAGCATCTTCCCTCGTTGAACAGTCGGGTAGTCTCTTCGTGACGGTCGCTGGTTTGACGAGCGGCGCCTCCACCTCCACCAGCAAGCTTGAGAGCGGATCTAGAACCGGAGCCAGATCCCTTGTTGCTTCCACCGGAGTGGTTGTTCTTGCCTGACTTGGAAGCAGCTTTATTCTCGTCAGCGATGGTCTTCAACACTTGTCCAAAACCAGAGCAGTCCATGCAGTACGACTCGAAGGAGATGGATGAGTCGCGGTGCTTCGCGCCCATCTGTTTCTTGTACTCAGCGGGGAGGCGTTGAAACAGCTCCCGCTTCCACTCGGTCTTGGGACGTTAGCACTCGCCAGCCATCCGAACAAACTTGTTCTTAAAGAAGTCAAAGTTGTCGTTGTCCTTCATCTTCAGCTTCGTGAAGTTCTGGAGGGCGTTCTCCTCCTAATTAGGGTCGTAGTACTGACGCCACAAATGGGTCATCAGACCGGAGTAAGTCTTGATCTGGTCCGGATGGGTTTCACGCAGGTAGACATCAAGTCGCAGTAAGCGTAACCTCCCAGACGACTCTTGACGTACAGGAACTTGTCACGGTCGGAGGGGTAGTGATCAGCATTGATCTCCAGCTTGTCCTGGATCAGATCTGATAGGGGAATCCCTGGATTACCCTACCTTTCTGTATTATAGCTTAGATTAGCTGTGACAGCCCAGATTAGCTGAGCTGTCATGGAGGCTTCCATGCCCAGTCTGGGCATCCAGACTGCAGTGCTCGAGCCACCCCGTGGCTCGTGCCCTGGCTCTCCGCACGGCATATCCTTTCTGTGCAGACAGCTGGCTGGGACAGCCTCCTCCTCCCTTTGACAACATCCTTCTTTTTTACTATGACTTCCAGTATGGCTTCACTTTGTTGATCCTGACCGTAGTGAAGTCTTATTTCTTTTATTCCCGTATCAAGATCGTACCAGGCTTCGAAAGGGACGTCGTCTTCCTTGTCCTGGTGGTGATACTTTGGGGGGTCGGCTTGCTTGGTGCTACGGCGGGAGCCGCTGGAGCGTTCTCCATCAACAGGGTCAACGTCGGGGGGTAGGGTCGAGAAGTGGGTAGAGGCCCGGAGAGGAGCCTCACTGGCGTCCCTCTCAATGCTGGGAAGTACCGCATCTTTGGCTTTTCTCTTATTCTTGGGCACTCCTTTGCCAATGCTCAAGTCTGCAATGATATCTTTCAATCCCCAAATGACATCCTCTTTCTCGACAAGGGAGTCTTTCAGCTGTGGACCATAGCAGGATCGGTAGCAGAGGAGTCCGCGGGAGTTTCATAATGGTCAGCCAAAGCGGGGACCCAGTCGTGGATAGTCTTCAGTTTGACGTTCAGGTAGGAGACGAGGCGGTGAAGCTCCGACATTTGTTCCGCTCGTGCCATACTCATGATGGACAGCAACTTGAACTCTTGAAACATGGCCTGAGGGTCCTTGTCGCACAACTCGGTGAACTTCTCCTCATCGAGGTAGTCGGAGTAAGGCAGGTTCGAGGAGGGAAGGAGTGGCTGGAAAGGGACACAGGGCACGGAGTCACGGATGAACAGTTCCGCGAACTCCTCCATCTTCGGCTTCAGGTCAACGGTGACGTCCCTTCTAGTCACACGGGCGTCGAAGGTCTTGGTGTCTTCGACCGCTTGCGAGAGGTACTTGGTGAACAGGTCGAATGACAGCTCGGGGTACTCGTCCCCGTCCGTATTCTTAGCCACCGCATCCGAGTGCCTCGTCGGGCGACTTCAACTGGTTGTGTATGTGGTATAGGGACTTCTTGCGAAGTATCGTGGATTTGCCGCGAGAGCGTTCCTCATCGGGGCAAAGGGCGTTGTAACGTTCTTCGTCGAAACGAACGGCGGCGCGCGCGTTCTCCTGGATAACGGGATCCACGGGCTTGTGCTTGGGCGTTGTCTTCCTATTCTTGTCGTCAATGACGACCTTCTTCTTGTCGGGCTTAGGCTCAGTAGTGGCCTTGTCCTTCTCTTGCTCAGGCTCGGAATCAGAAGGATCATTGCCCTCATCCCCGTCGCCGTCTCCACCCTCCTCACTGAAGAAGGTATCGTCGCGCTTGCCATCAGAGGCATTCTCGTGACGGTCTTCGTGATTCTCGGTTTGCTCGGTGCCTTTACGGCTGCCGGCACTGTTGCGTGTCAGGCGTGGTGCCATCGTGTTGTCGGTTTGTCGTAGGAAGCTCGGTGCCTTGAGTACTTGCGACAGATCTTTTCTTGATTCGGTTCGGTGGGATTTAACCTTCCCAGGTAGATTGCTGGGTTGATCTGAAATAATGCAAGGGCACAGTATGGGAGAGTCGAAGGCAAAGCTAAGATTCCATCTATGACAGAAGATTTCAGATAAGGAGAAGAAAAGAGGAAGAGAACTAGATACAAGCGTGCAAACCCAAATAAATACCCTAGTCGCTAACAGCCAACGCCGTCACAGAAACCTGATACATTAATAGAACCTGCACCTAAGTCTTGTCGTTGCCCAAATAGAAGGGGGCGGTTCTGTGTACTCAAAACCGCAACGCATCTTGCCGATCCTATCGCAAAAATTTCAAAACATATCTATCCTCCCAGTCAATGTGGCTCCCAACCAGTCGCTCCCACTGTAGCGATGCTTATTCCGGCTTCCGACCCCATGCAACACGTGCCACGAAATACCCGTGGAGGTTGGGATCATTCATTTCCCTTTTCATGTGACGGGCAAAAGCTTTCGCTTCATCCGGAGTCCAGCCAAGGACTGAATTCCAGATGTAGTTGATGTATCCTAGAGTGTATGTCAGGATTGGCTGGATCAATGCTCATGAAGGAAGAGGCGAGGCGGGTGCGGAGGGGGGTTAATGACGACCCAGCTTACCTTCCATATCCTCTTCAACGGCTAACTTCCACCAAAGACCCCTTTCCGATGCTTCCTTCTCGGGGTGCCAGACACCTACCGGGACCTGAATATCTTTGAATTCAATATCAATAAACCCAGCTGCCTCCATTCCTTTCCGCTGGAGATCCTCTTCGTATATCGCAAATGTTCTTCCAAGCTTTCTACCACCCTCTTGGAAAACCTTAGCCCATTGTTCCAGAGCAGAACCTTGCTTCACTGTCCCGTCGTCACACAAGAATCGACATCCCGTACCATAACTCTCCACATAGCCTCCGGGCTTGGCAACTCGATAGGCGTTCCTAAAGAGGGCATCCCAATCATCAACAACGCCTGCGAGCATACGTAGGTTAATGAAGTCGAATGTATCATCAGGCCAGGTCCATTCCTTGTTGCAATCCTCTAGCTCAAACTTAACGCTCGGAGGTACCCAAGAAGGTTGGATAGGGGAGACATCAGTTCCTATAACTTCAGCATTGGGGAATTCGTCGGCAAAGTCGCTGAATATGCAATTGAGTAAGCCATCCATGTGCGGTCAAGTAAGCCGTCTAATAAACAGAAGACAACGTAGAGGACAAGACTTACATCGCCCACAGGCCAGAACCCGTCGCAATATCCAGTACCTTCTGAACCTTCTTTTGTTCGAGAGGCGACAAGAACAGCTTTCCTCCCAGTTGTACCATCATAGCGTGATGCCTTCTCCGGTTATTAGCTGTTTTATCCGAGAAGGTACGGCTACGTTGCCAGGGGATTGTGCAGATGCTTACATAATCTCCATCGCATCAACGTGGCGTTGGTCATTGGGCTGCCATGCCTCGGCGCTACCGATTTCGGCGTGATACGTTCTCCCGTGGACTTCGCGGTACTGGAAAATGCTCGAGCTTAGAGAAGCGGTGGTTGAATTGAATGAGCCGATGGAAGACGCCCCATCATCTGCATCCTCTTCAGGGAGCTACAAACCTGGGCGGGGGTGTTAGCAGGCGCAAGCCAACTTGACGACCAGGAAGCTGCTTGAGGTAGTTACCGGTTGCTCCGTCCAATAGGTTGCAGGAAGAATACCAGCTGCGTCTTGCGCCTCAGCGCTGAGCGGGGTCGGGGCAGCTGCGGGTNNNGCCAGAAGCTCTGGGGGAAATTGTGTAGCGTCGTAAGTTGAGGACCTGGGACTTGGGACAGAGTCGTTCCATAGGCAGGACTTTAAACCAATTTGGTCGAGGGGTATCGTACGGCTAACGGCAAGAGTGTACAGTCTCTTTCACGGTCACATTACTGTGAAGCGCGCACGAAACACCACAAATTACTAGAGTTCCTTCCTAATGCGGTCCTAGGGCTATGCAATTGGTGAGACCGTGATCGTACAGTGGAAGACTGGGTTCTGGATTTCCAGGGGTGTGTTTGTCGGACCAATCGACAGGTGCCAAACATCGCTTCTGCAAGCTGCGGGATCCAAATAGCTCCTGTTTGCTATGCCTGTGGTATGCTGCAGTCCCCTGCCACCGAACTCTCTGACTCCAGCTTAGACTGCTGGTTGACGCCGAATCGATGGATTTTTGCATTATATTGAAGCCATCTACCCTCTCCCTCCATGGCAATCCTGTAGCCCAAGTACAGAACCCGTGTGATTCTTTCATCGAAGAGGGAAGCCGATTCAAAATACTTCTCATCGTCGATGATCTTGTCTTCCGAGAACCAGTCGCTAGGAAATACTTCTCAACCCACAGAAGGCCGCGCATGGCAAAGTCCTTAGGCAGAGGACGGGGAATCTCTTCGTTCTCCGGTCTGGGAAACTGATCGCTCTCAAATCGGTCATATGCGGAGTAATCCCGAAGCAAGAAATTCAGCTGGTAGGATACCATCTGCCAGGGAAACCCTAGTGCAAAGTGAACCATGGCCTCCGGCAATGACACCAAATGGTAGACAAAAGCTAGTGTGGCATGGAGATATGGAACTACATTAAGGTTCTCCTGTTGTCTAAAGACGACATCATGTGTCCTGTTGGCCAGCCTCAGAGCTGTTTCGAGTTGTGGATCTGGCTCGGCCCCCTCGGTGCCAGTCATGGTTTGGTTAGGGGATTCATCACTGGCGCTTGCTTTAATAGCTCGGTAAATTGGGTTCTTTTCTTTTCCCCAACCAATGATGGCACAACAGTTTGCAATAGCAATGTGGTATCTGTCTAATGTTAGGACTAAACTTGGGAAAGAAAGGAAAGATGTCGATTGCACATACCCTGGCTCCCGCCACTGATATCCTGAAACGTGAATATGGTTATTAAGGGCCTTTAAGAAATTCTCCATATAATGTTCCAGCTTGTCCTTAGATTTGCCACTGAACATGACGCCGTGAATCTGAACAAATGCAAGATCGATATGGTGCAATCTTGAGTGACGACTCGAATCGGAGCCCAAAACAGGATCGAAAAGCATCATGATGCTGTCACGAGCCGAGTTGAAAGGGATTGCCACACAGAGAGACTTCGCGTAATAGTAAAGTTGCTGCACCGCGTTCGAGCGGGAAAGAATGGCAAGATGATGATAGAGGCGCCCGGTTGTGGGAGACTTATCGGAAGCCTTTGAGTACCAATCCCGGCTCACGCCAGTCCATATCTTTCGGTCACAGAGATTGTCCTTCTCAATGGCAATTCGATAACGGCTCAGATCCCCAAGACACTCGACCCAAGTCTCTTCGAATGCAGGCACAGTTTCGTATAGCAACGCCATTATAGAGTACGCTAGGTAGATGAATGTGTGCATGTGTTCGAGACTCCCAGGAAGACGGTGCCTCAGCAATTCAAGAAAGCTGTGGATTCCGTGCTTCCACATCCGGGCCGGCATCGCGTACTTGGCCGCCAATCGTCTCAACGCCGGACTCGCAGAGGGGTGTTGCGAGGCAAGGAAAAAGTCGTGATGCTCGTGCAGAAGAGTGCGGTGTAGGGCGATCAAGGCTTGCCATTGCTCATCGTTGATGGGCTTGTTGGCAGGATCGGGCTCGGCCTTCTGGACGTTGTCGACTTCGATGCATTTGCTTTCGACCATACATCAGCAAAACTAACAACCCCCAAGTCATGATCTCCTTCCTCACCCCCCTCGCCGATGACGGCATCGGCTACTCCTACGGCTACGTCTTCACAGGCACCAACCTTCTCGGCGCGCTCTTGGTCTGGTTCTCCCTGTACGAGTCCGTCAGCCTGTCCCTCGAAAACGTCGACCTCATGTACAGCGAGCCGGGCATCAAGCCGTGGAACTCGCACAAGTGGATGCCGCCTGGCTATATCACACGCATGCAGCGCGATGATGAGTATTTCCACCATCCCGAGAAGGGGTCTGATGGTCTTGGAAACGGGAACGGAAGCGGGGAGATGCAGCCGCAGGTGGAGAGGGAGGAGAAGGTTAATGCGAGGGTTTAGGCTTGGCTAGGTGGTGTATGTAGGGCAGTGGTGTGATTGTTTGTTTCTTTCCTTTTTTCTTTCCAGTTCAAAATGTGCATATGGGGAGAGTGTAAGATATGTACGGATAAGCCGTCGCAAGGCGTTTGGTTCATATTTGTATAGTTCTTTTGGAACATAGCGGTTTTGGTCAATTTCCATGGTATTAACGAATCGTGAGGATGAAGCAGCACATGGGAACGATTGATCACAGGGAGTTGTTAGGAGAGTGGTGCTCAAGCATGAGGCCCATCATGCCAATGTCAACCATCCAATCACCCCAGAGTGGTCATTTGTAGTGCGGGATAGAAGGGAGACCCAGTGCCGACACGGAAGGATAATCACAGGGCAAACCGACGGCTAGGAGCTCCCGAAACACATGGCATCGCTTTCCAACAAGTAAGAGTCTCGTGTACCGATAATTCTCTCCGTTGCTGTTGAAGCCGCTTCACTCGTAAATAAGTGCATCTTCGACTGCTCCAGTCTCATTGTTCTTCATCCAAACCTCCAAGTTTTACGTTCGGACAATCAGAGTGTTCCTTGGAATTTCAACATACCTAGGTACATATCGACCTTTCAGACCAACATTTTCACATTCGTCATATTTTCCGTCAATCACCCAGCTACATTTCCTCCCGTAGCCTGCCGACATGTTACCTCTACCTCTAACACCCAAGACCACCGAGAAGGCCGCTTCTGGTCAGGTCTACGCCCGAATTGTCGAAGAGGTAGAAAGCAACATGGCGCTAGTTCAACACTCCTGCCTTGTCTGCCGATCTGATGGACAAAATTGTACTTGACAGGATGACATCAACCACTACTCCGGTTGAGTGGAGAACATATCATCAGATGCCAACATCCATCGTTTGCAGCTGGAAACGTTATTTGACTCCATCTATAGTCTTGACGCCGCTGCTTGCACCGGATTTGATAGAGCGAGAGGCAACAGGGGATGGGATACACGTTCTGAGTTACTCAGGACTGTACTGATATCCCTCGCTAGCTTGATCTTTGTCAGAACAAGCACGACGATCACCATGGGGACTTTCGGTCCTAGCTCTAAAGAACTTGGATTAAAGGAGTGTATGACGAAGCTTGTGGCGAACGAAGGAATTGCTTCCCTTAAAGCTGATTTTGAACTGGTAAGCCAATCTCTCATCCTCCAGTGTACAATCACACTCGATATCTCCCTGGCCATCAAGATTGACAAGCATACAACGCAGATTCTCAAGCTTATCACCAAGCTCACCGAATCCCCTTCCCTGAAGCCCGAAGAAACCTTGATACGCGCCAGACGATGAGGATGTCCGAGGCATTGCGCCTCTGCCAGATTCGGAGGACATATCATAGGGAAAAAAAAAATGACAGAAAGGCGGAACATTATGAGGCTCGGAAAGAGACGGATGGAAGACAGATCAGAGTAATGGAAGGAGGGTATGTCTATTGTCCAGTGTTCACCAACCTCTCGAACGAAACCACGAGCAATGCCTGAAGTCCTCAAGGAGTAAAACCGTGATAATGTGCGAGAAAACAACTTGTTATTCCACCCAAAACATGAAGTGACACCGGAGGGTAAGGCAGATTCCCCAGACGTAGTAACCGTGACTGAGCCTGGCCGGCCGGTCTGGTCGGGTCCCCAGAGGCCGGAAGCCCGGAGCTAGGCCGGAGGTACAGGCCGGCAGGCGGGGCACCAACCTTCGGGAACCAATGAACGGCGTGGAAATGCATCGCGCTAGCGCATTTGACCAATGATATCTGTGACAGTCGTCCCCGACCACTACCACAATTGCTTTATTTATTCCCAGGCTGCAGTGCTGGAACGCTCTCCTGGATCCTTCTTCCTCCAAGTATCCAATCAAGACAATCCCCACAATGCTTTGCCTTGTCTTTCGAAACACCAACATCCGAAGCCATCACCATGGCTAGCAGACATTGACGACACTGAGTCTTCTTTGACGCCTACTACCTTTGATGGGCAGTGCCGCCGATGCAGGCCGTTCAAAAGATGGCCGTCTAGCAAGATGAAACTCAGAAGCGAAGACTTGCAAAGCCCCAGTCGCAACTCTCGACCGACTAAAAGGCAGATTGTGAGAAAGTCTACGAGGATGAAGCAGAGGCTAGAACTCAGGAGGTTACCAGCAAAGGAATACCACGGCCATCTTAGGGTTCGCAACACATATGCTTCGCCCGCTATCCTCACAGAGCTGCCCACAGACGTATAAAACACTTACCGTGCCTACACTACCTAGCTTGTTGACTCTTCTACGGTTGGCATCAACTCCTCTTCAGCTCTCCATCCACTCCTATTACACCGCATTGTCTAGGGCGAGACAGAAAGGCCAGCACCAACTATCATTCCCATTTGACCCCCTGAAATGAGCGACCTCCTAACAAATTCATCTTTCGCTACCTCAATTTCGTTCAAGATGACGTCCAAATCCAAGGAATCCAAGGAAAATGACGGATCCGGCCATCTTCACGCCAAGCTTGTCAACGATGCGGAAAGCGTGCTGTGCCAGTTCAACCTTCCTGTCTGTTCCACCAAGCTACTAGACGATGTTATGAATGCAACACTGTCAATATCATCCGGTCCGGCGCAGTGGAGCGCATATCACCAATTGGTCAACGTTCAACGACTCCAACTGGAATCACTCTTCAATTGCGTCCTCGGTTTCAATGGTGCGGCTTGCACCGGATTGAAGGGAGGACCGGGATCGGCCCCTGTGCGATCCGACATCCTGAGATCCGTACTTCTTTCTCTCTCCAGTCTCATGTTTCTTCGAATGAGTACGACAATCACCATGGCGACTCATGGCCCACATCTGTATGGTCCAGGTCCGCGAGTGAATAACGTCCCAAGTCGGATGCAATTGGGCAGTGCAAGGCTTGTCAATGATGAAGGTCTTGCTTCCCTCGAGGCGGACTGCGAGCTTGTAAGCTATCTTCCTACTATTTCCGCTCATTTAATATCACTATCAGTGCACGGTGCTAACCACCTCGACGTTCAGATTCTCAAACTTATTACCCAGCTTACTGCTCCACCCGGGAAGAAGACAGCCAAGCCAGAATCAGAATGATCATTCAGGCTGAATACTACCCAAGTACCAGCACAGGACGTCCCCGTGTGTACCAGAGAAATGAACGTGTTGTTTTAGCAGAAAGAAGCGAGAAAGCATCCCTTCGTCTAGACTAAGAGTTTTAGAATGAAAGACTGGCTGTACTGATATTTGACCCTATTATCTTTGCAATGCAATGAACATGTGCCGTAACCTACCTGACAAACTCCCTAAGTACGGTATCAAAATGAGTTGAACCAACGTTCCTGTTCCGTGAATAACATAATAGCCCCAACACAGTCCATATCCCCGCGGGTCGAAGATCATGCCGTTTTCTCGTCTCTTCTACCGGCTTTTTTTTTTTTTTTTTTGAAATGCCGGAGCCTCCACTTGTTGTCCCCTGGAAGTAGATCGCGCTTGTTCGCAGAAACATTCCTCGAGGGTTGACGCACCCCCTGCAGACTTCGTCGACATGTCCTCGCAGTACGTGGTAAACGTGACCGTGTAGCGACCCAGTTTTGTAGAGGGAGACTCATTCGGGATCTGGGTTGTAGAGCATGACAGGCATTGGCGGAGACCCCGTGTCCGATCTTTTTCACCACCATTTCCTTTCCCCTCATAGGCAAATAGAAAAGTCTTGAGTAGTATGTGTGTGCTAACCGTGGTTTTGTGGTTTGGTGAGATCTGTGCTGGCACGCAACACCCAGAGAACGGTTATCTTTAACTCATGGCTACCGGTCAATCGGGGAGGACAAGGGTTGAGAGTGGGGCCGGATTCCGGTCGGAAGTCGTCAATTGCGGATCCGGATCCGGGTCGCCAAGGCCCAAGACAACGGTAGATAAGTGGGTCGCCGATGCCGTGGATCCCGTCAACCGGCGGGATCTGGTCACTCTGCCACGTCAGTGAGCACACATCGCTGCAAAGGAACGGAATACAAGCCGGTATCTGGTACGATGCTTTAAGCTTCACCCTTTTGTCGGGTGTAAGGGACCGATACTGATTGGCATCTCTGGACGCGGCCGTATGGTGATATTAAGTTTGTCGTCGTGCCACTGTCCACAGCACGGCGGCTGCGGCGCTGTCAGGCCCGCCACACGCGAGATTTGGAGCGGTGTGTTTGGACTGTGAGACTTGTCGCTTCCCGTTCCTTGGGATGCGGTCCACGCGGGTCGGTTGTGCGACGTGAGCGGTGCATTCAACCGGAACGTGCTTGACATGGGTTGGCCGCGAAGCCCAATTTGACGTGGAGGGGCGCGAACGATGCGCACGTAACCCACTTCAGTTGCTTCCCCAGGGGCAGGAAACGGCTCTGTGGTTGTGATGGACGGGTCGTGGTTCCTTGGACGTTGACTTCTCTCTTCAGGGTATGCCGATATCAAACGACTTCGTGCCTCGACCCTCTGATATTACTGATATTGAGAAATCTCTTCTTCCTTACCACCAGAAAAAACAAGGGTGCAATGTCTTTGTTCTTCATGGGCTCGGCGGAATTGGGAAAACTCAACTAGCTGTCAACTTTGCACGGCAATACCAAGCTGCCTTCAGCGCCATCTTTTAGCTAGACGGCACATCAGAAGACAGCATTAAACAAAGCTTTGCCAATTGTACAAAGAGGATACCAAAAGACCAGATTCCTGAGAATATTAGAAGTCCAAAAACAGGCGATGAAGTCGATCTCAACGATATTGTGGAGCACGTACAAGAGTGGCTCGCAAAAAATAACAATGTCGATTAGCTTTTGATCTTCGATAACGTTGATCTGGATCATACGCAAGGAGAAATACCGGGCGCTTATAACATTCGAAAGTATCTTCGGAGTGACCACGGCGCAGTCCTGATTACATCCCGGTTGTCCAAACTAGCACAGCTTGGCGAATCCAAGCGTATTGAATCTGCTGACCCAGACTTGAGTAAGAAAATATTCGAGAAGTGGTACGGGAAGGAACTAAGCAAGCACCCTAGGTTACAACGAGACCCGACCCTAAAGCTGATGCTAACGCGCTAATTCAGTGATGGATGATGATGTACAAAAGTTGCTACATTTATTAGGAGGTCTGCCACTTACACTCGCGCAAGCCGCTGCATATATGAGAGGATTAAACCTACCTATCGCTAAGTATATTTACTTATATGAGAAGTAGTGGGATGAACTCTTTTAGAGTACGGACTCCGGCTTGCTAGACTACGGTACTCGCAGCGTAAGGACGACGTGGACGATATCGTTCAACGAAATCGAGACGAGGGACAAGACTACTAGGAATCTACTACGGCTTTAGGTTTTTCTCGACAATAGAGAGATGTGGTACAGTCTACTACAAGTGGCTAGAAATGACTAGGAGCAGTAGCCTAAATAGCTTCGCAATATAGTATATAATAAAGTTAAGTTTTTTAATATAGTAATACTACTACTCCGCTACTCTATAATCGAGGCCCAAAAGTTTAAGTAAAGTAGCTATAGTATATATTTGGTAGCGTATAGATAAATATTATATATACAAGATGACGTTGGGAAGAGAGTGTTTTTATAGCTAGCGGTAATATTAATAGGATTTTCGGTACTTTATTATACGACTAAGAATTATTAGGTACTTTAGCGACGGCTTCTCCCTTATATAGAGAGGTACTTATAGTAGATAGGAAAATTAGAAGGACGAGAATATAATATTGAAGATATTCTATTAGTTATGTAATATATAGCTTAGGCCTTTTCTATTCGAATTAGGGCTAGCTAAAGGAGGTTAAAACGATATATTAGCAAGTACTAGAAAGTAAAGAGAAAGCGCTCGGACCGGATTATACGTCGACTCTCGATATAATTAATAACTTGGGCATCTTCTATTCGTATTAGAACTGGATAAAGGAGGTTGAAGCGATATATTAGTAAGCGCGATCTAGTTATTTAGTAGCCTTAGGTTCGTCCTACGCGAAATCTCTCCTTATCGTAAAAAATATAGTATCTTTATAATTTGTAAAAGATAGCCTCTTCTTATAAGAACTAATAGTTAAGTTTGTTAATATTTATAATTAGGTTTACTATTAGAAATCAAATAGTTGTTCAATTATTCTTCGGTAGATAAAATTACCTCCACGATAATTAAAGCTCCACTTTAATTAGGTTTATTAGCCGCATTTAAGACGTCGTTGAAGAGGAGGCGCTTAAAAATTTGGAATAATTTACGAGATAAGATACGTAGAACCCCTACGAGAACTACGCTATCTAAATCAACGGAAGGCTAAATATAAAGTTGGAAATTGCGTTGTAGTAAGGTAACTTAGTTGTTACGCAATGTAGTAACTTTACAAGTTCCTGCAACAAGTAGCTAAGGATCTGTTTCGGGTTTGTGAAGGTTGACGATAAGGCAGCCAGGATAATGTATGCCTAGCCCACTTTCGCGTGGAAGAGTCAAGGTCGACATGAAGATGCCCTAGCGTTGATGCAAGACTGTGTTGAGGCTCGGCAGCGAGTCCTTGGGCCTGAGCATCCCTATACGCTGTCGTCCTTAACTGCTGTATCGAAATGGAGTAGCTAGGCTCATCTTAATTCTTCTTGCTGTATTCAATACTCGTTTGTTTGTTAATTTGGTTCTTCTGAGCAGGGGTGATTTGGAGCTCTCATTTGGCTTCGAACTGGTCTTCGTTTGCGGTGACGGACAACTTTCTTCCCCTGCCTTCAACCCCCTGTCTTCCTATGAATATCCTCTTCCTTCGTCTTCCTCGCTTTTCCTTCCTCTAACTTGCCCTTCCTTTCTCTATCTTCCCTCATCGACAACGACGAAGGGCGATGACGTGGATATTCTCCCCCTAGCGTGAGCGCCTGTCTTCAGTGAGCACCTGTTGGAGGTGTCCCGTGTCACGTGCGGCTGGCCATGGCCCCGCCGCACAGGGACCTCCCTTGCCCTACTTCTAGACCTCCAGACTAGCTGAGTCTGACCTCGACCTCAACAATACATCACCATCATTGATTTCGTTCGTGGTCGTTCACCCTGTTCACAGCACCCCTTGTGTACCTTCTGGTCCAATCCCCGTTTGGGGTTACACTGTCCAACCGTGAGCGAGGCTGCCGCGTCCTGATGGCTTGGTCGGCCAATGCATTCGCTTAAGTTCGTAACAAAAAGAAATTAGAACACAGTGTTTTCTCGAGGTTATGAGGGAGCATAGGGCTCTGTGTTGTCACCTTGTTACGCGCGAGATGGCTGGCGGCTTCCTCCCAATTACACGCTAATTACCCAAACGACATTTCTTTTTTGAGGCTAGGCATTCATAGACCCGGAAGGTTCAGGGCGCCAAATCAATTACCTGGGTTGGGCGAGGGTCGTAGCTTTCCGTCACAGGTCTAATATAAAATGGGATCTATCCTGGGTATCGACTTCGTTGAGGTTTTCGGTGTATCCCCTTTAAAGCCATCCACATGGCCGACCACCACGACGCCAGCCCACGCAAGCGGAAACGAGCGCCCATCGAGGAATTGCAATCGCAATCCAAGAAGCCGAAGCTCAGCCCTCCGCCACGACCACCGCCGTCCCTTGGCGACAATCTGGCTAGGGTTCCTCTAACAAGAAACGCACTACGGGAATTGGACCGAAGGAATAAGGAGGCTGCTCGATCCGCACGAAACTCGTCGCCCAAACGACCCGGTACCCCCATTCCCCGACACGCGGCTAACGACTTTCCTGCCTGCTCCGCCCCCGACCTCCAGCGCTTTGCCCGATACGGCGGCCCAGATCTTTCGGACTTGAGAGGCGTAAGTACCGTAGACTCCTAGTCCACGTCTAGTCTTTTCCCCCCAATATACTGACCCTATGATCCATCACCAGTGTCACGAACCCGTAGTCAGACCCCCTATGAGCTCGAGCGTGTCCACCATCCTCGGCCGGCGGATGCGGGGTTCGGCCATATCCAAGAGCAGGACTGCGATAGATATTGAGATAGGTACTACGGCTACGGCTACGAGCAGAGCCAGGGCTAGGCCGTACGATCATACTTTCGAAGAACACCTCATCAAGTTTAACGTCTATCCCGATGCATACGAGGACTTTGACGGCCAAAGTCTCCCAGAACCGGACAACCTGGATGAGATCAGGCGGGCGTTAGCACAAGAACTACGACGGTCCCTATCTCCTTCGCGCTCTTTGCCTGCCGAATTCCAAAAGTTTAGACGAGCAGATGCGTCTGCTACCACGAAGAGCCTGGTGACGATGCTTGTGGTTCCCATTATTCAAGGCGATATTGGCGATACCATAAGCATTGGTGCAAGAAAACCCTTCAACAACCTTGACCACCTAACCGACGACTCTCTCGTCGCTGGTAATCCTAGGAAGAAGTTCAGGTGGTCTTTGCACTCGCGAGACCATGATTTCATCTAGGTACCTACCTTACCTACCTTGTGTGAAGAAGAAGAAGTACATGATTGCTTTCAGCTAAACGACGGTGTGTGATGTTGAGACATAAGCAATCAAAGCGCTCCTTCAAACACTGTTACCGAGCTGGGTCCTTGTCAGACTTCTCAAGTTCCCTGTCACCACTAGGATTTTGCTCCACGTTTTGTTCCGTTCGGTTGGATTGCGAGGCTACCTGCCCTGACTTTCCAGGTCGGAGAGCAGGATTTCATGATTCATGTTGACAACCCACACATTCCATCCACAAGATCCCCTATCATCAAAGACGAGTCCTGGTCCATGGGCCACCAGTGTCACGCCAACTCGAAGCGAAGATAACCAACTCATCCCATCTCAGCCCCTTCATGACCGCCTCCGCTGAGCCCTTTGACAGAGAGGTTAGGCCTGAGTAACTTGAGGCGTATAGCCCTCAACCTTCTCGGCAACCGCCTTGTCGAGGGAGACAGGGTCAAGGACAACCTCGCCGCCATCGTTGGCGGTGCCAATACACGTGACCAGGCAGGCCGCGCAGACGGGAGGGCTGATGGCGCACCCGGAGGCGAGGCAAGCGGCGATGCAGAGCTCCTGGGGGCGGATGTCAGTGACAAGGATTCAATCATAGGTAGGCAAGGTAGGCGTTTGAGCTTCGGATGGGGATGTCGTACAGCCAGGACTCCCTGTAGTGATATTACTTGTTAGCAAGCTGAACCGCCGTTCACTGCACATGTGGTCAAGAAGGGAGAGCGGGGGGAACTCACGCGCTGCTGAAGGCCATTGCTGGACTGGTCCGGGCGGGCGGCAGGGGACGCCACGGCCAGGCCGGCGAGGGCGGAGGTGAGGACGGCGGTGAAGCGCATTGTGTAGGGTAGGTTTGATTTGGTGGCAGGTCGAGTGCTTGATGGTTGATGAGGAACTGTGGATGCGAAGGTGGATGGCTTTTCAGGGCAGAGTCTGGGAAACTTGCTCCTCTTTATAGAACTTCATTGTCAAAGAAAGGTCGCCCCCAAGGTCCTTCACGCAGCCCAAGAAATCGCTTGCTCGACGAGGTAGCCCTTGGAACATCGTGTGGTACTGGAATTGACTCGACTGTGCCGTTCTCCATCCAGTCCTCATCCATCAATAGAACGCTCAGAGCGGCACAAACAATCATCCCCCATGCCCCCTGGAGCCTGGTGGTTGTCTATTTCCGCTCTGCCATCATGGACACAATCGGCGAGCCCTTGTTGTTTTCGAGCCAGGTGTTCTATCCTGTGAACGTGGTTGTTGAACAAGTTCTAACTAGTTACCTTACCTTAACTAGGACCTACCTTACGTATACTTGTGCAGTGCCTACCTGCCTACCTAGGTACCTTAGATACACAGGGTTCGTTGAGTTGAGAGGCAACTGTCTCCAATTCACTAGAGTCTAGGCAACCACAGAGCAAGTGCATAGCCCCTCTCTGCCAATACACATCAATTACATTCAGTTGCTGTTTACTCTTGCCAACATTATCGGCCCGGGCAGCACAACCTACATATATTGGTTCTGTTGGCTCCGGGGGCTCTTCCGCAACCCGCAGCGGCCCCCAAGTTGCAACCGGGGAGCCGCAACCAAACATTTGCTGCTACCTTGGCAACGGCACAGACTCGGTAATAGCACGTCCGTTGGTAACAAGGTCGAGTGCTTACATCAATATCCATGCTTGTCAGCCTTCACTACAACGCGTAGGGATCTTGTGTCTTTAGGCTCAATGTTGTCACGTTCCTTTATGCTGGCTGGTTGGAGGGGATCCAAAACGCACACAATGCGAACCCGGAAATCCGGCAAGTCGGCCTCACTCGATGCCCCTCATCCCTGGCTCCTGCCAGCAGTTGACGAAGCTCAGTTGGTTGAGAGGCTGAGACGGACTGTGATTAATTAACGCAAATAAGACGTTCCTGCTGTTGGTACCGTCCAAAGTCTTTGGCGAGAGCAGGCTGAGCAGCTCGTTTCCATCCTTCAACCTCTGTTCACCCCTATTTACCAAAGCGCGCCGCGCATTATCACACAGCGCCAAGGGCCCAAAATCTGACAGTGTTTATTGAACCAGCTGAGTTCCTAGTGAAGGGGTTCTGAGCCTCCTCGGAAGTCGTCCAACCGAAGGCATTGCTTATCTTAGGTCTCCAGCAAGTCAACGGTTGAGGCTACACGTAATATAAAATCTTTTAATTACCCCATGATTGCAACCAGACATCAGACTCAGCCCATCGCAAGTCTGGTACCACCTTTACAGCCCAACCATCAACACCGAGTCCCCGGCAGGCGCAAGATGCGAGCGACACTGGTGGCCGTTCTCTGCCACCTCTCTCTGGCCTCTGCACTGGCCGACAGACGGACAGTGCTAAGAGCGGCCATCTCGCCAGCGGCCTCGCACTGGAAGAGGAGTGCAAGACTTGCCAGTGACCAGGTCATCCACATCGACCTGGCGCTTGCTGTCGACCAAGACATCTCTGGCAAAGCGGCCCAGGCCCTCGAGAGCATCTCGGACCCTGACTCGCCCAGCTTTGGACAACACTGGACTCCAGACAGGATCGCCCAGTTCTTTGCACCGCCCAGGGAAAGCATCCGCCAAGTGGGGAGATGGCTCAGCAGCTCCGGAGTGCCGCGGTCGGCCATGCGTCTGTCCAGGGACGGCACCTTCTTGTCGTTCAACATCAGCGTCGGGCAAGCCGAGCAGCTGCTGGGAGCCGAATTCCACCTGTACCGCCATCTTAACGGTACCACGACGCAGACGGCGTCGGAGCGGTACTCGTTGCCGTCACGAGTGGCCAGGTACATCGACTATGTCCTGCCCGCTCCGGACCCGGACCCGGTCTCGTCGGCGCCCAAGTCTGTTGCAGTGCAGCGCCCGCCGCCGCCCAAGGGCGGAATAGGCGCTCGTCAGACGCGCAACATCGACTGCCTGCAATATATTGCGCCGCAGTGCCTCCGGCAGCTGTACAACATGGACGACGGCGCCGGCCAGACAGCTCACCCCAACAACTCGCTCGGTGTATATACGCCTTCCTACAGCGCGTGGCTGCCCGAAGACCTCGACATGTTCTTCGGCGACTTCGCCCCGGACCTGGTCGGCCAGCGGCCCGGCTTCATGTCGATCGCGGGCGGCACGCGCCAGACCGAGTACCAGTTGCTCCCCTTCAACCTCGAGCCCAACCTGGACTACCAGTACACCATGGCCATGGCCAAGCCGATCCCCGTGACCAACATCCAGGTGGGCGACTTGGTGGTGCAGGGCAACCTCAACATCATGCTGGCCGCCTTCAACGCGCACTACTGCCGCACCGGCCTAGACCCGCAGTTCGACCCCGTGTACCCGGACCCGGCGCCGGGGGGTTACAACGCGAGCGACTGCGGCACGCACGTCCCGCCGCGCGTCGTCGCCATCATGTACGCGTGGAACGAGGCCTGGTACTCGGACGTGTACGCCCGCCGCCAGTGCCTCGAGTTCCTCAAGCTGGGCCTGCAGGGCGTGACGGTGCTGACGGGCTCGGCCGACCGCGGGCCCGCCGACCAGCTGGCCTACTGTATCGACCGGGACGACCCCAGGAACAGCACGGCCGGCGAGGGTTTTTTTGCGTCCGTCTTCCCCGCCTCGTGCCCGTGGGTCACGTCGGTCGGCGGCACGCAGTTCCTGCCCGTCGTCTCCAACGGCAGCAGCACGACGGCTAGTAGTGGCGTGCCGTCGTCGTCGTTCCCGGGCGAGACGGCGCTCGACGACAACAGCACCGTGTCGTCCGGCGGCGGCTTCAGCCGCCTCTTCCCGGCGCCGTGGTACCAGGGCAACCTGACGCGCGAGTACCTGGCCTCCGCGCCGGGCGCCGCCGAGCTGGCGCGGCAGGGCTACTTCAATGGCTCGGGCAGGGGCTACCCGGACATCTCGGCCATGGCGCGGAGCTTTCTGGTCGCGCTGCACGGCGGGTACCACGCCGTGTCGGGCACGTCGGCGTCGACGCCCGTCGTCGCCGCCATGGTGGCCAAGATCAACGACGCGCGGCTGCACGCCGGCAAGAGCACCGTCGGGTTTCTCAACCCTGTGCTGTATTCTGCCGCTGCGCGGAAGGCGGGCGTGCTGCGCGATGTGCAGCTGGGCAAGAATCACGGGTGCGGAGTCGGCGAGGCGTTCCCCGCCAGGCGGGCGTGGGATGCTGTGACTGGGTTGGGAACGCCGGACTTTGAGAAGCTGAAGGAGTTGTACCTCCGTTTGCCATGAAGTTGGCTCGGTTGGGTAGACTCAGAAGAGACCCGTTGGGCGGTCGTTTCTTGGTGGGTGGTGGGCCATAGGCGGGGGTGTGGGAGATCCAAGATCTGCTTCCGGCTTGCATGTATGTGCTTAGCGATAGTCCAGGTACCTGGTTGTGCCATGTACCTTACCATGTGCCCCCGAGCTTGTTGGCATTTTGCAAACGAACTTCTGGCCAATAGGTAGAATGCTCACCCGCCCTGTGCCACACTGCCACATGCAACCAGAGGGTTGACTCTAGTATATAGAGTGCTCAGCACCCTCCCCGCTTGGCCTCGTGTCGTCCCCTTTTGTTTCTCGCCAGTTCCTTGCCATCCTTTATCCCAGCAACGTCATCCCATCCGCCTGATTCCTCCTGCGCTCGCCAAAGACGGATTCCCCTAGCCATCTGCTGGCCCCCCCTTAACAACATGAGTGCCCCGACAACCAGCGGCGCGGCGGACGTGCCCTCCAGCTGCGCCGCGAATTCTGAGCAAAAGCTGCCTTCGCGCGAGGAGCAGCTAGCCGCAATGACCGCGCGGGTGGAGGAGCTTCAAAAGCAAGACCCCTCGGCCGATCTCAAGCTCGAACAGAAGTGGTGGGTGCCGAGCCTGGATTTCGGCAGCTATTTGCAGGTAAGGATTGCCCCTTTCTTCTTTTCCCGTGATGAACCTGTGGTACCGCACAATCAGTACGCTAAACGGGATTCAGGATGCTCTTCCACAAGAAATAAGCGCCCAATTCAACGCCATCTTTGCAAAGCTCATCCAGGACAAGTTTGCCCCCGAGGCCGTGGCCAAGGCACGCAAGCAGTCGAGGGAACTGCTCCAGGCAGAGTATCCCCAGGCGCTAGAGAGGGTGGAGGAGACGGTGTTCAAGAATGAGGCGCAGTTTGCCGAGTTGCACCGCCATCTGCAGGGGGTTGACTCGATCGGGTGTGCGGGCGGGAACTGCTGAGACCATGAGATGCATTGCTTAGACCTCCACGCTTCTCTCTTTCGTAGCCTCCTTTTGATCCGGACCATCCAACAAGAATATACCGGGGTTTCCCATCTCACCTAAACAGTCATGTAATAATACCGTGTCGCCTCGTCCCACTCAAGCAACACCTCGGCCTCCATCTCGTCCACTCTGACCACCACCTACCGCCACAGACTGATCCCATACGACCCAGGCAGCAGCGAGGGCGCCACCAAGGCACATAGATACGCCTCGCCCTTCCCTTCGTCTATTTCTTCCCCCTGCCCGCTCTTGACCGACACTCCCCTAACATCCCTCACCCTCTCCCCCACCGCCCGGACGGGGCACATGACCATGCTCATGGAATTGTTGCAAAATGAACTTGATCGGATGAGCAGCGAGGAGGAGGATGATGATCTCGACCTTACTCCGACATGGAGGAAGGTGACCGGACCTTGGAGGGTTAAGATCAGAGGAGGATTGGAAACCATAACACCGCATAACGAACGATGTTCGGTCACGGCACTGGCGGATGGGTCCCGGCACGGCGGGACGTGCACGTGATGTCGTGCCGCGTGCACCGGCCATCTGGGCCCTGGTGAAAATAAAAAATAAAAAAATCATTTATACCATCGCAAAGCGCACCGACGTTGAGATACTTAGATCTTCGAAAGAAGTTCCCCGTCGAATCTTATAATAAATACGCGCCCTGACGCACATCCGATTACAACCGTCGACGCCGCCACCGCCGAGTAGATCGGCCGGTAATCTGGCGGCAGCCATAGCAGGTTCCTCGCATTCCACGTGATCCATGTTCTGTCAGGCCTTAGTCCAAGGCCACGGATTTGAGGCTCGCACGAAGAAGTAGTAGTAGATAGATTGGGTGCGGTATGCGAACTCGATAGCGTCGACGGTGGATTCGAATTCGGTTTAGGGTTGGGATTGATGGTGAGGGCCAGAGCGAGAACGCCAATTTCCGTATAGAGAAGTGAGCTGGTAGGATCAAATGAAATATAGCTAAGCACTCTTTCAGTATGAAGCGTCTGTAGGCAAGTCCCCGTCGCTGTGTTCCAGATCTTGACGGTGTTGTCATAGGACCCCGACGCCACGTACTTCGAGTCGGCCGAGAACGCCACCGACTTGACGGAATTGCTATGGCCCTCGAGCGTCCGCTTCTCGTGCCCCGTCGCTGCGTCCCAGATCTTGACGGTGTTGTCATAGGACCCCGACGCCACGTACTTTGAGTCGGCCGAGAACGCTACCGACCAGACATAACTGCTATGGCCCTCGAGCGTCTGTAAACAAGGACTCCAGTCACTCTCCATTACTGGTTTAGTTACTATCCAGCTAGAAACAGTGTGTCGGAATGTCTCTCGAGTGAGACTTTTCTCAGGAGCGAAGACGAGCGCCGAAGAGTAAATTTGAAGGGGTGCTTCCTTGATCACTGAGCGACAGTTGAGGATGAAACGTTTTGCATCATGAAGGAATCTCGAGATATTGACGCCTGTTTCCGGCTAGATGATTCGTCAGCGAGCGCTAGCGTATAGCATCGGTGGCTAACTTACATCCGTTATACTTTGTAAGTCGTCTATTAATCCTATGCTCTCTGATATCCTACCCATGAGACTCAACACTTCAAGCCAGTAGAGGAGGTAACCTATGAGAAAATGGTGCTCTTCGTCTCCGTTTCGGACCGTGCGCCTGCTCCGCTTCAAGTAATAAACCTAGTAGAGACACGCGTATTGAATTTCAGACGGCAAACGCTCAAGGAAAATTTGTCTGTCGACGTCTGCTCGAGATTTCCCAGGCCTCTGTAGGCTGCAAATGTCTTCTTGGAGGCAGTCTCTTAGCAGTTTGTGGCATTTGGTCACTAGCTTCCCGTGGGTCATTTCCTCGTCGACCTAGAACCGGTTGGTAGCCCGCATCTTAGGGTCGACGAGGAAGTCGCGGAACGATAGGTGGAGTGTTTTGACCGGCGCGGTTACGTCGGACGGAATGTTTAGGACCGAATTGAGCAGGCTGAGCCTATGGCCGATGGTTTGTTCCTCAATTCTAACCAGTTTAGTAAGTGACTTAACCGATAGAGGATCGGCGAGGATTACGAGCGCGCCAACAATTTCGCGAAACTCTTCCACTATCGCCTTTTGTTCTTCGCTAGTAAGCCTAATGAATTCCGAATCGGGGCGTTCTATAAGCATTTGGTTTAGAATCGGGAGATATATGGCGTGAAGCCGAAACTCCTGCCCTATTATCTAATACTACAGTATCTTATCCAGTTGCGTTTTAAGATTACTACGTTTTCGGTCCTGAACAAAGAGGTAGATGGTCTTCGCGAAAATAAATAGCGGAACGGCCCTCTTAACTAGGATTTAGAGGTTACTTTGACCTGGCCAATCCGAGGGTAGCGGCCCGTCGGGAAAAGACTAGTTGTAATTATCCCTAGTCTTAGAAAGCTCCGAGTCGAAGTATACGGATATATCTTTCGCGACGATGCGTTCGTTAACGAGATGTAAAATTAAATCTTGGTATGTGCCGCTAATTTTCCGAAATTCGCTTAGAATGGGAAATTCTAGTCGGCTAGTTACGAAGAACTTAAGGCTAATCGATAATAACTCCTTCGTTCGCGGTAGGAGGCCGATAATCGCCGTAGCATTCGATTTTGAATCGTACTTATTAAGTATATCGATTACAATTACTACCGTCTTTGAAGAAGTCCGGCGGTTATAATTAAGCCTCTTCAACGGCTATAGAATAAGCTTCTCGAATTATTCTTTTAAGAATTTTTCGCTAATGTCGGGATTGGTCTTAATTACCTCTTCTATATACTAAGCTAATGTAAGTAGTCGGTGGACGAGTTGCGAAGCGATCGTAGTGAAGAAGCGCGCCGCTTTAGCGCGATTACCTTTACCCTTTTTAAAGAAGAAGCTAGTACTTAAAGCTCCGCTCTTAACTAGCTTGCGTACTATAGTACGGGAGATAATAGACTTGCCGGTCCTTACTATACCTTACAATTAAAATATTCTATAATTCTTTAGATTACTAGCCTATTTATTTATTTCGACGAAGAGGTTGACTTAGGTTCTTAAATAGTATTCGGCTTCGTACTTATAATTAAGGTAATTAAACGCGGCACTTCTAGCCGTAAGCAATTTGTTAAAAAGACTCTCTTAATAAATATTAAGGATCTCTTAATAAATATTAAAGATTAAGGTACTATAGACAATATTAGCAAGTGCGTACTTAAAAATATTTTTGTAACGTATGTTTAGTTTAGGATATTAACCTATTGTAGTTATTTCGTATAAAATAATAGGGGAATAAGGAAATAAGAATAAGAAGGTTTAAAGGAAGTTTAAACTACATACGAACCCTAGGGAGACGCTTTCACTAGGGTAGTAAAAGAAAATAACTCTAATAACTATAATTAACTTTTATTAAGAGTATTCTTAAGCTTAAGTATATCCTTTACTACTTATTTTTAATAAATATTTGCCGGCTAAATTACTTTTAAAACCTCTTTTATATAGGCGGTAGCAATAGTAGCGGCGTGCTCTTGCTATTTCTTATTCTTATACGAATTAGAATAATTACAAATCTCCTATATAATAAGGTAAAGAAAGCTATTTATTAATCCCGCTACTTCTATTTTAATACAAAGTACGCGGCCGCCTAAATTAATATTAAAATAGTTGTAGAGTATAGCACCTTTAATAATTTAGTTACCGAAGGCGATTAGCTTATAGTATATCTTTATTAGCCGGGGCTTTCTTATAATAATTTTAAATATATTATAATTGTTATAATTATTTACTCTATTATTTTCTTTAAGTTCGTTACGTATAGAATTAAGTACAAACAATACGTCGTTGAGAGAGTTAAATTGGAAATATTTTAAAGCGAATTTCAGCTTTATAATCTCGAGCTCTTTAAAGTACTTAGGGATTCGGAATCCCTCTAACTTATATTTTATAACGAATTAATTAAGCGTTGTTAATAAAGTAACCGGCGGTTTATTTAAATACTTTATCTGCTTAAAAGTAGTAATATCTTAATACTATAACGCCTTTCTTATATCCTACTAGATTATATTAAGGAAGTAATTAATAAACACCCTTACAATTACATTTTTAAAACGGACATTGTATTTAAGAATGCTATTACTAATACTAGCTATTAATTTAAATTTAATTAATAGAAATATTAATAACATTCGGGTAACGATAGTTACTACTATAATAGTGCCGATTTCGCCCATTAGAAGGCAAGTAATAATAATATTATACTCCTTTATTAAATTAAAAATATAAGAATTAACGTCGTTATTTAATTTTAGTAAAGGATTATAACAAACATTTAATATAGCCGTTACTACTATTTATTTTTTAACGAGTACGTAAACCCAACTTATAGTATAATTACTATAGGACTTAAGGTTATTAGTCCGTTCGGTCGCTATCTCGTAGAAGACTGGTCGGCTGGTAGCGGGAGCGTATTAAAGACTTAAACGAAGGAATAGCCGAAAAAGAATATAACGTAATAGTAGTTAAAGATATAAGAGTATAAAGGAGCGTAAAAGAAAGACTTCTTAGAATTAGTAAATAATAAATTAAAAAAAAATAACAAAAAGAAAAGCTCTAATAAAAAGGAGTAAGTATATTAACTAATACCTAGCTATTAACAAATTATTTACAAATTACTAATAAAATTATTAAGTTGTTTATACTCGTAAGTATTAAGAAATTTTCAGCTTAGGTAGCTTAATAGAGCCTAAAGGATACATCTTCGTATAACTATATACGTTTACTTTAATTTTAGTAGTGTTAGACGAGTAAATAACGAAGGGTTCCTATTAGATAATAATTATTATTATTTAATAACAATATAATTAATATAATAGAAAATAGAAATTAAAACCTAATTATAAGTGGACGTCCCGTTACGTATATCCCCTCGTCGACCGAATAATATTATTATATTAGACTTAACTTAGGCCTACTTATTAGACTTATAAGTACAAGCGTAAACAATTAATTATTAGTTGCGGTCGGCGTAATACGTTTAAAAAAGAACGACTCTTTAAAGACGATATAGACGCGATATTTATAAAGGAAATAAGAAAATAAGTAGAAAGAGAAAAATAATTATAGAAATAGCTCTTTTTTTTATTTAAAGAAGATAGAAGTTTTACTATAAGAAGAGTGTAAACGAGGCCGGTATTTCGTACTACGTGCTAGTATCTAATTAGAAGAATAGTTCCAAATTATTCGTACCGCGCGGTTGGGATCCCGTCCGCTCTCTTATAAATAAGTTACTAATCGCCTAAGAAGACAACTAGCTACTTAAATATTATAAAGCTCTTCTAAAGATTAAATAAAGTTTTAGCTCTATATTATTAATAGCTTACTAAGTAAGACTAATGTTTATAATTAGCGAGTAATATTATTAAGAGGTTACGTAATATTATACCGCGTATATTAGTTATTTAGGCCTTAAGTTAAAATCTTAAGCGTTAGGCGCGCCTTTGTACGTTTCCCTTATTTTCTTCTTTATTTTATAATTCTCTTATAGATTTAGAATTAACGTATTTAGCTTTGTCTCTCGTAACCACGTCGCTTATAACATTCGGAAAAAGCTAAAAAGCTGAGCCCTACTTGCGCTACGGCTCTATAAGTAGTACAAGCTACTAGGCTGCTACTAGTATACTATTATTAACCCTATAGACTCTATAATAAAAAGCTACGACCCTCGCTTAAGTCGAGTTATTAATTAGCGCCCTAAAATTTCTAAGTTTAAAATATTTAACCTTTAAAAAAGATATATTCTTTAAGCTCTTAATATATAGTAGGGAGAGAGCTGCTAGCTATCTTACGCCTAATATAGTAAAATAAAAATAAACTTAATACAACGCCTTATTATTATAGGGCTAGCGCTTAGTACTAGTATTTAATACATTATAGGCTAGACGATTAGCGCTAAAAACTTCTAGCATCTTAGTAACTACTAGGACTATAGCTCGTTTAAATTAGGCAGCTGCTTTAGGTAGTTAGGCACGTATAGAGTTACGTACATACGTATAACCTTTTAAGGACGAGTAGCCGGGTTTGCCCTATAGGCTTCTTTTTTTCTCCCTTTTTCTCTTTATAGAACCTTAATTAATCTTTATTAGTTAGCACTTGCATACAACTCTATTATCCCCTTATATTAGGTTTTACTTCCCCCTATTAGAAAAAGGATTGCTTGTAGCTATTAGCGCGGCAATACATTAGTATTAGAATAGTATCTTTTTCGGTACCTACCGATAATAATACCGACATAGAAGAATTTCCGGACTCCTAGCCCTCCTAAAGAGCTGGAGACACTACTAATAACGGTAATAGTAACGGCGGAAGCACTTCTATCAACACAACCGGCCTACTTAATACACTCTTTAGCGCTTTACGGACGAGCCTTAAGTTTAGAAACAAAGTTAAATTATTACTTCCTTTTTCCTACTATTTCCAACCTACCTTAAGATTAGAGTTTTAATACTCTACTAAGTAAGCTACTATTAATACCCTAACGGCATCGGCAACGGAGGAAAATCTAGTAGTTTTAAAGTCTTTTAATCTTAAAGTCCTATACCGACGGAAGCTACTATAGCTTCTTAAGTAGGATAGCTAACCTACTACTTTCCTTTTCTATTATAATAAGCTAGTTAAGACTTATAATACCGACTTTCGAGCGGGACTCTATATAAATTCTAATACAATATAAATTAAAATCCTTAATACCCTACTAATCGATAAATAATAATAGCTCGAAGGATACTAAATTGCTTAAACTCTCTCTGGTAATAAAAACTCGACCGAACTACTCGAGTAAATCCGGTAGGTTTTCGGCACCTATTATACTTAAGACTACGCCTTTAATAATCTTACTAAAATAAAGTAGAAGGATAGCGAACCCTTTTTTATCTTCTTTACTAACTTTAACGACGAACTCTTTAAAGCTAGTAATTATAATTAAAACAATTAAACTAAGCTCGGCTTTCTACGCTGAGCTATTAATAAGAAGTTTAATAATTACTTCTTTATTATTAATTTCTCTAACAACTACTATACTTACGTAAAGTAATTCTAGAATATCTCTTATAAGTATAAGAAGATTACTAAGTTCTATAGCTTTTATTAAAGTTATTTAAAGAATTAAAACAATTCGAACCGGAACCGCTATACCGGCTTATACCTTCCCGTTACTACTAGCTTAGGCTATTTTAACTCCTAGTAGCCTAGAAGCTATTTCTAGCTCTAGTCCTCTAATACTCGGTATAATATTAACGGCAATATAATTATAAACGCTACTAATATACGTAGTACCCGCGGCAAGGGCTCCTTTCCCTAATAAGGACTACGTAGCCGCGTAAAGTAGGTATCTTAAGAAGAGAAGGATAAACGTAGGGTAGAAGGACGTTATATTTATTATAGTACTCTAGGGTATATTATTACTAAGTGTTCCTACTTTCTTATAATTAACCTTTAGAATAAGAGAGTCCGTACTTAAGTTACTTAAGTAGCCCCGTTATTAAATAATGAAGCGGAGGAAATTCTAAATACTAATACGGAGTAGGAAAAAGAGTAGCTCCGGCGCGAAGTCGGGCGCTGGAACCCTTACCCGAAGTACTAAGTAAAATAGAAGAGTTTAAGCTATAAATAGAAATAAATCTTACTTTAATACTAATTATTATTAATTCTACGAACTTATTTTACGTCTTCGTTAATAAAGGTTATTAATACTATACTACGATTAGTAAAAATATTATATAGGATTTCTAAATTCCTATTATTCCGACCCTAAGCTAGTAGGTCCGAAGAGCTTTAGCTACTATAGAAGGAGCTATTATTTAAAGTATCGCTTATTTCCTTATAGAATTATAGGGTCGAATATTTTTAGTTTGCGCTTATATAGTTCCGAAGCTCGAATACCTTATTATTTTAAAGAAGTTATAATTTATAATTAATAAAGTACATTCTATCCTTTATAAGAAAAGACTTTAGTATAATCTTACCGAATTATAAATAAACTATATCGGCTATAATAAGCTAGAATCCCTTTTCTTAAAAGAGTTCGAGGGGGCTATATACGTCCTTACTATTACCTTTATTAAGTATATCCACCGTATTAAAAAGGAAGAAGGTTAGGGTACTATAGAAGCCGCCGTCTTTATAGTACGTATAAAAAATATTAAAAAGACTTTAATACTTAAAAGAGTACGTACGGACGAGGAGCTTAAGTAAATTATTCCTAAAGAGTTTTAGGACCTTTTCCCCTTTGTTGGTCTTAATATATATACTATAGTAATTATATATTTATAACCAATTTACAGGTCCATACTATACTATACTAATATAACATTTACTATATAGGTAATATATATTATAATATATACCTTATATTTATAGTTGGATCTATTCGATTATATTCGAATTTATATATATAGTTGGAATTCCATACCTATACACAGCCCTAACCCTCGTAGAGGGTGCAGAGGGTGCTGGGGTGACCTGCACACTGAGCGCAGTCTAGAACCTCGATCGTGGCGCGGGTGGCGCCCGGAAGAGATTTTGAAGACAAAGGAAATCCTTTGTTCTTTCAACCTCAAAGTCTAGAACCTCGATCGTGGCGCGGGTGGCGCCCGGAAGAGATTTTGAAGACAAAGGAAATCCTTTGTTCTTTCAACCTCAAAGTCTTCCAACTAAGAAAACCGGTTTCTCAACCAGTTTTCAACCCACCAAAGGAAACAGACCGTTTCCAGAATCAAGGAAAGACAAAGAATCCAACGGTACAGTCGGTCTTCTGACCGCACAACCACAAGACCCAGAAAGTCTATAAGAAGGAAGGAATCCTTCGAGGAGGTTAGATTTGAATAGTTAGACATTACGCATATTAACTCATTAATGTCTTTACTAATTTACATTTCTACTCATCCATAATACCTATACCTTACCTATGCCCTCAATTGAATACTAAGCAACTATCTTCGTTAACGAACAACGACTAGATTCTATCTACCTCGTTATTTTTCCTTCCAACTATTATAATAATATAGCCGATTGCTTCGAGACTTTAGGACTTCTTGATCTAGACTTTCGAATACCCTTATTTAAAAAGTAAGAAGCGGACCGCTTCAACGGCTACAAACCGGGTATCGACCTTAAAATCGAATTTAAGAAGGGACTAAATAGTAAGGATCTCCCTTTCTTATATAAACTATTATATAGTATATTTTAGAAAGAACTACTAGTACTTAAGAAGACCCTTAGGAACTTTATAAAAAAAGGGTTTATTCGTATTAGTAGCTCTAAAGCGGGCGCTCTAATCTTCTTTATTTATAAACTCGGTAGGGGTTTCTAATTCTATTATAACTACCGGGCCCTTAACGCTATTATTCGTGTTAACTAGTATCCTCTTCTATTTATTTAGGAAACCTTTAAAGTATTTAAAAGTATAAAGTAGTTTTCGAAGGTAAATATCGTACAAGCTTTCTATAAAATTTATATAATTGAAAGTGAAGAATATAAAATAGTATTTAAAACATAGTACGGACTATTCGAGTAGTTAATTATACCCTTTAAGCTATATAATACTTTAATAGCATTCTAAAAGTATATTAACTAAGTACTCCGCGAATTTTTAAACGATTTCTATTTGGTATATATAAACGATATTTTTATTTTTATAAATAACTCTCGAAACGACTATATAAAGAAGGTCCGGTTAGTACTCGAGCGCCTCCGCGACGCTAGCTTCTATTTAGACTTAAATAAGTGTAAGTTTATAGTAAAGAAAGTTAAATACTTAGGCTTTATTATCTACGTAGGGGTAAGGATTTAAGCGGACTCTAAGAAAGTAAAAGTTATTTTCGAATAGGCTGCTCCTACTTCTTAAAAGGGTATACGTAGCTTCTTAGGGTTTATTAACTACTATCGGATATTTATATTAGAATTTTCCTCTATAGCGGCCCCCTTTATAATATTAACTAGTAAAGGAATTCCGTTCTAGTAGATAGCAGCGTACAAAGAAGCTTTCTAACTACTTAAGACCTTATTTACTCGAGCCCCGATACTAATAGAATAGGATCCCGAGCGCTTAACGTTTTTAAAGACTAATTGTAGTAAATTTGTATTAAGTAGTTATTTTACTTAAGAGGTTAATCGTTAAAAGAAGGTTATTACTTTTTACTCCTAAAAGTTAGTACCCGCTAAACGTAACTACCTTATTTATAATAAAGAGATATTAGCGATTATCGACTATTTACAAAAATAGCAAGCCGAGTTTTAAAGTTATAATACTTTTACTATTTTTCTAGACTATTAGAATCTTAAATACTTTATAAGCCGCTAATACCTATCGGAATAACAAGCCCGTTAGGCCGAATACCTTTCCTAATTTAATTTTAAGTTCTAATACCGCCCTAATAAGGAGGCTATAGTCTCCAACGCCTTATTCCGCCGAAATTAAAATTAGCTTAATAATAATAATTAGGAGGCTCGAGATTTCCAATTTATTTCTAATTCGGCTCTCTATAATTACGTTCGTATTTCCGCTATAGTTACCCGTTATTTGCGGCAGGGGAGGGGTATAAAGGTATTTAAAGATCCGGATTTGTAATAATTTTAGAATTTTATAATTAATAAAAATACCTTCTACTAACAAATCCTTTAAGTAGTTAAGAATAACGACCGGGACTTCTCTTTAATAAAATTTAAAATTTAAATCGTAAACTACTTAATTAATAACTAAGGCTAACTCTAATACCAAGGTCGGCTGTAGATTTTAGGATGCTTAATAACTACCGAATTTAATACTATTAAACGCTCTAATTCCAACTAAGAGCTCAATACCTTCCGAACTAAAATTATTTAGCTTACGTACGATTCCTAAACTTTCGAGCACCCTAGTAAAGAAAGTACTATCGTAGCTTTAATCCGTTACTTTTATTAGCTTTTACTAAGTATTTACGTACGCTAATTCCTACGTAACTACTATATTTACGGCTTCGTTAAGTACTAAAAAGGCTAACGGAGGAGGCTACTATAATTTATACTAGTTCTAAATTAATTCTTTTATAATATATAACTAAATTTTATTACTAACTTACCCCTATCGGGCGGCAATACTTACTTATTAGTTATTAAAGACCGACTTAATAAAAACGTTATATTAGAACCTATACCCTCAATAAATATTAAGACTTGTACTAAGAGGTTTATAAGCTACTTCGTAAGGTACTACGGCTAGCTACAATCGATTGTAAGCGACCGGGGTTCTAATTAGACTGGGCGGTTCTAAAATAAACTTTATAAGCTCTTAGGAATTAAATAGCTACTTAGTATAATATACTACCTATAGACTAATAAAAGACTAAAGAGGATAAATTAGGAAGTATAAGCCTTTTTAAAAGTATATATTAACTAAGCCTAAGATAATTAATATAAGTAGTGCCTTATAACTTAGTTAGCTATTAATAGTCGTATTAATACTTTTATTAGTATATCCTCCTTCTTCGCCGTATATAGTTTTAAGCTAGAATTAATTATCCCTATAGTCCCCGAAGCGTTTAGAGAATCCTATACTCCAGCCAACGTCCGGGCTTAATAATTTATTGAAAAGTTATTACAAATTACGGACTTATATTAAGCTATTCTAATTATAGCGGCTTAAGAATAGGAAAAATACGCTAACTATATTCGGTAGCTAGTAAAGAGATTCTAAGTCGGTAATAAAGTCTAACTTAAAAATTATACCTCCCCTTGCCTAAAGAAAAAACTTGACTAGTTACACGTAAAGTATATAGTATCTCGAATCTTCTTTCTATTAATTATAGAACTCTCTAATCTCCTTAATAACGTTTATAATATTTTCTATATCGACTTTCTCTAGCGTGCTATAGAAGACCCCTTGCTAAGTTAAATTATAGTAAATTACTAACTTCCTCCCGTATAGGTAGAAGGAGAGAAGGAATACTTTATCGAAGAAATTTTATATATTAGAAGCCTCCTAACTAACTGGAAAGCCTTTATTAAATAGAAAGGGTATTATAAACTATTCTAGTACCTACTAAAGAATTTTATAAATATTAAAGCTTTAGAAATCTTCGAAAAGAAATATAAGAATGCTCGAGTAAACAACGGGCTAGTAGACCGATTTACGAAAGATAAGAGTAGAAGGAGATTTAAGTAATATAAATAAAAACTATAACTCTCGGCTATAATTAGAAAAGAGAAGGAGGGCTAATATTATAGAGCTAGCGCCCAATACTAGTATTTAGCACATTGTAGGCTAAACGACTAACGTTAAAGACTTTTAGTATCTTAATAACTACTAGGACTATAGCTTGTCCAAACTAGGCAGCTACTTTAAATAGCTAAGTACGTATAGAATTACGTATATACGTATAACCTTTTAAGGACGAGTAGTTAGGTTTACCCTACGGGCCTCTTTCTTTTTCCCTTTTTCTCTTCATAGAACCTTAATCGATCCTTATTAGCTAGCACCTACGTACAACTCTACTATCCCTTTACATTTATATTCTATTATAGTCTTAAGAAAACGTAGTACTCTAATTTTGTTTTATTTTATCCTTAGAAGTAAAATAGAGGAATTTTTAATATTTTTACAAATTCAATCTATTAATTGTTAATTATATAATATTCGCTACCTTTAAAATAATATAATTATTGTCGAATACTTTATTTACGTCGCTTCGTTTAAAACCTTCGTTCCTTAAAATTGTAATATTTTAACAACTATATAATACGGAAGGTTAAGAAGATAATAAAGGCTAAGAGTAATTTCGTCCTATACTTCTATAATAAATCTCCGCCGCTACCGCTATATCCGCTACCTATATACTTACCCCTAGGCTTCTAACTACTCTAACTACTAGTTCCGCCAATATAAAAACGTCCGCTAACGTAAATAATACGAAGTAAGTAAAAGTAGGTTTATTTCTTTTCCCCTTATAATATTTTAAAATAACGTTAACACTTATAAGAATCTATATTATAACTTTCCTATATTACGTAGCTATATTCGATTACTTTAACTATTGCCGTTTAAAAATAAAGACGCCGCAATACGCTATAAGCTCTTTTATATCACATTAAACTTAAAAAGCACTCGTCCGTACGAGGCCTTATCCTACGTATAGGGCTCTAAAGTTAAGCCTTATTTTATTTCTATAAACGGGTACAACTTAGCCGTTAAAAAAAACCTTTACGTAGCGCTATTATATTTTCGAAATTACTTTATTAAACGAACTATATAAATAGATACTATTTATATTAACTAAGATAACGAAGAAGAAAACGGACACTAAGTTTAATTTATAACGAAGATTTACGTTAAAGTAAGTTACGTAATTATTTAGCTTAAAGAAGAGGCAGCTAGTTACGTTAAGTAAGAACTATTCTATTCCCTACCTAATTAAGCATAATAGCCTTATAAGACCGCTTTAGGTTAAGAATAGAACGTAAGCCGAAGTAATTATATTAAAGTGCTAGTCTAATAATATTACCCTAAGTTATAATTCTTAAATAATACTATCTATTATTATTAATAGTTCTAATGATTTATATATAGTATCTCTACGTATTATATATTTACTACTTTAAAATAGTCAACTACAGCCTTCGGTTGCTTTCCTTTAATAGAAGCGGGGTCCGCGGCTTATTTAGCGTCTTAATTCTTTAACAGCCTATAATAAACGCTACTAAAGACTATAATAAGCTGCCCAAATATAGGCTCGGACGGAATTAATACTATACTTAATACTATTAAAGGTTTAATAAATATAAAAGTATTAAAATTTAAGCTGACGTACGTTACAAACTTTTAACTTTAGAAGGACCGTTATAATAAAAGTACTTAAATATTTATAGTAATTATTTAAAGCACTTAGTTAAGATAGTAACTTAGTTTATAAATAATAGAAAGTAAAAAACGAAGTAGCTAAAGTAAAAATAACGGTTAATTAAATCCTATATTATCTACCCGCTAATATATTACGGCCCTTCCAACCTTTATCCTTTCTTCCTCTTTAGTTTATTAAATAAAGTACTTAGAGTAACCGCCTATTACGTAGTATTATTTAACTAGCTACCTCCTTCGCTACGTTATTACTTATATAATCTCCGCTTTTAACCTTTTGGACCTACTTTCTAATTCTTACTATATTTCCTACAATTAAATATACACTCCTTCTTCCTCCTTCTTATACTTAATATACTATATTTAAAATTCGCTAGTTATTACTAACGTAATTACTAAGATTAAACTCGGTTAGAAAACTATTCTTAATTAGTTCCTAATATATATAGTTAGTCGGTTGGCGGAGAGAGCTGCATACGAGGTAGGGCTGCGGAATAGGAAGACGCTAAAGAATTAAATTATAAATAAATAAATAAACTTATATTAAATTGCAAAGCACTCGGGTCTTTTTGAAAAGAATTACTATTAATTAATTTTAATAATTCTTTAACCTTACTAGGCTCTATAGCTACTTAAGTCCGGAGGTTTCCTCCGCTACCCTTATAACTTATTAAATTTTAAAGGTAGAGCCTAACTACCTTCTATCGAAGTTAATAGTCTAACTACCTCACTTAATTTTAACTTAATTTCCTTAATATTACTAGTAAGTAGTTTCGTTAATAGAGTATATAAAACCGTAATAAATTTAATAAAAATCACATCCATTCCTATTAGTAATTTAAACCTCGAACTCGAAGCGTTCAATTCTTATACTATGCGGAAAATTATTATACACCCCTAAAAAAGCCTAATCGCCCACCGCGTCTTACCTTCTTCTTACTCTCTTCCTCCTTTTAATTAAGTTAGCCGTCTCTAGTACCCTCTCTTTTACTAAGTAAGTAGCTATACTAATAAAGACCCTAGAGGCTACTTTTTTTAACTAACTCCTATATATATACGACTACTAATTTTATTTATTTAATACTACCTACTATATCAATATTTTAACCGCTCTAAATTAGTACGTAGTATTATAGTAGGATTCTATAATGTAGCCCTACGTAATTTATTTATTTTTTAATATTATCTTATAATACTTTAAATAAATAGAAGTTAATTTCTTCTATTTAAAAGCATTAGTAATAAAAGCGTTAAACTCTTTCCCCTGATTCAACTTATAATTAAAGAACTATATTAAACTATAAATAAACAAACTCGTATTAAAATTATAATTAAATTATAAAGTACTTGGCTTCTTTTTTTTAGAGAAGCTCTATTTATACGGACCGAAAAATCTATTTATACGGACCCTCACTTTTTTCCTCCTATATATATCCTTAACTCTAGCGAATCGCAACATGTTAAATATATTCTTTCATTCGTTTCGCCAAAAAATCTATACATTTTAATATTTTAAGCATTTGCCCAAACTATTATACCCTACCTAGATGTGCACCCCTAGATAGATTATTTATAGGGTATTTTACAACGCACTTTATAGGGCACTTAGCGCTACGGTCGTATACACCCGTCGGCTAGAGGGTCGCTATATCGGCTATTTATATTACGGTTAGCGGTAAAAACCTATAGAAAAATAATAGATTATTCCCTACTGTTAACAAATACGTACGCGTTATTTATTTAATAATATTTAGCGATACGCGATGTAGTAAATTGATTTTAATAAGGGTGGTAGTAATATATTTGGTAGAGGAAGTAATATAACGAGGCAGTACTAGAATAATCGCTAAGTTTAATTAGGTAGCTAGTGTAGTACGAGGGTAGCTTGTACAACTTCTAAATGCGTGTAATAGTTTGAAATTTAGGAGCTTAGCGGGCGCGGTACGTGTTAAATTGGTGCGAGTCGATTATTGGGCGCTAGGGTTAAGGATATATATAGGGAAAAAAGTGGGAGTCCGTACAAATAGATTTTTCGGTCCGTACAAATAGAGCTTCTCTATTAAATAAGTATTAAACCCTTCGAAAATTACTTAGGACGGTAATATTAGCTTCGAAGATAATATAGAAATATTAAAAGACTACTATTTTATTATTGTAAATAAGATAAAAGATAAGTTTAAAATGTATAGGTTCGTATAACTATTAATTAGGAAGTAATTAAAAACGTTTAAATAGGAGGAAATGTTTAAGTAATAATATATTAAGCGGATAATAACTTTATTTCTAATAAGCTAGTTCGAAAACTAAGTTATATATTAAATCTTCTTTATATACTTCTAAGTAGCTTCGAATTATTAACTTAGCGAAAATACAATCGAGTTATAAGTAATTCTTTTATATAACGCGGAATAATACGCGTAGTCGTAAGGGAAATATAAAGATATATAGTAGATACTAAGTAAGGCGAAGGAGCTACGCGAAAGGAGGTTAGAAAAGGACGATATAGTAACTCTTTTAAATATATTATTATTTATATTAGTATTTCGAAATAGAAAACTATAGAAAGAAGCCGAGAAGCTATTTATATAAGTAATAGAAACTTATAAAGCGAAGCTTAGAGTTAATTATTCTAATACGCTAGCCGCTATAGCTAACCTAGTATTAATTTACAAGAATTAAGGCCGGTAGAAGGAAGCCGAAAAGTTAAAAGTATAAGTAATAGAAACGAGTAAGGCGAAGTTCGGCGCTAATTATCCTAATACGCTAACGAATATAATTAACTTAGCGTTAATATATAGGAACTAAAGCTAGTAAAAAGAGGTTAAAAAGCTATTTATATAAGTAATAGAGACTCGTAAAGCGAAGCTTAAGGCCGGCTACCTATATACGCTAACGAGTATAAGTAGCTTAGCGTCGACGTATAAGAATTAGGGCCGGTAGGAGGAGGCCGAGAAGTTAGAGGTATAAGTAATAGAGACTTGTAAAACGAAGTTTAGGGCCGATTATTCTAATACGCTAACGAGTATAGTTAACTTAGCGTCGACGCTTTAGAATTAAAGTTAATAGGAGGAGGTAGGATCTCTTATAATAATCGATTATCTTTACTTCTTTTTTTAATATTTAAATTATTAGAGGCTCTTATATTTAACTATCTAGACCTATATTCAACTTCTCTTATAACTTTTTAAGGGCGCGACTTACATTTTTAATATTCTCTTCGAAGATAAGTGCTACTCTCTATAGCCTTCGCCGGATCTTATAATAAATTTCTAAATTCTCTACTTCCTTCTAAAAGGGTCCAAATAGATTTTCAATTATCTACTTAATAATAAGCGGTTAAACTATACTTATAAGAAGCTTCTTATAAACGTTTTAAAGCTTTATATACTCTATTTTTAGTCCTATCTTTAGAATTTTAAACTCCTATTTGTAAAATAGCTATTGTTATATTACCCTAATACCTTTAGTATAGCCTTTTAAGGCAAAAATAATAAGAAGTAACGCTCCGAGGATAAGGCCCGCGACCTCGAATCCTAACATAGTTAGAAATTTAAATATAAGCTCGGCCGGTTAGTAAACTAAATAATTATTATAATTAGAGCTAGTTAGTAGTAGAAGTATATATAATAAAATGGATAGGGGTAAATAGGTATTTAGGCGGTTATTATAGAATTAAAAAGAATACGTTGCTATTAATATTAAAGTTTGAACTTACTAAAATAAATTATAATAGCGTAGTTTATCCTTCCTCCGCGCTACTTAACCCCGCTTTTAAGTTAGCTAGTTAGGTACGTCTAAGGTTATATCCTACCTACTTACGTAAGGCAACTCAAGTGTACTATTTTGTAACGAATAGGCAGTTTAATTTACTTAAGTAGGATAATTAAAGGTAAAAACTATTAATACTATTTAGTAAAGCTAAAAGGTTTATAATAAGTATGCTCGTAATATTAGTCTCGGTAATAATAATTAATTAACTACTATCGAACTATCTAATAATTTAAGTTCTTTAGTAGTCCCTTTATACTCGCTATCCTTTCTTAATACCTTAATTCTAATATACTTACTTACGATAGCTTTCTACTTACTATAAGCGTCTACTTACTATAAGCGCTTACTTACTATAAGCACCTACTTACTATAAGTACTTACTTATTATAAGCACTTCTTCTTTATAAGCGCCCTTCGGGTACTCCCCTATTCCTAGTCCTAGTCTTAAATTATACTATTTTATTATAAGCGGGGCTATTATATTCCGCTAGCTTAGTTGGCCCGCGTAGTTACTTAAGTTCGTAATACGATGCTTTTCCTTTCTAGTTGACGTCTTTAATGGCTCGTTAGTCTTCTAATATTATTTACCTATTTTTATTCCTTATTACTCCCTACTCTTAATCCTAAATATAATAAGTCTTCTTTCTTTCTTCTATCCTTTATAAGATATTTAGCCGCGTTTCTAAGCCTATGTCCAATTCGTCGTCTTATTAGCGTGCTTTGCTAATTTCTATCGAGCTCTTTAGTTCTATAGTAATGCCTTGTCAACGCTGTACCGATCGCAAACTTACTTATAAGAAGCTCGCTAGCGAAGCGAAGTGCGGGGAATGCGTCCGCGTGGCGCGTCCTTATAAGGCGGTTAATTATAATACGGAATGTAAGCTTTCTCCGTTGCCTAACGATACTTGGTTGTTAACTTTATTTAGTCGTGCGCATCGTTGCTACGTATTAGCGTGTAGTTTAGGATATCGAGAAGTTGTCCTGTAAGGTTAACGAAAGGAACCTTTAGTTAATTAACTTGCGTTGTGAAAAGGAGAAGTTGGTTAAGGAGGGTAAGGAGGTTTCGTTAGTAGCGCTAGCGGAATTAAAAACGTAGGACGAAGAGGATAAGGTTATTAGGCGCAAGCCTAAGCCTCTATTTAATAACGAACGTCCTACTATAGTAACTACTTCCTCGATCCCTAAGCCTATAAATTGAGCGTCTTTAGACCCCGCGGCCTACCTTGCTTCTTAATTAAGCAGTCTTCCGCCCCTAACCGATCCGGGTTCCTCTAGTAGAATTCTTCTAACTTTTTAAAGCAACTCAAATTCCTAATAAGTTCCTAGGTATTATCCTCGGGATTAAATCCTTCCTATTTAATAAGGTATTCCAATTCTCCGTCTTCTATCCTTAAATCCAAAATTTACTCTATATCCTATTCTTCTTCTTTATCCTCAATACTAGTTCGCGTATTAACTCGTACGTTTTTAAGTGCTAGTTCTAGTAGCTAGATGTAGAATAAGTGTGATTTTAATTTTATAACGTTAGGAATGTCCAATTAATATACTATATTTAAAATTTTCTTTCTAATTTTAAAAAGTCCTACCCGTCGGTCGTCGAGTTTCTTACTAGGTCGCTTTATCTTAAGGTTTCTAGTAGATAAAAGTACTTTATTCCCCTTTTTAAAGCGAAGTCCCTCGAGCCTTTTCTAATTATAGTACTTACTTATCCGTTATCGTACGAACTCTAGCTCTAGTTTAAACTTTTCGTGTAATATATATAATTTTTAAACTCTAACTACTATTTGGAGTACGTTGGAATTAAATCCTTTTAAGAGTTTAGTCTCGTATCCGTAATTAGCGAAAAAAGGTATAACCTTCGTAGTTTTTATAGGGGAGGTGTTATATACTAATTGCGTTGTAGGTAGTAGTTCTACTTAGTCGTTCTATTCGAAGTTAATATAATTCTTTAAATATTATTTTACAATTTAGTTAATCCTTTCCGTTTGTTCGTTTATTTACGAATAGTATACAATTAATAACTTACTTTTAGTATTAAGTTTAATTATTAATGCCTATTAAAACTTAGATACGAATTTAGTATCCCTATCCGTAATCTACTCCTTCGGCCAATTATATACTAAAGTAATATTCCGATAAATTATATTTATAAATTATTTTACTAACTATACTTCCTTATAAGGTAAAAAGTAGCTCTACTTAGTTAACTAGTCTACTACTATTAAAATACTATCGTATATAACTCTTATAGTAGTATTTGTAAATAGAAGTAACTTAGTAATAAAATTTATAATTACCGAGCTTTATAGCCTTTTTACGACTTTTAAAGGTTTAAGAAATTTATATAGCTTGTATCTTATAACCCTAATCTTATTATAGCGTTCGTAGGCTTATAATATTCGAGCTACTTCAGCCTTTATTTTTAGAAAGTTGTAGTGTTACTATATTCGTACTATAGTTTTCGCAATATTTATATATTTTTTTATCTTCGAAGTATAGACTTCTTTAATAAAATCCTCTCGTTACTTTAGCTACACGTAGGCTTTATTTTAATATTATAACCGGTTGTTTTCAAGTGTAATTTCTTTTTCTTTATTACCTTCCTATCGTTGTTTATTTTTTAAGGTAACGATAGTAGCTTAATATCTTAAAGCTTAGTCTTTAGCCTTATAGATAGTGTAATACTCTACTTATTCCTATAGGGGGTATGTTAATAATCTATCTAGTTGTTCCTAAAATAAGGGTGCCGATACTTTTATAATATCCTTTATATAGTTTGCCCGCCGGCTTAAAGCGTCGGCCCGGGCATTTTCCGATCCCTTTTTATAATTAATTTTAAAATTAAACTCTAATAAGAACTCGGCCTATCGAGTCTAGCGGCTATTAAGTACCTTCGTGGTTGTAAAGTATTAAAGGTTATTATAGTTAATATAGATTTGTACTTTATACGTAGTACTACTAAGGTATAGCTTCTATTTTTAAAATACTTTAATAATAATAAGAAATTCCTTATTGTAAATAGGATAGTTACGCTAGGGTCCTTCTAACTTTTTTAAAAAGAAAGTTATAAGATATAATTTCCCTTACTTATTACGCTATTCCAACTATCCTCCAATCGCGTAGTCCGACGCGTCGGTTTCCACTTTAAATAGCTTGCTTAAGTCGGAAAGCTTTAGTACCGGATTTGCTATAATTACGTTACAAATAGTCCTAAAAGCTTCTTCTTCTAACTTTTCCTATATAAATGCGGTCCCTTTCTATAACGAATAGGTAGTCTAATCTGCCTAAATAGGATAGCTGAAAGTAAAGACTATTAGTGCTATTTGGTAAAGTTAGAAGGTTTATAACAAGTATGCTCGTATACTAGTTTCGGTAATAATAATTAATTAACTACTGTCGAACTATCTAATAATCTAAGTTCTCCAACAATCCCTTTATACTTAGACGTCTTCCCTAATTCCTCTTATTTTAAGTATTCTCCTATAGTAATAGCTTACTCGTAGTATTAGCTTACTATAAGCCCCGGCTTACTTAAGCCCCGGCTTACTATAATCTTTAGCTCACTTGAACTTTAGCTCACTATAAGCCTATATATTAGTAAGCCCGTATATAAGTACGCTCCTATACTTGTGCGTCTTTTTAGCTCCTAAGGGTTATACTAGCTACCTTGGGCGGGGCTGTCGGGTCCTAATAGCTTGGGTAGCCCCTATGTCGCTTAAGTTCGTAATACGATACCTCCCCTCCTTAGCCGGCGTCCTCGACGGCTTTGTTAGCTCTCTATCGTTCTTACCCTATTCTTATCTTTAATACTATTCCTTCTATTATTCTAGGTATAGTAAGTTCCTTCTTTCCTATATCCGCTATTATGCCTAACCGCGTTTCCAAGCGATCGACTACGTCGTCCGTTCGGCGAAACGCCTTACTAACTTATTTTAAAACTTTTAGTTCTATAGTTATACCTTGCCAACGCTATACCGACCGCAATCTTATTTGTAAGAAGCTTCCTAGCTATCCTAAGTGTAGCGAGTGCGTTCGTAGCGCTCGTCCTTATAAGGAGATTGATTATAACTCGGTATGTCAATTTCTTCCGGACCTTTTCTCATTTTGCCTCCTTGCTAACTTTCTGCTAGTGCTTCGGATGTCGGCGGAGAACGAGAAATTAAAGCGGGAGCATACGACGCTTCTGAAGGAAGTGTAGGATTACGTTTTTCTATTTTTATAGATAGCGTAGGATCGGATTCTTCATTTAGCCGAAATTTAGCGGCGCTAGAAGGAGTTGGCAGCGAAGGCTTATAAAGTAGCTCGTATTGCGGCGGCCGAATTGGAGGAGTGGGATGAGGAAGAGAGAGTAGTTAGGAGGGAGCCTAAACCTCTACCTAACAAAGAGCGGCCTACCGTAGCGGTTGCCTCTTCGATCCTCGAGCTCGTAGATTAGGCGTCCTTGGATCCTACAGCCTACTTTACTTCCTAGCTAGGGAGCCCTTTACCCTTAGCCGGTCCGGGTTCCTCCGGTGGAATTCCTCTAGCTTCTTAAGGCAATTCAAATGTCTAACTAGCTCCTAAGTGTTGTTCTTAGGACTAAATCCTTCCTATTTAATAAGGTATTTTAATTCTTCGTTTTCTATTTTTGAATTTAAGATTTACTCTACGTTCTATTTTTCTTCTTTATCTTTAATACTAGTTTATATATTAACCCGTACGTTTTTAGGTACCGGTTCTAGCAACGAAATATAGAATGAGTATAATCTTAGTTTTATAGCGTTAGGAATATCTAATTAATATACTACGTTGGAAATTTTCTTTTTAATCCTAAAGGGTCCTACCCGTCGGTTGTCGAGTTTCTTGCTAAGTCGCTTTATTTTAAGGTTTTTAGTAAATAAAAGCACTTTATCCCCCTCCTTAAAGCGAGGTCCCTCGAGCCTTTTCTAATTATAGTACTTGCCTATTCGCTGTCGTACGAATTCTAGCTCCAATTTGAGCTTTTCGTACAATATATATAGTTTCTAAGCTTTAATCGCTACTCGGGGTACGTTGGAATTAAGTCCCTCCAAGAGTTCTATCTTATATTTATAATTAGCGAAGAAAGGTGTAACCTTCGTAGTCTCTATAGGAGAGGTATTATATACTAATTACGTTGTAGGTAGTAAGTTTACTTAGTCGCTTTATTTAAAGTTAATATAATTCCTCAAATATTATTTTACAATCTAGTTAATCCTTTTCGTTTGTCCGTTTATCTACGGATAGTATACAATTAACAACTTGCTCTTAGTACTAAGCTTAGTTATTAATACTTATTAAAACTTAGATGCGAATTTAGTATCTCTATTTGTAATCTACTCCTTCGGCCAACCGTGTACCGAAGTAATATTCCAATAGATTATATCTACGAGTTGCTCCGCTAACTATACTTCCTTGTAGGGTAGGAAGTAGCTTTACTTAGTTAATCGGTCTACTACTATTAGGATGCTATTGTATATAATTCCTATAGTAGTATTTATAGATGGAAGTAACTTAGTAATAAAGTTTATAGTTATTAAGCTCTATAGCCTTTCTACAACTTTTAGAAGTTCGAGGAATTTATATAGCTTGTATCTTACAACCCTAGTCTTGCTATAGCGTTCGTAGGCTTGTAATATTCGAGCTACTTCGGCCTTTATTTTTAAAAAGTCGTAGTATTATTATATCCGTACTATAGTTTTTATTATTCTTATATATCCTCCTACTTTCGAAGTATAGACTTTTTTAATAAGATTCTCCCGCTACTCTAGCTATACGTAGGCTCTATCGCGGTACTATAACCGGTCGTTTTAAAGTGTAATTCCTTCTTCGTTATTACCTTTCTATTACTATCTTCCTTCGGGGGTAACGATAGTAGCCTAGTGTTTTAGAGCTTAGTTTTTAGCCCTATAGATAGCGTAATACTCTACCTATTCTTGTAAGGGGTATGTAAATAACCTATTTAGTTATTCTTAGAATAAGGGTGCTAATACTTTTGTAGCATCTTTCTTATAGTCCGCTCGTCGGCTTAACGTATTAGCCCGAACGTTTTCCGATCCCTTTTTATAATTAATTTTAAAGTTGAACTCCGATAAGAATTTAGCCTATCGAGTCTAGCGGCTATTAAGTACCTTCGTAGTTGTAAAATACTATAGGTTATTATAGTTAGTATATATTTATACTTCGTACGTAGTTCCGTTAAGGTATAGCTTCTATTCTTAAAATGCTTCGATAATAGCGAGGAGCTCTTTATTGTAAATAGGGTAGTTGCGTCGAGGTCCTTCTAGCTTTTTAGAGAAGAAAGTTATAGGGTGTAGTTTTCCTTGCTCGTCGCGTTATCCTAATTATCTTCCGATCGCGTAGTCCGACGCATTAGTTTCTACTTTAAATAGCTTACTTAGGTCGGGGAGCTTTAGTACTAGGTCTGCCGTAATAGTATTATAAATAGTTCTAAAAGCTTCTTCTTCCAATTTTTCCTATATAAATGTAGTCCCCTTCTTAGTAAGTTCGTACAATAGCCTAGCTATCTTCTTGTAATCTCGTATAAATATACGGTAGAAATTAATAAATCTTAAGAATCTACGGACTTTAATTACGTCTCTAAGTGTAGGCTAGTTTCGTACTATTTCTACCTTACTTAGTTCTATTCTAACCTCGTTTTCTAAGATTAGATACTTAAGAAATACAATCTCCCTTATATAGAATTCGCTCTTTTCTATATTAACCGAGAGCTTGTACTTATATAGTACGTTTAGTACTTCCTTTACGTATTTCTTATATTCTTCGAGAGTTTTAAAGTAGATAAGAATATTATCTAGGTAGTAAATAGCCGTCTTGTCGAGGTAGGGTCGGATCGCGTAATTTATAACGGATTAGAATGTCGTAGGTGCATTAGTTAACCCGAAGGGCATAACGAAGTATTCGAAATGTCCGTAGAGTGTACGAAATACTATCTTCTATTTATCGCCTTCCTTAATCCGAATGTAGGCGTAGGCAACGGGTAAATTAAGGCGCGTGAAGTATCGTGCTCCTCCTAATTGGCTCCTAATTCGTGAGATTAAGGGTAGGGGATAACTATTTCTTACAGTCTCCTAATTCAATTGCCTATAATCGATATAAAGGCGTAGCTTTCCGTCCTTCTTCAGCACGAAGAGGATAGGGTACCCTGCTAGCGATGTAGATTCCCGAATGTGCCCTCTCTTTAAGTTTTCGTCCAAATATTTCCTCAACTCCTTATTTTCCCTCTCGTTAGTATAGTACACCTTGAAGAACTTGAGCTTGGCTCCTTCTTTGAGCTTAATCTCATAGTCCTACGGTCCTCGTTATAATAGTCCTTTAAAATACTTACTAACGAAAGCCGGGTATCTTTAGTACTCTACTAGGATTACTATCTTCGGCTTCTCCGCCTATTAGTTCTAGTAATAGTGGAACTTATATTGTATACTAATTAATAATAACTCTACTAATATTACTAACCCTTCTTCTATAACCTTGCCGCTCTTGTCGATAGTACAAATTATAACTTCTTATACTGCTTGCGGTGGGGCCGCAAGAATAGTGCCTTCGTGGCCTGCTTCCTTCCGTACTCCGGGTTTCCTATTAGTAGTTGGGTATATCCTAGGACGTAGGCGGCCACTATCCTTCCAACTAATGTCTGGGTCGTATGCTACATGCTATGGGTGCCCTAGGATTATATCCTTCGTTAGCCCTATATCGATAATGTCGAAGCTGATTTCGACTGTCTTTCCTTCTACTGTGATAGGGAGTGGCATCGTTTCCCTCTTTACGATCTGGGTTTCGAACGGTCCTTTTACTACGAAAGGAGCCTTCTTATATTTCCAGGGGATCCTCAGTTGGTTGACGAACTTCGGTGCAATGAGGTTCAACTGAGCTCCTGAGTCTACTAGCGCGAGGGCTTGGTAATTCTTCTAGTAGGCTATGACTTTAAGGCGTTGGTCATCTTTCCCTTCTTTTGCAGCGGCGACCTCTGTAATTGCTACGGGGTCCTAGATCTTGTTTTTCCGTCGGCTGCTTCGGCGGATGATCCGTTTCATCTAGGGACTTAGTTTTCGGCGGGCCTCCCTGAAGGCCCTGAGCCGTTTCCCAATTTCTGGCGATGGTTGTCGTTGGGAGCGTCCTCCTGTTCAGGTTCCCGCTCGTCCGGCGAGCTGTGTTCCTGCAACCATGCCAAGTGGATGGCTCTTTCGTTTTCCGTAGAGTTAGATGCGGCCAATTGCTGATGGTGCTGCGTGCCCGCGGCTTCGCAAGCCCTTGCCTTCGCCTTCATGTGAATGGGGCAGTCCGGTGTAGGATAATATCCCCAGTGGAGATCGGTAGTCCCCTATCTCAGGCAAGTGTATACGTTGCGTGGCCGGGCGGCGAGTCTTCTGGGTGCCAACCATTCCTCCTGTCGTCCGAATGGCCTTAATTCGAACGTGAACCATTCGTCGATAACGAGCACGTCGTCTGACTGTCCTCGACTGAACGTCCGGGTGATTGGCCTCGGCCGTCCTTGAGCATTTAGTCTCCGTATGGGCCAGAAGCGGTTGTCGCGCTTCTTTCCGTAGTGCTTGTGGCAGCTGCTTGTAATGCACTGGAACCACGGCACTCGGTAGTGTATGAAATGGAGGGGGTGTATCTGGGCGGTATCTCTGGGTATCGGTTGGTAGGCGACTATCGGCGCCGGAGTGCTGTGCCAGACTCGCATAGTTTTCCCTTCTACAATGACGGCCCTTTTCTTCTAGAAGTCGTCCTATTTCTCGTTCTCCTTACTCTTTCGGTGGTAATCTTCCAAAGGCTCCGTCCAGTGGCCGGTGGCTACGTTGTCTGGGGGTCCGTACAGGTACGGATCGATAAGATCGTGAGTTTCGTCGCTATCGATGCTGACCTTGGACGGGGGCGCCATGGGCGTCGGAGAGCTCATAACGTGCGCGTACGTGAGAAGCCTCCTGTCTACAGCGGCGATGCTGCTGACTTCTTCCCATGTGGGTGCTCGATACGCAGGTTCCGGGGTAGTGGGTGGCTGGCTTGGGGGTTCCTGCTGAGGGTCTTCTTGATCGGGTCCCTCTGATTCCTGCTACTTACTCTCGGGGTCTCCGTCCTCCCAGTCGTACGGTTGGTCATCGATGTCGTTGTAGTCGTAGTTGATGCTAGCGATCTTAACCACTCGTCTTCCTTCCACTGCGGCTGCCTCGGATTTCTTCCTCTTCAACTGCTTGGGTGCGCGGCAATCGCGCTTCATGTGTCCCTTCTTTCCACAGTTGAAACATTGGATTTGTGACATATTACGACGTCCTTTGTCAGGTTGGACGGCGCTAATATCCATAGGGTCTCCTCTATCGTCCTGCATGTCGTTACGTCCCCAACTACGCTTCTGCTTGGTGTTGGCCTGGCGCGGGGCTTGTTGGTGCCGCAACGGCGGGTTCCGCCGTTCCTGGCTGCGTTGCTAGAGACGGTCGTCGATGCGGATGGCGCGCGCCACGTAGTCGTCGAAGCTGGCTGGGCGGTCTTCCTTGTACAGTTCGTCCTTGACCGAGTTCTTCAACCCTTGATAGAACATCTGCATGAGACTTTCGTTGTTGAACTTGCTCTTGACGGCGTACTGCTTGAAGGAAGTGGCGTAAGCTGACGCAGACGTAGTCTGGCGCAGATGGAGGAGTTTCTCCTGAGCCCTCAGGTCTTCGTCGTGTTCTCCGAACACTCCATGCAGAGCGTTCACGAAGTTCTGGAGGCTGGTCATGAGAAGCCTGGTGCTGTCCTTGGCCCGATCTCTATGACTATACCAGTCCTGGAGAATAGGCTCGTACCAGGTGAGTGCTCTGTCCTTGAGTCGAGTCCCGGTGAAGATGACTTTGTCGGTTTCCGTGGGGAAGCTCTCCGGGTAGTAATCGAGGTAGGTACGGACTTGCAGAAGGAATCCCTGCAGTCTGTCCTGCTGTCCTCCGAACTTGTCGGGAGCTTCGATCTTGACGTTCTTCTTTGGGAGTGTGGGTCTCGCAACCGGGGGGTCCGCCGGCTTGTCGTCCTTGGGGTCGTCGTTGTCGGGTCCGGCCTGAGCCTTGAGCTGCTCCTCAAGCTGCAGGATCCGGTTCTGTAGTTCCTGGAGGAGTCGAGCGGTAGGGTCGACGTATTCGGCGTTTCCCTCCATGGTGGTCGGGTCGGTGCGAGAGGACATGGTGAGCGAAAGATACCTTCAGTTACTATCCGAGATAGGCCAAAGGGAGTAGTCAACGTGTGACGAATAGGCAGTCTGATCTGCCTAAATGGGATAGCTGAAGGTAAAGACTATCAGTGCTGTTCGGTGAAGCCAGAAGGTTCACAACAAGTATGCTCGTATACTGGTCTCGGTGATAATAATCAATTGACTACTGTCGAACTATCTGACAATCTGAGTTCTCCAGCAGTCCCTTTATACTTAGACGTCTTCCCTGATTCCTCTTGTCCCAAGTATTCTCCTATGGTGATGGCTCACTCGTGGTGTTGGCTCACTGTGAGCCTGTGCATCAGTGAGCCCGTGCATGAGTGCGCTCCTATGCCTGTGCGTCTTTCTGGCTCCTGAGGGTTACACTAGCTACCTTGGGCGGGGCTGTCGGGTCCCGATGGCTTGGGCAGCCCCTGTGTCGCTTAAGTTCGTAACACTTTCTTAGTAAGCTCGTACAATAGCCTAGCTATTTTCCTATAATCCCGTATAAACATATAATAAAAATTAGTAAATCCTAAGAATCTTCGGACTTTAATCTCGTCTTTAGGCGTAGGCTAATTTCGTACTACTTCTACTTTATTTAATTCTATCCTAACTTCGTTTTCGAAGATTAGGTACCTAAGAAACACGGTCTCCCTTATATAGAATTTACTCTTTTCTATATTAACCAAGAGTTTATATTTGTATAATACGTCTAATACTTCCTTTACGTATTTCTTATACTGTTTAAAAGTCTTAAAGTAAATAAGAATATTATTTAAGTAGTAAATATGTATCTTGTTAAAGTAGAGTTAGATTGCGTAATTAATAACGGATTGGAATGTCGTAAGTATATTAGTTAACCCGAAGGGTATAACGAAGTACTTATAATGTTTATAGGGTGTACGAAATACTATCTTCTATTTATTGCCTTCCTTAATTTAAATGTAGGCGTAGGCAACGGGTAAATTAAGGCGCGTAAAGTATCGTGCTCCTTTTAACTAACTTCGAATACGTAAAATTAAGGGTAGGGGATAACTATTTCTTACAATCTTTTAATTTAATTACCTATAATTAATATAAAGGCGTAGCTTTCCGTCCTTCTTCGGTACAAAGAGGATAGGGTACCCTATTAACGATATAAATTCCCGAATGTACTTTCTCTTTAAGTTTTCGTCCAAATACTTCTATAATTCCTCGTTTTCCCTCTCGTTAGTATAGTACACCTTAAAGAACTTAAGCTTAGCCCTTTCTTTAAACTTAATTTTATAATCCTATAGTCTTTATAGCAGCAGTCCTTTAAGATACTTACTAATAAAAGCCGGGTATCCTTAATATTCTACTAAGATTACTATCTTCGGCTTCTCCGCCTATTAATTCTAATAATAGTTAAACTTATACTATATATTAACTAATAATACTTCTACTAACGTTATTAACCCTTCTTCCGTAACTTTACCGCTTTTATTAATAGTATAAATTATAACTTCCTATACTATTTATAATAGGGCTGTAAGAATAGTACCTTCGTAGCTTACTTCCTTCCGTACTCCGGGTTTCCTATTAATAATTAAGTACGTTTTAGGATGTAAGCGGCTACTATCCTTCTAATTAATATTTAAGTTATATACTACATACTATAGGTGCTTTAGGATTATATTCTTCGTTAGCCCTATATTAACGATATTAAAGCTAATTTCGATTGTCTTTCCTTCTACTATAATAGGGAGTAGTATTATTTTCCTTTTTATAATTTAGGTTTTAAAGGGTCTTTTTACTACGAAAGGAGCCTTTTTATACTTTTAGGGAATTTTTAGTTAGTTAACGAATTTTAGTACGATGAGATTTAATTAAGTTTTAGAATTTACTAGCGCGAGGGCTTAGTAATTCTTTTAATAGGCTACGACTTTGAATCGTTAGTTGTCTTTCCCTTCTTCCGTAGCTACGACCTCTATAATCGCTATAAGGTCTTGGATTTTATTTTTCCGTCAGCTACTTCGGCGGATAATTCGTTTCGTCTAGGGACTTAGTTTTCGGCGGGCTTCCTTAAAGGCCCTAAGCCGTTTCCTAATTCCTAATTATAGTTGTTGTTAAGAGCGTCCTCCTATTTAGGTTCCTACTTGTCTGGTAAGCTATATTCCTATAACTACGCTAAGTAAGTAGTTCTTTTATCCTTTATACTATTAAATACCATCGGCTATTTATAGTAGTATTCGCCCGCGGCTTCGCAAGCCCTTACTTTCGGCCTTATATAAATAGGATAGTTTAAAGTTAAATAATATCCCTAATAGGAGTCGGTATTTCCCTATTATATACAAGTATACACATTATATAGCCGGGCGGCGAGCCTTCTAAGTGTTAGCTATTCTTCCTACCTTTTAAATAGTTTTAGTTCGAACGCGAACTATTTGTCGATAATAAGCGTATCTTCTAACTAACCTCAGCTAAACGTCCGAGTAACTAGCTTAAGTTATCCTTATATATTTAATCTTTTTATAGGCTAGAAGCCGTTGTCGCGCTTCTTTTTATAATACTTATAGTAACTACTAGTAATATATTAAAATTATAATATTTAATAATATATGAAATAGAAAGGGTATATTTGGGCGGTGTCTTCGGCTACCGGTTAGTAAGCCTTTACTAGTGCGAGGGTACTATATTAAACGCGTATATTCTTTCTTTTAATAATAATAGTTCGTTTCTTCTAAAAGTCGTTCTATTTTTTATTTTCCTTACTCTTCTATTAGTAGTCCTCTAAAGGTTCCGTTTAGTAGCCGATAGCTGCGTTGTTTAAGGGTCCGTATAAGTACGGATTAATAAGATTATAAGTATTGTCGCTATCGGTACTAGTTTTAGACGGGGGCGCTATAAGTAATAAAGTACTTATAACGTATATAAACGTAAGGAGCCTTTAGTTTATAGCGGCAATATTACTAACTTCTTCCTATATTAACGCTCGATACGTTAGTTCTAGAGTAGTAGGTAGCTAGTTTAAGGGTTCTTATTAAGGATCTTTTTAATTAGGTCCCTCCGGTTTATACTACTTATCCTTAGGATTGCTATTTTCTTAATTTCCCTAGTCGTATTTATTAATAGTATTTAAGTTGTTCTAACCGTAGCCGATACTAGCGATTTTAACTACTCGTACTCCTTTTACTACGGCTACTTTAAATTTCTTTTATTTCAACTACTTAGGTATATAATAGTCGCGCTTTATATACCCCTTCTTACTACAATTAAAATACTTAACTTATAATATATTATAACGTCCTTTATTAAGTTAGACGGCGCTAATGTTTATAAGGTCTCTTCTATCGTCCTATAAGTTTCCCCGTCCCTAACTACGCTTCTATTTAGTATTTACTTAGCGTAAGGCTTATTAGTACTATAGCGGCGGGTTCCGTCGTTCTTAGCTTCGTTGCTACAAACGGTCGTTAATGTGGATAGTACGCGCTACGTAGTCGTTAAAACTAGCGGAGCGATCTTCTTTATATAGTTTATTTTTAACAGAATTCTTTAAGCCTTAATAGAACATCTATATAAGGCTTTCGTTATTAAACTTACTCTTAATAGTATATTATTTAAAGAAAGTGGCGTAAGTTAAAGCGGACGTAGTTTATTGAAGATAAAGAAGTTTCTCCTAAGCTCTTAAATCCTCGTTATATTCTCCGAATACGCTAGTTAGAGCGTTTATAAAGTTCTAAAGGTTCGTTATAAGGAGCCTAGTACTTTCTTTAATTTAGTTTCCGCGGTTGTACTAGTCCTAAAGGACGGGTTTATACTAAGTAAGTACTTTATTTTTAAAACAAGTTCCAATAAAAATAATTTTATTAGTCTCTATAAGAAAGCTTTCTAAGTAGTAATTAAAGTAGGTACGGACTTGTAGAAGGAACCCTTACAATCTATTCTACTAACTTCCAAACTTATTAGGAGCTTCGATCTTAATATTCTTCTTCGGGAGTATAAGTCTCGCGACCGAAGGGTCCGCCGGCTTATTATCTTCTAAGTTTTCGTTATTAGGTCCGGCTTAAGCCTTAAGCTACTCTTTAAGCTATAGGATTCGGTTCTATAGTTCCTAGAGGAGGCGAGCGGTAGGGTCGACGTTCGCGGCGTTACCTTCTATAATAGTCGGTTCAATACGAGAAAATATAATAAAGCGGAGAAGTACTTTTAATTACTATCCGAAATAGGTTAAAGGGAGTAATTAATATATAACGAATAGGCAATTTAATTTACTTAAGTAGGATAATTAAAGGTAAAGACTATTAGTACTATTTAATAAAGCTAAAAGGTTTATAATAAGTATACTCGTAATATTAGTTTCAGTAATAATAATTAATTAACTACTATCGAACTATTTAATAATTTAAATTCTTTAATAGTCCCTTTATACTCGCTATCCTTTCCTAATACTTTAATTCTAATATACTTACTTACAATAGCTTCTTACTTACTATAAGCGTCTACTTACTATAAGCGCCTACTTACTATAAGTACCTACTTACTATAAGTACTTACTTACTATAAGTACTTACTTACTATAAGTACTTGCTTACTATAAGTACTTCTTCTTTATAAGCGCCCTTCGGGTACTTCCTTATTCCTAATTTTAGTTTTAAGTTATATTATCTTATTATAAGCGGGGCTATTACATTCCGCTAGCTTAGTTGGCCCGCGTAGTTACTTAAGTTCGTAATATATTTTCTATAACTTTACTTTTCGTATCTTACTATTTACTCCGAGTTTAAAGAAACTTCAATTTCCTTTAGTTACAAATTAACGTACGGGATAGTACGGTCCCTTTAGAGTTAATAAAATTATTTATTTTAAATTTATAGCTAATATCTCGGCCTTAGTGCCTTTATACTTTAACGAGTTTAAGTTACTAAACGATAATCTTGCGGCCCTACTTTTAGAGTCTAGCTGGGTAGACGGTAATATCCCCGAGGATCTTTAACCTTTAATTAAGAATGAGCTAGGTAGATTCTAAATATAGGTAACGAATTTAAGGGCACATCGTACGGGGAATTCCTCACTAGATTATAGGCTACGGGATATTAGGACCTAGGTAATCAATTTATTAAACGGCCTATTAGAATACCTTTAGGATAGTAAGTTTAAGCTTTAAGAGATTTATAACTCGTACAAGGCTAATTTTTTGAGATTTGGAATTATAGGAGCTTTAATAGCTAACGGAACAGTCGAACTATAAAACAAAATAGAACCTATATCGGAGGACGAGGACTTAAACAGTAATAGCTTTAAACCTTATACTCTTATAGGTCTTACGGAACTATCCCAAATTGTCTCTAAAGCCTCCGAAATAATCAATTGCCTCTTTAGGCTATTAGTCTCGATCTATAATTAGGTTCTTTTCTATACTAATTACTCGCTATGTAGAAAATATATTTTTAGAGATTTACGGCCTTACATCTGCCTATATCCGGACTGTTCCGCTATAGAGCAAGACTTCTAACGACGTCACCAGTGGATATAGTATGTCTAGCAAGCTTATTGGAAGATATTGCTCTGTCCTTTAGGGTGTAAAGACTTGTATATCGAAGATATACCCGCACTGGAAGCCCATTTTGCAACGTCTTACAAGGAACATGTAGAGACTCTGAGCCCCGAGAGCCTTATTCAACTGTCCGAATAAAAAAGACCGTTTGATGCGTCCAAAAAATGCGAGTTATGTGACGAAGAGCTAGACTCGTTCAAGGCATACGCACGCCATGTTGGACGGCGCCAAGAAGACGTAGCTCTGTTCGTGCTACCGGACCGTGGGCTGGACGAGGACTCGCTTTCAGATGACCAGAACGAAGGATCCTCCAAAGCCCCTGAGCCTCATAATGCTAGAGGTAGCTTACCTGATGACGTGGACGAGAAGCCCGAATTCATGGATCTCATGTTGGCATCAAGAAGAGGAGATACGAATACTATAAATGACCTACTCGGAGCCCGAACACGAAAGGACGCGCGGGAAATGGTCAACAAAAAGGATAAATCAACGGGCGAAGCACCTCTTTACATTGCCGCCCAAAACGGACATGCTCAGGCGTGTGAAGCTCTCTTGCGTTGGGGAGCGGATGCAAATGCGGTTGTTAAGCTGCTTCTCGATACTGGCAACCAGGATGGACGGACAGCGCTATATATAGCGGCGCAGAATGGGCATGAGGCGATTGTTAAGCTGCTTCTCGATACCGGCAAGATTGACGCAGGTGCTAAGGATAAGGATGAACGGACAGCATTGCATATGGCGGCAGAGAATGGGCATGAGGCAGTTGTTAAGCTACTTAGCCTTGCATCCTAAGAGGCAGGCTTGGAGGACAACTCCACCTCGAGTCAGCCTTTCACAATCTTTCCTCTTGCAAGAATTAAGCAAGTACTCGAGGGCAAATCTGGCATCCACCATGCCTTTTCCAGTCAATTACAACAGATTAGGTACCCTAAAGGCCTCAATAGGAGACGCAACTAGGACATTGATAATGGAAAGAAAATAACTCGGGAAGAGCGAGACCTTGGCTTCCGTAAAATGGATGTCTACCGTAAATGGTTCAAGAACACCATTTTGACAGGGAAGCAACTTCTCGAAGGCTTGGAGAACATGTTCCCCTTTTACGGTAGTTTTACATGTAACCGAATAGAGGCCTTCAGATTGCACTATACAGCAAGAAGAATTAAGATGAGCCTAGCTGCTCCATTCCGACACAGTAGCCAAGGACGATAGCGTGTCAGAATGCTCAAGCCCGAGGACTCGCTGCCGAGCCTCAACACAGTCTTGCATCAACGCTAGGGCATCTTCATGTCGACCTTGACTATTCCACGTGAAAGCAAGGTTGGCCATGCTCGTCAGCGTGTCGGGATGATCGGCCCCGAGCTTCGCCTTGCTCGTCTCCATCACCTGCACCTCCAGCTTCTCGGCCTCCTCCCACCGGCCTTGGTTCCTATACGTCGACGCCAGGTTGGCCATGCTCGTCAGCGTATCGGGATGATCGGCTCCGAGCTTCGCCTTGCTCGTCTCCATCACCTGCACCTCTAGCTTCTCGGCCTCCTTCTATAGTCCTCTATCTCGAAATATTAATATAAGTAATAACGTACTCGAGAGAGTCGCTACATTGTCCTTTCCTAACCTCTTCTCACGTACCTTCTTCGCCTTGCCTAATATTTGTTGTATATTTTTATATTTCCCTTGTAACTACGTATACTATCCCCTATTATATAAAAGAATCGCTTATAATTCGATTGTATTCTCGCTAAATTAATAATTCAAAGCTACTTGGGCGTGCGCAAAGAGGGTCTAATATATAGCCTAATTTTCAAATTAGCTTATTAGGAATAAAGCTACTATCCGTTCGATATATTACTACCTAAACGTCTTCTCCTATTTATACGCCTTTAATTATATTCTAATTAATGGTTATACGAGCTTATATATTTCAAAATTATTTTCTATCTTATCCGCGGTAATAAAATAATAGTCTTTTAATATTATTATATTATTTTCGAAACTAGTATTATTTATATTATTATCCGTACTCTAGCTACTATCGTTCGACTTTATGTTTATAGCGTCGTTTAAACTTATTACTTATATTCTATTCTAAGTAATTTTCGGAAGGTTTAGCACTTATTTAAGAATACTTTATTAGTTAAAGAAGTTTATAAGCGATAATAAATTCGCTATAGAGCGCTACTTAGACCGGATATAATTAAAGAATATTTATTATATTATAAATATTATATTAAATGCCCCTCCGTCCTACCGTAGGTCCTTACTATTATATTGTAGAAGCTTATTCTAATTTTACTTATTTTTTTAAAATTCGGTTAAGTACTTCTCGAGTGAGCTCCGTAGTAATATTCTTTAAATATAAGCCGCTACCTAACTAATAGTAAGCGGTATAAAGTTAAACGCCCGTATAAAATCCACCGCTATATTAATATTCGAAAGCGATCTTAGCTTCTTTTTTAAGAGTAATAAAATATTACTCTACGCTATTAACTTAATTTTAATTATATTTTTATACCCTCCTACTAACTTAAAAATTAAATTCTTATTATATATTATAATAAAAGGAGACCCGTTTAAGCTCTACGGAAGATAATTAGCTAGCGGACGTCGTTTAAAGTTATTACTAGCGTTAAAAAATATATTATAATCGTTAGTACTATTAAAGACTATAACCTTCTTATTCTTTTATTTATTATATAATTAATTATAAATAAGCTATAGGATATTAACTTTAAAATAGTTCCGGCCGAGTAGTTTAATAGCGTTAGCAATCGCTTAGAAGCCCTTATCGACCCGCGCTTACGTACTAATATAGACCTAAAATACTTATATATTTAGGTACCACGCGGCGATTTAATAAGCGAACTTAATAGTTAACTACAATTTACTAATACCGCCTAAGCCTACAAGCGTAACTTAAGTAGCCCGCTCCGAACATTATTAGTTAATTTAATTAAAAATATCTCCGCGGTTAATAAAGTTGTAGTTGGGAGAGAAGGAGATAGTCGCGGACTATAATAATAGTGTTTCCAATCGTTTTAAAACGCTATAGTAACGCTTTTTCGAACGAGACCAGAATATAATTACTTCCTTAAATCTTAAAAGTATAATTTAATAACATTTACTTCTTATCTTAAATTTATTTAGCCTATAATAATCGACTAGGAGACTAATATTTCAAACCTTTAATTTATAGTATATAGAAAATTGCTCGCGAATACCTTATAACTACTATTAGTACCCCCCGCCCTTACTAAAGGACCTTATTTACAAATAGTTCTTACCGAATTAATCCAAACTGGAAAATCTATATTAGCCGTTGTTCAAAGAAGTTAAATATATACTAGTCGTCACGAGTAATCTTTATAAAGTTACTATATAAATCGAATAGCGGAATTGAATTACAGTCTAAGTTAGCTAAGATAGAGGAGTTCGACCTGAGCGGCTTAAGAGCTTGCGCTACATACTAACCCAATCTACTAAAGCTAAACCTATTATATAGCGTACCTAAAAAGAGAATCGCCTTAGTATATTCGGCGATTTAGTTAAGGTTTCGGTTGACATAATTATAGTCTCGATTCCTCTAGGCTTAAACGAGTGTCTAGAACGATTAGCTTAGCCACTTTAGAGACCGTTAGTCAACCTACCTGCTTGACCACCAGGCCGCCGTAGCTATATCCTACGAAGATCAGGTCCCGGCTTCGCTCCTAGGGTCGTCAGTAGTACTCCAAGGTCGGATCAATTATTATGCTTACCGCCTCGGTTATGCGGATCCCCCTGATGTGTTCCAGAAGCCCTTTCCCAAGGAGCTCCAGCCGTGTATGCAATGCATCCCTCTGCCAGTGTCGAAAACAGCCCATCGCGAGGGAGACCCGTAGACGCCACTAGTCATCAAGGATTCATGGCAGTACACTGAACGCGACGAGGAAGGGGAGCTGCTCCAAGACGCGACCGATAAAGGGGTAGTTAACGTAGCTCGATACTATCACCACGGGACGGTCCAGGTTCTCGGAACGGAAGATGATATCCGAAGCAACGTTCGAGGAGAAATAGATGTCAGGAGAGCTACGAACTACAGGTTGGAACGTTCGATGCCGCCGACCAGGACGATTACGGCCAGTGCCTCGCGGAAAGGCCGCAGTACTAGCACCACTGGCAAGAAACGGTCATCTAGCCAAACTGGCGCCCCTTTACCCTCTAGCAAGCGATCCTGTTCGGTATCTCCGACTAAGGCTGGCAGTGATGCGCTCCGAATCAAGAGTGTCTCCTTCCGTGCGTGCTTCAACTCCCTTCTCAATTGGTATTCCCTTAATGCCCTTGAGGATCCACTGTACTCGTTCAGACAAGAGTTCCAGCTCGCGTCTAAGAGGACAGTCCTCCTTCGCTCCGCATTGGTGCTTGTGGTCTGTCTGGGCGCATTTGAACCGAAATGCAAGGTCCGACAGAGCCAGCGTGGCAAAGGGCTCTAGGGACGGCCATAGTTCGCAGCGCCTCAAGATAGTAAAGTATTCCGCCACTCTGTAGTCGCTTGTGCAACGTCTACTGAACAAGTCTGTATTGTTGCAAGGATGGCATTTCTTGGCCGTATCTGGATGGATTCTGCCACAGTTCACGCAGACAAAACCTGGCATAGTGTAGCCGGCTTTCTGCTCTCGCAGTTTCCCTTCGGTTGATTGGAGCTCCTGATGTAGTCTCTCTAGTGTTTGAGTGATTTGCTCGGACAATGCATCTGCTAACTGCTATCAGTCTCTTATATTCCTTGCTCGGTTAGGAGTGAGCAGACCGGTGATTGTTTCCGGCAGAAGTGCCAGTGTCTCGTGTTCCTCCCATACGGAAACGAAGTCGGGTGCCAGCTGCTTCGTAGCCTCGGCAGCGAGACCAGAGAAGGTCGGTGAACGGAACATATATGCTGCCAACAGCATATATCCAAACTGTTCCGGTGCGGTGATGCCCGGATAATTACTACACCACTGCGCAATCCACGGCCTAAGGGCCGCGATACAATTGTACTTGTCACAGTGGATCGCAAGCACTGCGAGGGGTTTCGGTTCCATCGAAAACGAGATGTCGGCGCACTGGTAGTGGAGTATACGGAGAAGCGACTCCATTGCCTTGGGATCATCCTCTTCGAGATTGACGCATGGACGGTCTCCATGTCGGATCTGTATTCCTTCACTAAAATCGGGGCCAAACATTTTGGAGAAGACCGTTGATGCTAAGCCAAGGACTTTGGAAGAAACGAGGAAGTTCTCACTGATGTTGTGGGTCGGGTCGGCGACAACGAGGATCACGTCTCCTTCGGGGTCCAACAGCACGGCATCGGACGTCTTATTGTGTGATTCAGCCTTAGTCTCACCGGAGACCGTCTCCGATTCTTTATCCATTTCGATAGCCGATTCGGTCGTTCAGTATTATGCCACTGACAGAAACAGAAACAGTCGGCACAGCTGAAAAAAAGACGTACATGCTCGCCGTGGTGGAGGTCGCAGGATGTTAGCGGTCTTGTATTCCCCGCCTCAATCTCACGTGACAGGTTCCCCCCACAAGAGATTTCTGTTCTCAAGAAATTCTTCACGGCGCGCGCTATAACGATCAAGGGGTATCATTCCCTCCCCGATCACAGTTGACATTGGGATCACAGGTGGACTCGTCGCTTTCAAAGGACGGGCAGAGCGGAGTACGGCATGTACAATCGATTATTGGTAATAGCTCAATTACAGACACCATGAGCTTCTCGCGGTCATTCGGACCTAGTTGAAGAGGCGTCTTTCGCCTTCCGTAGCTCCCATCCATGGACTCATTCCTCTGCGGAGCGACCTCGCCCTCTAAGCACGCTCTTCGCTATCCTCGAGCCGTGCCGCTATCCCAGGGCCACAGCCAAAAGTGACAGGTAGGTCATGGATACGGAGAATGGGAGAAGAAGGCAGGGGAGTTTGTCGTACAGTAGCTTTAAATAGTGCAGCAATGGAGATGCTGCCCTAAACGGGATTGTCGTCGGTTTTGGCTTCTCTATTGTCACTTCCCAACGCCGTGAGCCAGACCTCAAGAGCGCTTTGGGGTTGGGCATTTTGGCCGATCAACTCAGTTCATCTCCTAGTGCACCTTTGCATCTGCACGACGTCGGCCACTCCCGCGTCCAGCCTATGGCGATCGACCTCCTATCAATACCACCTCTGTCAAGCGAGAACGAGACGCCCTTCAGGGGTGCGAAGTTGGTGATAACCTCCCAACGGTGGTGTCTGGGCTCTAGGACGCTATCGCTGCAGCTGCGGCGTTGCCCGCGGCGATGCATTCAGGTGGGCTGATATAAATGGTGTTGGTTGACTAAGCGTCGCGGCCCGCGAATCTAATGTGAGCCGTCCGTCTCGACGACCTGACTAATATACGTGACACCGAACTGACCCCGCATTTGGGCATCATCTTTTCAAGTGTCCGTTAGGTTGAACCCCAACCGGAATGAAAGCCATATGCCCGTTACAGTACAACTCCCAGGCTCTTTTGAAACTACATTCACAGAGACCAGAGTAAATGCACTCATGTAAGGATTCTCTTTTCTCACCGAAGAGTTCTTGCTAACTTTCGCGTCAGGGCATCCTACCGAGAACAAAGAGACAGACCAACGCAGTCGAGCAACGAAGCAGCACACATTGAGAACGAGCTAGCGCCACAGATCGAAAGCGCCAATAACGTTAAGAATGATAACAAGTACAACTTCGTATATGATTGCATTACGTCACAGACTTTCGGTGACTATCTCGGCGATACAGATACGGACACTGAGAATTCAAGTCTTCCGCCTACGCGCCGCTGGGTCTGGTTACTGCAAGCATCGCGCATGCCCTGATTACTACTCCGCCTGGTCTTGCAAGACCAATTTCCTGCTTCATTTGTACGAAACGCCAGTCCACCGCGAGGATACCACCACAACCACACGGGAGGGCCGACGCCAGTTAGCAAAGGCCTGGCGGGAGGAAACTGCGTTTGATCTTAGCGAGCCAAAGAAGAGGCCACCCGAAGAGGAGGACAGGGAGGATGTGAAGACTTGATGCCTAGGCGTAGAAGAGATTAAGGGATACATATATTCAACGCGAGGTCAGGTGACAGTGTGTTGGTCAGACACTTTCCCGTCTACTTCAAGGCTCCTAGGGCAATCTCCTCTGGCCTCTACGCATCCACCCTATTTTGAGGTTGAGCCTGTTCCTCCTAGGACCGTTAGGCACAACGCCCTAGTCATGTCGGGAAAGTAATCGGAATACCCCCCGCCATAGTAGCCAATGAATGGGTTTTGTCGACGAGCTGCGTGTGGACGTCAAGGATAAGCAGAATTTGCTGTATAGGGAGGATTGAGGGGAGACGGCAGCCGGACATTGTGCGGCATGAACTCTTGATTTTGGAGGTGACTTATGCACCGCAGCGTAGCTGTCACGTCATTCCCATTTTTCGCATTGCTGATATCGATCCTCGTCTTGTACCGGAGACATATCTAACATCGCAGAAGCTCCTCTCTTCATCTCTTCACACAATCTCTAGCTCTTTCTTCTGCTGCAAGGACTTTTTAGGTGAGGATGATCTTCCTGCCCAGTTGAAGGAGACCAAATGGCAATGGTTTGCCGATAAGCACCAAACTATTAGTATCTAGGCTACTCACGGTGTGCCTTGATGGGTGTTGGGTATTCGCGGCTGAACAATCGTTCAAAAAATAGTTGTGGCGGCCAGTACTATGTGGCTTTGTGATTGTGGCTGTGCGGCAAACTCCGATGAAACATTTTCACAAAACGCGACTTTCTATAGCCCCTTCTCAATCACATCAGGACGTAATGGCAGAGCCTGACGGATCGGCCTCAGTCAAAGACTATCCAAGACAATCCCATTGGGAAAGGCCTTGATGTCTTCCGCGCTTCGTTCAATTAGTCTTGTACGCCAGACGCGCTAGGTCAGCTCAGCTATGAAGGTAAGCGGTCCAGTTTCCTTGTAAGTGCTCTTCCAACTTGTCATAAAGATCTCCTTGACGGCCTAGAGGTCGCCTCTTACTATTCAACCAATATCCGATCGGTTATTTAGTTTTGAACTTTATTAGACTATACTAAAACCTGCTAAAACTATATTAAGGGAGTGAGCTAAAGTAAATACATTTCGACTCGCAATCTAACGCCGTAGACTATCTCTATATAGTTCTTAAAATAGCCTAAGTGCTACAACTTTAACGCTCTTCCTTTATATTTAAGATAATTGTATACAATTTGCTTTTCGGCGTTAAATTATTTCGCGTACGCCCTATCGAAGTAGTTGTACATTATAGTAGGTTAATAGTAATTAAACGTTATTTCTTTATAGGATAGCTTCTTATTCCTAATATAGCGCGGACATTGTATTCTTTTTATTAAAAGTGGAAAAGGGTTTAGCTTAGGAGACTCCTCCTTTATTATAATATTCGCGTGCGCTCTCTATCGGATGCGATCTTATTTAATAGTTTCTCGCTTATTATATAAAATATATATAAGCTCGCTGGCTTAAATGCGGAGTTCGAAGAGCGCTATAGAGCTTAAGTCTTCTAGCTAATTATATAGGATCGTGGCGAGCTTGGCACGCTCTAGTATCTATAGGTCGATAGCTAGTTTAATATATTTCTCCTCCTCTTCCCTATTAGCTTATCTTTTAATTTCCTAAGTCGGGCGGTTATAGAAATAATACTCCCTATACTTTCGCTAAATATACTTAGTACGCTTTGCTCGCTTTTACGCGATTAACTTAATAAGCTTTTAAATTCGGTCCTCGTTTTCCGTACTTACAATTTAATGTTAAATACTTTTAGACTATACTCTCTTTATCTTTAATATAAAGATTTCTAAATTAGGAAGTATTTCCGTTTAGACTTTATTAAGAATTATATTCTTACGTGCGTAGAGGTCGTATATAAAGCTTAAGTGCGAAAGTATTTTAATTAAACTATTTTTAGTTAGATTATTTAAGACTACGTTCTAAAGGTAAAATGAAACTTTCTTATTAATATATATACTATTAAACTTAGCCTACTTTAAATCGTAGCATATTATTTAATTGTAAATAGTATTAAGCGTATTACTTACGTAGCGTTAAAATAAGCGCTACTCGTATAGCGTAGGAAGAATATACTATTAATTACGTTTATTACTCTTTTACGCTAAGCTTTTAATTCGATTAGCTTCTTACATTTATAGTTTAATAATTATCGCGCTATATCGTTTCTTAATTTATAATATAGAAGAAGTTTGTATTAAAAAAGTTCGTTTTTCGAATATACACTTTAACTCTTATAAAAAATAAGCCTCTTAAACTATTCCTTCTTTATTATAAACTTAAGTAAGTACGCAAGCTAACTAGGCCGTCGGAATATAATAACCCTACTTACAATTAAATAGTATAACTTAAAATAGGGATTAGACTAAGGGAGTACCCGAAGGGCGCTTATTAGAAGAAGCTACTTATAGTAAGTAAGCGCTTATAATAAGTAAGTACTTATAGTAATTAAACGCTTATAATAAGTAAGTGCTTATAATAAGCTAATATTATAAGTAAGTAAACACTCGAAAATATAAGAATTAAAATAGGCGCGTAGGATATAAAAGGACTACTAAAAAACTTAGATTATTAAATAGTTCGATAGTAGTTAATTAATTACTATTATTAAGACTAGTATTACGTATACTTATTATAAACCTTTTAGCTTTATTAAACGATTCTAATAGTTATTACCTTTAGCTATTTTATTTAAGCAAATTAGACTACCGTTCGTTATACGTTAATTACTCCCTTTAGCCTATTTTGGATAGTATTAAAGGTATTTTCGCTTTATTATATCTTCCTCCGCCGGAACTACTATTTAAAATAAACTCCTAAACGTTTCTACTTTATATTAACAATTTAAAGTAATATAGGACCGTATTAAACAATTGGAAGTATAATTCTAGGGTAACTCCGACCGTCCCGAAGCGAAGGTAGGAGAAAACGTCCTTCCTAAAGAATATAAGAAAGTTAAGTTATTTATACTTAAAGAGTTTAATAGCTAGCAAGCCGCCTTCGTTAAAATTTTAATTTAAGTATAAACCTACTTTTAGTTCTACGTAAATTAATTTACTTTTAAATTCGAAAAGGTAATCTACGCGGGTACTCGACTTGTAAATAAAGCTCTTACTTAGTATAAGCCTATCTTTAAAAACTACTATAAAAAAGGAAACGAGGCTTTAAACTTTACTAAGAAAGTTTTAAACTCCTACGTCGAATTTACTTAGGCGCTCTCTAAAGTCTTTAAAAAAAAAAAAAAAACTCGATAGGCTTAAGAACGCCTAACCTATTTTTGACAAACGAAGTCTACTTTAACTTATACTACGCTTTTTAAATAAAATACCCTCTGTAGTAATATTAACGATAACGGGCTAATGTAGCTATTTTATAATAGCTTTAAAGATAAAATTAAGAATAAACTCTATAAGGAGGACCGGCCCGGCTCTATCGACGCTTATATAAATAAGGCTATTCGTATTAATAATTAACAATTTTAACGAGAGTAGGAAAAGAAGAGGAAGTTACCTTCTTTTATTCTTCTTAAGTCTAATAATAATAATATTAAAAAGAAACGGACTTAAGGAATATATATTTCCGGAACTACCTATTCTAAACTTATAGAGATCGACGTCGCCTAAGCTAATTAAAGTAAGCGTAACTTCTTTTAAGTTAAGTACTTTAATTATAGAAAGAAGGGGTATATAAAGAAGAATTGCCACGCTCCTAAGTAGTTGAAGTAGAAGAAAGCCGAAGTTGCTATAATAGAAAAAGTACGAGTAGTAGAGATTGCTAGTATTAACTATAGTTAAGAGAACTTAGAAGATACTATAAATAAATATAATTAGGAGAATTAGGAAGACGTGGACTCCGAGGAAGAATAGTATGTAAATAATAGTCCTAATTAAGAAGACTTATATTAGGAGCTACTTCGAGGACGTACTACTATTAAGGAATAACCCTACCGAGCGCTAACGTAAGAAGAAGTTAGTTATATCGTTATTATAGACTAGGAACTCCTTACTATTATATATATTATAAGTACTTTTACGACAACCGCACCCTCTATAATATTAAAACTTTAGGAAAATAATATTTAGGATCTTATTAACTTATATAAGTACAAACGTCCTAACGATTTTGCTACCAGCCGATAAATAGATCCTTTAAAAGACTATTATTAAAAGAATTAAGAAAATAAGAAGTAGGATGACTTTTAGAAGAAGCGTATAATTATTATTGAAGGAGAACTAATAACTTTATAGGACGATTTTCCTAAGGAAATAGGAGCTTATTAATTAGTAAAAGGGGACGCTACTTAAATATACCCCTTTTACGTATTATATCTTCGGATATTATAATTCTAATATATTACTTATAGCTATTACAAATACTATAGGAAGAAATGGGACAATCGCTTTTAGCCTATTAGGAAATTAAATACGCGAGGATATTCTAAACTAATTACTTAAACTTATAGCCGAAGCAAGCTTTATATTACGCTCGGTATTAATAAATAGTTCGCCTTTAATTTATAACTATTTAAACGGTAGGAAGAATAGTCATTTTTTAAAAGACTCGTAGCCTAATTATTTAATATATATACTTATATGAAATAGTAAAACAACGACCCCTATTAAGGATAGTACTTAGCAGCCAACTACTTTATATATATAAGGTAGAAAGCTAGGGCTTACGAGAAAGAAATAACTAACTATTTCCGATAAGTTAATTCAGCCTATAATATAAAAGAAAAAAAAGCCGCTTATTTAGCTTAATTGTAAGAATATAGCTTGCCGGACGAATATAAACTTATAGAGGAGGACGCTCCTAATAATTATAGTTAAGAATTAGGAAACGGCTTAAGGCTTTTAAGGAAGCCTAACGAAAATTAAGTCTTTAAACGAAAAGGATTATTCAATAAAGTAGCCGCTAAAAGAATAAAATTTAAAACTCTATAGTAATTATAGAAGTAGTAACTACTAAAGAAGAGAAGGAGGACTAACGATTTAAGGTTATAGCCTATTAAGGAGACTATTAAGTATTCGCGCTAGTAGACTCCGGAGCTTAATTAAATTTTATTTTACTTAAGTTCGTTAATTAATTAAAAATTCTTTAAACGAAGAAGAAGGTTCCTTTTATAGTAAAAGGACCCTTCGAGACCTAAATTGTAAAGAAAAAAATACAATTACTCCCTATTATTATAGAAGGAAAAATAGTCGAAATTAGCTTCGACATCGTTAATATAGAATTACTTAAAAATATAATCCTAAGGTACCTATAATATATAGCGTACGACTCTAATATTAATTAGAAGGATAGTAGTTACTTACGTTCTAAAATATACTTAATTATTAATAAGAAGACTAGAATATAAAAAGAAGTAAGCTAAGATAGTACTATTCCTATAGCCCTATTGTAAGTACTATAGGAAGTTATAATTTATACTATTAATAAAAGCGGTAAGGTTATAGAAGAAGAGTTAATAATGTTAGTAGAAGTATTTGTACTTAACGTTTAATATAAGTTCGATTATTATTAGAATTAATAAATGGAAAAGCTGAAAGTAGTAATCTTAGAAGACTATTAAAGATACTCGGCTTTCGTTAGTAAGTATTTTAAAGGACAATTACTACGAGGACTGTAGGACTATAAAATTAAGTTTAAAAAAGGAGTTAAATTTAAGTTCTTTAAAGTATATTATATTAATAAGAAGTAAAACGCGGAGTTACGGAAGTATTTGGACGTAAACTTAAAACGAGGATATATCCGGGAATTTACATCGTTAGTAGGGTACTCTATCCTCTTTATATTAAAGAAGAACGGAAAGTTGCGCCTTTATATTAATTATAAATAATTAAATTAAGAGACTATAAGAAATAATTATTTCCTACCCTTAATTTTGTATATTCGAAGTTAGTTAGGAGGAGTATAATACTTTACGCGCTTTAATTTACTCGTTACTTATACCTATATCCGAATTAAGGAAGGCGACAAATAGAAGATAGTATTTTATATACCCTACGGGTACTACGAGTACTTCGTTATACCTTTTAAGTTAATTAATATATTTACGACATTTTAATTCGTTATTAATTACGTAATCCGACCCTACTTTAATAAGTCCGCTATTTACTATTTAAATAATATCCTTATCTATTCTAAAACTCTCGTAAAATATAAAAAATATATAAAGGAAGTACTAAACGTACTATACGAATATAAGCTCTTAATTAATATAGAGAAAAGTAAATTCTATATGCGAGAAACCGTATTTCTTAAGTACTTAATCTTAGAAAATAAAGTTAGGATAGAATTAAATAAGGTAAAAGCCGTACGAAACTAGCTAACTCTTAAGAATGCGATTAATGTTCTTAGATTCTTAAAATTTACTAATTTCTATTATATATTTATACGCGACTATAGGAAAATCGCTAGACCGCTATACGAGCTTACTAAGAAAGAAATTGTCTTTATATAGGGAAAATCCGAGGAAGAAGCTTTTAAGGCTATTTATAACGCTATTACTACAAACTTTATATTAAAGCTTCCTAATTTAAATAAGCCTTTTAAAATTAAAACTGATATATTAGACTACGCTATTAGAAGATAATTAGGATAATGCGATAACTAAGGAAAATTATACTTTATAGCTTTCTTTTTTAAGAAACTAGAGGGACCTTAACGTAATTATCTTATTTATAATAAGGAACTCCTAACTATTATCGAAGCGTTTTAAAAATAGAGACTATACTTTAATAGTAGTACGTATAAAGTACAAATTTATATTAACTATAATAATCTATAGTACTTTACAACTACGAAGGTACTTAATAGCCGCTAAGTATAGTAGGTTAAGTTCTTATTAGAATTTAATTTTAAAATTAATTATAAAAAAGGATTAGAGGACTCTTGAGCCGACGTATTAAGCCAAAAGGTAAATTATATAAAGAATATAGTAGAAGCTTTTATACTACTATTTTAAGAATAATTAAATAAATTACTTACGCACCCTTTCTAAAAATAGGTAAAATATTATATTATTTATAGGGTTAAAGATTAAGCCCTAAAATACTAGGCTACTATCGCTACTCCTAAAGATAAATAGTAATAAGAAGGTAATTAGGAAGAAGGAATTATATTATAGAACGCTAAATTATAGTATTATAATAAGGCCTACGTATAGCCGGAATAAAGAAGAAAACTTATTATAGAAATTTATATTTCTAAAATAGGAAAATATATAGGGATCGCGAAAACTACAGTACGGATATAATAATACTATAACTTTCTAAAAATAAAGACTAAAAGTAGCTTAAATATTATAAGCTTGTAAATATTGTAGTAGGACTAAGGTTGTAAAATACAAACTATATAAATTTCTTGAACTTTTAAGAATTATAAAAAAATTATAGAGTTCGGTAATTATAAATTTTATTACTAAGTTACTACTATTTATAAATACTACTATAGGAGTTATATATAATAATATTTTAGTAGTAGTAAATAAGTTAATTAAGTGGAGCTACTTGCTATTTTATAAGGAAGCGTAGTTAGTAGAATAATTTATAAATATAATTTATTAGAACGTTACTTCAGTATATAGATAGCCGAAGGAATAGATTACGAATAAAGATATTAAGTTCGCTTCTAAATTCTAATAAGTATTAATAATTAAACTCAGTATTAAAAGTAAGTTGTTAATAGCCTACTACTTATAAATAAATAAATAAACGAAAAGAATTAACTAGATTGTAAAATAAAATTTGAGGAATTATATTAACTTCGAACAAAGTAACTAAATAGAACTCCTACTTATAATATAGTTAGCGTATAATACTTCTCCTACGGAAACTACGAAGGTTATACTTTTTTTTCGCAAACTACGAGTATAAAATAAAATTCTTAGAAGGATCTAATTCTAACGTTCTAAAGGCTATAATTAAGGCTTAAAAGCTATACATATTGTACGAAAAGCTTAAAATAGAATTGGAATTCGTACGATAGAAAATAAGCCGGTATTATAATTAGAAAAAGCTCGAGGGACTTCGCTTTAAGGAGGGGGATAAAGTGCTTTTATCTACTAGAAACCTTAGGATGAAGCGACCTAGTAAAAAGCTTAATAACCGACGAGTAGGACCTTTTAAAATTAAAAAGAAAATTTTAAATATAGTATACTAATTAAATATTCCTAATACTATAAAACTAAAATTATACTTATTCTACGTCTCGTTACTAGAGCTAGTACTTAAAAACGTACGAGTTAATATACAAACTAGTATTGAGGACGAAGAAGAAGAATAAGATATAGAATAAATTTTAAATTTAAAAATAAAAGAAGGAGAATTGGAATACCTTATTAAATAAGAAGGGTTTAGTCCCGAAAATAATACTTAGGAACCCGTTAAGAATTTGAGTTACTTTAAGAAGCTAGAGGGATTCTACTAGAGGAACCCGGATCGGCTAAGGGCGAAGGACTACCCAATTAAAAAGTAAGGAAGGCCGACGAGTCCAAAACCGTCCAATCTACGGGCGTAGGGGCGGCGGAAGTAGAGGCTTCCGCTAAATACTCTTTAAGCAAAGGCTTAAGCTCTTTTTTAACAACCTTCTCCTCCTCCTCTTAAGTTTCTAACTCCGCTAGAGCCGCTAAAGATATCTTTCGACCCTAAATTGTTAAACGCTCTTTCTCTTACTTTAGTTAAGTTAGCCGTAGTAGCTGCTTATTAATTATAAGCGCGAGTGTTTTAATATCCTTAATTACGCGCTAGTATTTAGCTATAATATTCGCTACTTACTAGTTAGCGGAATAAATTACTATCGTAATAAGAAAATTCACGTTCTATATTGTAATTAACATTCTCAATTAGGACGGGCGCAGCGAATATATTTGCTATACTTAGCTTCCCTAGAAAGCTTCTTACAAACGAGCTTACGATCCGTATAGCGCTTGCAAGGTATAATTATAGTACTAAAGAACTCGATAGAAGTTAGTAAAGCCCGCTGACGGGAAGACGAGTTTAATGGAGGCTTGAAAACGCGGTTAGGTATAATAGTAGAAAATAAAGAAAGGGAAAAACTTACTATATTTAAGATTAGTAAAGGGAATAGTAGAGAATAAAAGTAGGTAAATACTCTAAGAAAAACTAACGAGCCGTCGAAGACGTCGGCTAAGGAAGGGAGGTATCGTATTACGAACTTAAGTAAGTACGCGGGCCAACTAGGCTGTTAGGATATAATAGCCCTACTTATAATTAAATAGTGTAACTTAAAATAGGGATTGGATTAAGGGAGTACCCGAAGGGCGCTTACTAGAAGAAGCTACTTATAGTAAGTAGGCGCTTACAATAAGTAGGTACTTACGGTAATTAGACGCTTATAGTAAGCAAGTACTTATAGTAAGCTAATACTATAAGTGAGTAGACATTTGAGAATATAGGAATTAAAATAAGCGCGTAGGATATAAAGGGACTATTAGAGAACTTAAATTGTTAAATAGTTCGACAGTAGTTAATTAATTACTATTACTACAACTAGTATTACGCATACTTATTATAAACCCTTTAGCTTTACCGAACGACTTTAATAGTTACTACTTTTAGTTATCTTATTTAAGCAAATTAGACTGCCGTTCGTTATATTCTTTTACTAGAGTAGAATGTACTTAATTAAGCTCCGATTCTTTGCTTAAAAAACTCGTTTAATATTAATTAAGTTCGGAGCGCTAAATACGCCGTCGTATATTATAAAATTAATAATAACGGTAATAAGATAGAAAATTAGCCTCCTAATAGGGGTAAAGAAGGAAATAGTCTTAAATAGCAAAATATTAAATTTAAATTTATTAATAAGAATTGGAAATTATTTATAGTTTAAGCTTATTATTTACCTCCTTATAATAAATAAACTTAATTAATATAGTTAGAACGTTTTCGCTGGTTTCTAAGTAACGTATAATTATTAGTAAAATATCTTCGTAATAAAAGCACTTAGGCCGTCCGCAACTAACTATTTCTTACGAAAGTATTTATTTAAGTACGTTAGAATTTTTATTTAAAGTAACGTTTTTATTTTTATTACTAAAAGACCCTATAATAGTATTTCGGCCGAAAAGCTCCTCTAAATACTTATTCTTAGGGCTCTTCTTTTCGCCGTTAATAAACTTAGCCGTCCGCGCCCTTATAAAATTAAGGCTGAAATAGTATTCGGACAAATTTACGCGATGCCCCTCCTAAAGGACAACGTTAGTATCGTACGTAATATTAAAGGTTAAGAGGGTTAATAGGTCGTCCGAGTTAGTAATATCCTTTCCACCGTTATTAGGAGTTTAGAAGTTAAAGCGGGGGATTAAAGTAGTATTATACTACTTATAAAGCGTATTAGTATTTACGAATGCTAATTACTAATATAGTTTTTAATTTTTTTTAAGGTATTAAGTTATTAAAGCGTAATCAAAATACTAAATATATAAAGTATTATATATATAACTATACAATTATTAATACTATATATTATGCTATTTATTTATTTTCGCTTAAGTACGGCCGAAATGCTTATAAATTATATATTTTTCTTATTAGTATCTAGTTCTAATACGTTAGGAACTATTAATTATTAAGTATAAAAATTAAGAAGGTAAAAAGGACGCTGGGATATAAAGCTGGAAGAAAAAGCTAATTTATAATAATTCTATTTGCAGCTTTTAACTACTTATATATTAAAGCTAATAATAAGAGAGCTATTATCTCTTATATTATTTAGTCGCTCTACTTACTTTTTAATCTTTATTACCCTTTTAAGTACTCCGTAATAAAGTATAGAAAGTTACTTAATTAGCCTATTAGGGAGCTTTAATTCTAATCTTTCCCTATTACTATTAGCCTTTAAATACCCTCCGCTTTAACCCTATTAATTTAAAGCGGCCTATATTTAATACCGAATATCAGACTTTAATTATTATATGAGTTTTAAAAAAAAGTCGGAAATAGACTACTAAAATCTTAATAAAGTTGTTTATACTGAGTTTTAATTTATATAAGGTTTTTATTAGGCCGTTTATTCCTTATTAAACTTAATTTACCGCGCTATAGAATATTCTAAATTAATTATATACTATACAATATTATTTTTAAAATGCTCGAGCTAATTAAGAGCGCGAGTTCATTTTTTTCTAAATATAAAGAGGGTTATACTATTCTAGTTTCTATCGCCGGTCCGCTTCCTCCGCTCTTTAATAATTAGCGGCGTAAAATTATTATTTTAAATGTACGTAGCTTTCTCGTATAGTCTTAAGACGCTACGCTTACTAAGACTATTCTTTAAAGATAATAATCTTAATATATATATTTCTACTTCTATTTATATACGGAGACGCGGCTATTCTTTAAAAGTTAACTACTTCTATTTTCTAGCGTTGTACTATTGATCTTTATAATTACAATTAGTAGGAGATAAAGTATTTCCTTTTATTATTAGCAACTATATTATTATAAAGGGGGAAAGGCTATTTTACTATATTACTTAACGATATTAGTAAAACCTCCTTACTAAATTAAAAGATAAAATCCTTTTATATCTTAAGTATTAAAATCGAAAAATAAATTTTAACGCCGAAAACTAAGTATAAGCTAGTATTAGTACCTATAATTTAAAATAGAGCTTAATTATCCGTTTACTTATAGAGAATACAATTATAAAAGTAATACTAACTATAAAAGAAAGTCCTTATAGCTGCGAATCTAACGGCTCTATAATAGTAGCTATTTAACTATTATTAGTAATTAAATTTCCAACCTAGTCCGCTATAATTTATAAAATAATTATAATAAGAGCCTATACGAGCGGACGATTAATCTCCTTTTAATTACTTACTATGTTAAAGTGACCTATAGGGAATTAGCTAATAAAAGTAGTAATACTCTAATTATTATTATAGTCTTTATTATTACTATCTTCTCGTTTTTATAAATATAGTATATTTCTTTACAATTATAGAGGTATTTATTTAATATTATGGAAACACTTTAAGTACTTATTAATTTATTTAGTAGGGGAGGGGTAAAGAGTATAACCGGACTTATTTATATAAGTTAAACTATTAGAGTTCTCAAATTAGATAATATAGAGTACTTTATATTAATATTAAATATTAAAATATTCTACTATATATATTTAAAACAAATATTAAACAGCTATATAATACGCTAGCCGTTATTAGTCCGTTTAATAACTTAAGTTTAGTTCTATAGTAGGTTACTAACATTTATCTTTAAGATTTCCCTTAATATAGGCTCTATTAGCTTACAAGTTTACCGAACTACTTTAGAAGTTTAAGTATAAGAAATATAGTAATAAAAATAGTTGTTAGTTATAAGCTTATAACTTATAGTACTTTAAAAAGATAAGGGGCTATTTACTATTGTACGGGCCTAAAACTTTCGTACTAATTATATAATTTATAAAAACCGTCGTAGTACTAAAGCAACTTCTATATTTACTTAAGTATATTACTATCCTTACTATAGTATTAAATATTATTAATTCTACTAATAAAATACTACTAATACACTTAATTAGAACGAACGTGTTTCGTCTCGCTTTAGCTACTTTCCACGTTACGTAGAGCGGTATATTCGTATTATATTATAATATTAAGGACTATATATTCTCCGGAGATATAAAGTGCTAGAAGAATATTTAACGCACGCGTTAACGAAGCCTCGCCCCTTAGCCTATATTAAATAAAATTCTAGTAGGTCTTTTTCTACTAATATACCTTAGTTTTATTATTATTTCGATTTTTTATAACTCTAACCGACTTTATTTAAAAGAAGCTCTATTTATACGGACTAAAAAATCTATTTGTACGGACTCCCACTTTTTTCCCCCATACATATCCCCAACCCTAGCGCCCAGCAATCGACTCGTACTAATCTAGCATATACTGCGCCTACTAAACTCCTAAATTTTAGGCTATTACACGCATTTAGGGGTTATATAGGCTACCTTCGTACTACACTAGCTACCCAGCCAAACTTAGCGATTATTTTGGTATATACCTCGTCGTATTACTTCCTCTACTAAATATAGCGCCAGCGCAACTCCAAGCGGCATTATAGGCGGCATTACAACCTCGAGGGCGGCCTCGCCTCCAGCCTACCCGCGGGCAATAGCCTAAAATAAGCCGCAACCCTATAGTCTCAATCCAGCGAAATATATCTAGCTAAGAGGGCGTTAACTAAGAGGTAGAAAATAACGCCGACCGCCGCCAGCCTCCTGCCGGTATATAGAATAAAGGACGAGGCCGCCCCCGCGGTAGTATATAGAAAGGTAGAGGAGGAGGAGAGAAGGGAGGTAGCGCTGCCTAGGGTAAAGGAGGAGGCACTATTAGTACTATAAGAGGAGGAGGTACGAGGGGAGGTATAAGGGGACGAGGCACGCTAGCGAGTACTCTTACTAGCATATAGAATAGTCTATATAATATACGTATTGCTAGTACGCAAGCTTAGTAAGGGAGACTCTAGCAGCCAAACTGCTCGATTATATAATAAATATTAAATAGATTAATAATATATAGATTAATATAGATTGAATGCGATTAATTAATCGCTCAATTGAGTACGATGTACGACCGTGCCGCTAAGTGCCTTATAAAGTGCGTTGTAAAATGCCTTGTAAATAATCTATTTAAGGGTGTATATTTAAGTAGGGTATAATAGTTTGGGCAAATGCTTAAAATGTTGAAATGTTTAGATTTCTGAACTAAATTTATAAAAGAATATATTTAACATATTACGATTCGTTAGGGTTAGGGATATATATAGGGGAAAAAAGTAGAGGTCCGTATAAATAGATTTTTCGGTCCGTACAAATAGAGCTTCTCTTATTTAATATTATAAAAAACGTTATATTTTAAAATCTCCACAAAGTGTCGCGCTAAAGCGAAGGCTAAAAATTAATATATAGTAGATTAATCTTAAGACTTATACTTATAGCTAGCTCTTAGCTTTACTTGTAGCTAGTTTAGTAATTTTCGAGCTAGCCGGCTACGGAAATACTAGGGATAAAGGATTAGTATGTTAAAATCTTTTAGGAAGGAGGTTTTGTATAGTAACTATAGGACCCTCGATTTGAATTCTTAGAGCGGGAATGGAAAGGGTAAGGGGGGTTGCTAATACAAGGCGGGATGTAAAGCTTTTAAAGCTATAAATATCAAAGGAATTAAATATTCGAGGAGCGGACGTTAATTAACTAGGACCCCGATCGGTAATAGGACGCTAGCTTAGCGTCCCAGCGGTTTTTATACTTGCAAGTCCCTATAAGCTCCTATCAGTAGAGGTCGCTAACGCTATGTACTGCTTTCAGGATCCACTTTCTAAGCTTGACCTTTTTAGGTAGCGTTCTGACTTTCCAGCTCACCGCCTTTGACTTGGACCTGAAGCCTTATAATGAATTGATTTGTTGCAAATCTTGTGCTTTTGCCCGCTAAAAAACAACGAAATGAGCAACAGCGACGACACCCAGATGGTTGAGAAGGCCGTCAGCCTATCTTCTATTGGTGTCAGTGCCCGGGAGCTGATCCGTTATACAGATTCTCGGCGAACTTGCGTGCGGCTTCAGGACCTCTATAGTGTATCGATTCGGGCGGCTTATTCGGTCGGTTTTGGAGGACTGACCGTATAGCCAACGAGGCAGCACTTGCAAAAGCAATCCGGTTAACCCTCAATCGGGTATGCTAATATATCGCCATGGTAAGATGCTGTGCTATTGAATATATTATAGAGCGATTTACGAGGACATTGTTATTGCAGCCCCGCGCTACGCCTTCGTTACGTAAGCAGCTTTTCTGCTCTGGACTGGAAGTCTTCCTCAAAAACTACTCTGAACTGGAGCTCCCCTTCCAGTTCAGTTCAACACCAAAAAAGCGGCAGAATCTTGAAAATCTATACTATTTTCAGTAATTTGTAGGTCGCTGAACTCTTGCACTAGTCTGGTACTCCGTGGTGGAGACGATATGCAAGCACAATGTTCGAAAAAACGACTGGACCCACCAATTTGGTTCCCAAACAGGTTTAACGCGTTCAGAAAATCATCCTTGGCGCATTTCGACAACAAAAGCTTGGAAAAACCGCTGGGACGCTGGGCCAGCGTCCCATTACCGATCGGGGTCTAGGAGATGGAACAGCTCGGGACACGAGAAGATGGGTTGGTGAGCCAGTACGTAAAGGCAAGCGCCAAGGCCACATCGCACAAGACACGGGGGGAATCGGATGGCGACCCGGAAAGCGGCTATTCGTGCCCCGCCATGATGAAACAGCGAGGGACGGCACGCCGACGTCCCACTGATATTCTTCCGCCACTCGTCTTTATGGCAATGGCGTCATCCGCCTTTGCCCACTGCAAATCAGTCGTGGCCCGATATCGGGGGTAGTATGGAAGCTATATAACTCGAGCACCCGCATTGAGGGGTAACCTTGCCTTTTGCCCCCAAACAACTCGACATTTCGCTCCTGAATCAGTCCGTATCGACAGTTGACTCTGCTATACCATTGGTACGCGACCAGCGTCCGAAAAGCCATAACACCTATTACAATGGGAACTCCAGGATCGAGGTAAAGTAGACAAGACAGCTACCGGGTGTCCATGTTGGTTTCGCCACAGTTCGTTCACTCTTATCGCTCTTTCATGCCTTGTATTCAAAGGTCTTTGGAATGAGTTTGATACGATGGGCCAACTGCGGCGGTACCCATTGGTCTGAGAAATACCGGCGAACTTGATCTGGATAATACCAGCGAAAGGATTGGCTTCTTGGGACCCCTTCCCCTCTTATTGAAGATCAACTAACTTTCGCAGCTTTGCTCGTGTTGCGCCAACATGTCTGCGGATAAGATAACTTTCCTCACCAACTGGTAAGCTCCAATCACTCATGTATGCCGAAGCTTGTCGTGTCAACCGCTGACGCAATACAGGCACGCTACGCCGTACCATGCACCGCTTTACCTTGCCCAGGCCAAAGGGTTCTTCAAAGAAGAGGGCATCCAGGTGGCTCTCCTGGAGCCCAACGACCCCAGCGTAATTCATGCGGTCTCAATGTGCCAGTTCCCGGGCACTGGCTAACAGAGCATGGCAGGACGTAACCGAAATTATCGGCAGCGGCAAAGTTGACCTTGGTTTCAAGGCCATGATTCACACTCTTGCTGTAAGATTCGCAACCCTCAGCCGGGGATTGCTCACAAGATGGTCAAGTGCTAATACTTCAAACAGGCCAAAGCCCGTAACTTCCCTGTCCTCTCGATTGGCAGCCTTCTGGACGAACCCTTCACCGGCGTCGTCTACCTCAAGGATTCCGGAATCACCGCCGACTTTAAGTCCCTCAAGGGCAAGCGTATCGGCTACGTCGGCGAGTTTGGCAAGATTCAGATCGATGAGCTCACTTCGCACTACGGCCTGACTCCCGCCGATTACACCGCCGTCCGCTGCGGCATGAACGTCTCCAGTGCCATTATCAAGGGGGATATTGACGCCGGTATCGGCCTAGAGAACGTGCAGATGGTTGAGCTGGAGGATTGGCTTGCTACCCAGGGCCGGGACAGGGCCGACGTCCAGATGCTTCGCATTGACGAGCTCGCGGAACTCGGATGCTGCTGCTTCTGCTCGATTCTCTACATTGGCAACGAGACCTTCATCGCGCAGAATCCGGACAAGGTTCGGGCCTTCATGCGCGCCGTCAAGAAAGCGACTGACTTTGTCCTGGCAAACCCGCACGCTGCGTGGAAGGAGTATGTTGACTTCAAGCCTGTTATGGGCACTGAGCTCAACAGAAAGATCTTTGAGCGCAGCTACGCATACTTCTCCGAGGACCTCAAGAACGTCGAGCGCGACTGGGCCAAGGTCACCAAATATGGTCAACGACTTCAGGTCCTGGGCCCAGAGTTCACACCAAACTATACCAACGAATTTCTTGACTGGGCTCTGCAGCCGGCTTCCATTGACCCTACTGGCGACCAGAAGCGAATGGCTGAGCTCCAGAAGAATGTGGCTGGCTGCGGTGGCTTCCGCCGCTTGCCCCTATGTCGCTAGCGGCCGGAAAAAGAGCCCCGAAATGGGTCGAAGGCGTGACTGGTGGAACGGGGTCGTCTTTGCTGCGGATGGCGGAGGGCAACCGAGAGTTTCCTTCCAAGCTTGGCTGCTATAGTCCGGGATCTTGTTGCGCAACCATTGGGTTTTGGTGGATAGAAGAGGCTCGTATTTCTGGGGACGGTCTGGAGTTGATGATGGCTTCGTCGACTCGGTTCCAGATGAGAGTATCGTGTGGATGATCGATGAGGGCCTCAAAAGTGTAGCGAGGGCGTCTGCGTCATTAGTAAACGTCTATTTCTCTAGTCTATCTTCGAGCTGCGCTCTCACACCGTGGAGAAATGCGGGAGATATGGTGACCTATCGACATGTCGACACTCAGCAGCATCTGCTTGGCGCCAAGCAAGGATGATTTGATATCCACTATACAGCTCCGAACTCTTCGATGCGACACGTCTATTCAACTTTTCGTTTGTCTTTATTTGAGATGGTGTTGTTGAGGCGACGGCGAGTGTCCCTTTTCACCGAGAACCAGGCGAGCGTCATTTTTTCTTGTTAACGATTTCTCCTAATGGCGTCGAGCAACGACGACATCTTCCGGTGATTGAAGGGAAGGAGAACGCCCCGCAAGCTGGTCTGCGGGCAGTCCCCCGTCTCGTGCTGAAGGGGCCCGCTCGTTTTACCGGACGTGTGTTTCTGCTATGTCACCCAGGCTGACCTATCAGGCCAAGCTCACGTTTCACGGATTGCTTCTAGGACTGGCCTTCTTTGCTTGAGGCAACTCTCGGAGCTCCTAGGAGAAAAAGGACAACTGAAAAGGTTCAGAAATAAAACCAAGCGCATAAGTTTGAGGTCCTCTTGAGTGGGGTTATTTCATCTGAAGCTGCAACCTACGTGCGTACGGGTCGAGCAGGAGCAGCCCCCGGTCTGTAATTTGCGGGGGCCGATCAACAGCTCCATCAAATGCCCGGAATAGCGCACGCTACAGCAGCACAATTAGCCCAGACCCTGCCCAGCGTTTCTTTGTTGGTGCCCTGCCCCCGGTGACGACGACATCATTGCCCCAGCTGCCCAGGTCCCAGACGTCCCAAGGCACCAAACAACATTACCACTTTCCCTGCTCGCCTTCTTCCTCTAAAACTGCCTCGCTAACCTCTACAACCAGCACTTTCCGCGCGCCCACGCATTTCCTACTACCTCTAGTCTCGGATTGCGCAGTCATTTAAGTTCCTTGTGTTCCGTCTAGTCGCGACCTCATAGATACCTGCGGTAGCAAACATCTATCTTATTTCAATATCCAATCCTGTATCGCCCGACTCGGTTTGCTCACTGCTCCTGCTCCCGCCCTCATCATCCAAACATAGGATCCAGGTTGCCATCCTTAATACCTGCGCGCGTCCTTCCTTTCTCCAAAGCCTATTGCCGCTCCGTCTTCTCGTCCTTTCGTACAGCCCAAGGTCTACAGAGAGACTAGATATCCTAGTCGGCCGCTTCCGCTACTACGACCCAACCAGCCGCTTCTCAACTCCCGGCCTTACTCTCTATCCTTGTCCCAGTACCGGGTGAGGTGTATTGCGGCCTGCGCCGACACCCGCCATGATGACCGCTAGATCTCCAGTCGGGGCTCCCTCTCCCAACATGAACTTTGATCGCGGACATAGTTACTTTCCCGACCAGCAGCAACCTATCCATGGACAGCAGCAGCAACAACAGCCACTACCACAATAGCAACCATAGTACTATGCCTCTGGCCCCGATGCCGAGACCATATCCAACACCCTGGCCAATACTCACCTGCCACAATCTGGCCACGACCACATGGCAAATGCTCCTCAGTCAGCCAGATTCAACGAGGAGTGGGATGCTGGGCGATGAGGAAGCTCCATCGTCGACGGTACGCGACCTCACAGTACTGTGTACCGAACGAACTCTTACGCCGGCTCTGTAAACGGTTTTAACGGGGATGGGACCGCCTCAATTTCCCGCAACAACACTCTACCTTCTGGCCTACCCAGAAAATCGAAAAACAGCCCCTCCCCTTATGACCTTAAGAAAAAGGCGTCTCTTAGACGTAGTGGGAGCCTCAAGCGGAGCGGCAGCCGTCGCAGTATGAAAGCGGGAAGTGTTAGAAGTTTGGCACTTCAACCGTATCCCGACCAAGAAGAGATGAACAGTGCCTTTTACTGCCCGGTTCCCACGGCAGGTAGTCCAACCGAAGTCCTTGCCAACCGATTCCAAGGTACGAATCCATACCCGTCTGCTTTATAAGTCCGCGTCTAACTTTCTTCCTTCTGTTTGTTAGTATGGCGCAAGATTCTCAAAGACCTTATCACATTTTTCAAGGAGATCCAGACACACTATGAGCACCGTTCTAAATCGCTTATTAGGCTGGGGAATGTGCTGAATAATACGTCGACTCCCCCAGGGTTTCTTGCGGACGGCGGGCTTGACGATGCCCTCCAGGTTCTGCGAAATTACAACAAGCAAGCCATTGCCGAGTCCAACAAAGCACGCGAGATTGAAGAGGACGTTATACTGGCCCTCACTGGCTTACGGAGTGACCTACATCAGAAGATCAAGGAAATCAAAAACCTGTCTGGCGATTTCAAAAACTCGGTTGACAAGGAAATGGAGGCCACTCGAAGAGCTGTGAACAGTCTCCAGGAAATCCTTGGCAAGACCGATCTTGACCCAGCTCTTACAACCGGCAAAGAAGATCCCTATCTCTTGCGCCTAGCAGTGGATCGCCAGCTGGAAAGGCAGATTGACGAGAACTATTTGCATCAGGTACGCACTTCTCGCCGGCCTGGTAGCTTGCACCACTTATGGGGCCGTGGGGCGGGTAGGGCTGTAAATCCGAGTGGAACCTGCAAATTGCAGTAGAGCCTAGGCTGCCAGTGCTGTCAACAAATTAAATGGAGGTTTCTATCAACTCTGTCCTCCGGGACGAAATGTTTCATCGGCGAGAAGGGATCCTTCTAGCACGTCTGAAAAGGGAAACATTTTGGCCGTTTGCGGCATCTGATTGGTTCGACAATGTGCGCTTGGCATGTGACCACTCAAGGATCGCCTGGCATCCTGGCATCCCAAGAGTTTACTGGAAAGGATTCACAAAGGATCGAGAGTATTATGATTTGTAAATGTAAATGATGATGTATCGAAGGAGGGCAGTAAGGTAAAGATTGCCAAGGTACCTTCATCGTTTGGCCAAACGATACAACAAAACAAGAAACCGAGCAGCATGGGAGTTACCAGATATAACGACGACAAGGCAGGGTGGAGCTGTTATCTTCTGACAAAAAAGAGAGAAAGAAAGATCCAACATATAACGTCGTTCCTGATCCCAACCTTCTTCCCCAAAGCAAGCCGATCATCTGATTTTTGCTAGACGGCCTAATTAACGTGATTCTGAGTACTACCAGACATCTTCAGAAAACGTCGTTTTGACATCCTCAGAGACGGCACCCGGACTTCCTATTGTCGAGATTGAGGTTCGAGAGTGCCTCATCCGTCTCTTCTATATCCTCGATGAGTTCGTTCTCGCTGCTTAACCTGTCCAGCTCCTCCTGGAGAAGCGCTATGAGGCGTCCAGATGCCCTGTTCATTGCCCTGTTCAAGATCTAGAGGAAATCAGTGTTAGACGGGTGTGACTGTCATGGACTTTCAACTGCTTATTCGGGGACGCATGTTCCTACCTTACCAAAATCGCGCCCATCACCTGGTGCCGGCTGTGTCTCTCTTTGGATTTCCTTGCCATCCGTCATGTCCAGCGAACGCAGATCCGGCGGAGGCGGAGAATTCATCATCTGAGGGGTGACCAACTTGGACGTGCTAACTTCGAACTTGGCGTGGGATCCTAGGTAGGGGCGTTGGAAGTGGGTGGCAGGTACGAAAGACGGCTCGAGCGAGGCTTCCGTTGGGTAATTAAGCAGGTTAGGAGTCTTCTCTCTTAACATGGAACACATCTCGTCACCTATTGTTGACAGGGTGAGGTACCGATTGGCACCAAATACAGTTGTCCGTTGACAAAAGAAGCGAAACGAAAACGTCGAGGATATCATTTGGGAGAAAACGGTGATATGTGAAGAACGCTGCAGAGAAAGTGGGATTGTCTCCTGATCTTCACATTTACCCTATATCGGGGAGAACACAGATATTACTTTCTTATCCTTGATGAAGGAGATGACGCCGCGTACTGTGTTTGGTACACTTCATTTGCCTGATTCCACAGAGGACGGAAGCATGCTTGAGCGAACACAACCAAGCACATCCTGGGCATCTTTTCTGATACGGGAATGACAGAAATAAGACTTCAGTACGGTCAGGATCAACAAAGTGAAGCCATACTGGAAGTCATAGGAAAAAGGAAGGATGTAAGGAAAGGAGGCTGTCCCAGCCAGCCGTCTACAAAGGATATGTATGCAGAAGGCTAGGGCACGAGCCATAAGGTGGTCCGAGCACTACAGTCTCGATGCCCAGACTGGGCATAGAAGCCTCCATAACAGCCCAGTTAATCTGGGCTATCATAGCTCATCTAAGCTATAATACAGGGATACAGGTAACAGCTGGGAATCCAGCTATTTCCGGTATCATTTTCATTACGCGATTCTATGGATCAGTTGCGTTCACGATGGTGTTTTATGGCACCTATCGTACAAGATTCGCAGTGCTGATTTGCGTGTTCGGGATCCGAGTCCCGCTATCTGTACCACGGGGGACTTGATTAAGAACAAAAACTGGCAGAAAAAAAAATCATACAGCTACGGTTGATAATGCTTACTTTGAACGCAATGTCCAGCCTTATGAGACTACCCTATATACCATCCTCGGGCTGAATGGGTGTTGTGACGGCCTGGTCACCCGTCGCAACTATATAAGACCACTTGAGCAACCGAATTGCCAGCGTCGGTTACTTGTATCCTTTTGCAGGAACATGGCCTGGTTAGTGTAGTGGTCTGCCACCGCCGTGACAGGTGTCAGAAACTTAATGAGGTCTTCGTTGGGTAAGTTTTGCAGTTCGCCAAGCTGTTTCCTTTGGAACAATCTTTCTTTGAACTCTCCTTCGCCCCAAACAGAGAGTAGAAACTCATTGCCCACCTCACTCAACAACATTAGGCTTTCATATCGAGCAATGGTGGCACAGAAGGTCTCGAGGTCTTTGTTCGAAAACCTCGTCAAAGCTCTTAACGTGAACTCACTACCAAACCCAAGGGGTAAAAAGCAGAGAAGCCCATCGTATCCTTGTACCATCTTCATGATCTTCCGAGCCTCAGATATTTCCGTCGCAAATGCCTTCCGCGGTTTAGGAGTGTCTTCATAATGGTCGATTTTAAGTCAATACCCACGGACAAAACGGGATACAACAACGTGGTAATGACAATAGATCGTTTCTCGCAGATCGCTTGGACTTGTCCATACAATGATACTGTGATGGCAACCGAAACAGCAAGGCTGTATTACGAAGGACCCTGTGGAGTGTTCGGGTTGCCAACGGAAGTGACCAGTAATAGAGGACCTCAGTTTATGTCCGAATTCATGCAGGAGTTATCTCGAATTCTGGGAAGCAAGTGAGAGTTGAGCACGTCCGGACACTCCCAAACGACACTGAGTGAGGCTATGAGATGCGTCACCGACGCATAAATCGGAGCACCCGTGAATGCTACTCCCCCCTTCTCCTGAACATGCCTCCTCCTCCAACTTTACCGCCAATCGGTACTCGTAAAGGTCTGGCATTGGCATCTGTTCGCCGCTACCTAGCCGATCTTCCCACGGCTCTTCACCCATCTTGTGGCCAATGAAAGTCTCAGTGAAAGAAAAGCGTAATTGCGTCGGCAGCCCATGGGCGATTCAACATTGTCCCTAGTTCACTCAACCTCAGTGGCCTACACGAATTGTTCATTGCCGCCAACAAATACGACAACACGGATGGTTCTCAATTCACTCTTAATATAAGTAAAGCTTCGTTCAGCGTCGGATACGGATGTTACTGGCAATAGTCTGAAAGCGGCGGTCTCTACATGTATTGAAATAATAGATACTGTCCGTATATAGTAGGGACCGAAATCAGTGTCCAGGTTTTCAATGTTGAATTAGTCTTAGTACGGACCAGATTACGGCCGAAACACTGTGCTGCCCCCCAGCTTCGTAGAGTCACCTAGCTTGCCAAAATCCACCTCGCTAAGCCCTACGGCCTAACCTAAACCGTAAGCCGTTTCTGGCGCTGATGCAACTGTCCAAAGGCGCTTACAAATAACTCACTTCGGCTCCACCCGGCAATTGTTGACGGTTAAGAAGAACACCCGATAGGCGCATAAGGATGCAGATATACAGATTAGAAACTTTACCGGTAGTTTAACCGAATAGAGGCCTTCAGATGGCACTATACATGTGACGAACGGCAGTCTGATCTGCCCAAGTGGGACAGCTGAAGGTTGATACTATTAGAAGACGTTCGGTGAAGCCAAGAGGTTCACAACAAGTATGGTAACGGTATACTAGTCTCAGTGATGGTGATCTGTTGACTACTGCAGAACTATCTAGTGTCGAGGATTCTCGGGGTTCTTATACGTGCCTTGTCCGTTCATGTAGACCGGCTCACTAGCGAGGGTCGTGAGCCGCTGGCTCACCAGCTGTGAGCCTTGCTCGTGAGCCCTCCTTGTCTGATCCTGGTGTCAGACCTTGCGATGGTTACATTGCCCAGCCTTCCCGTGACTACCCTGGCGGGCCCGTGTTATTCACTTAAAGGTCGTAACAATACAGCAAGAAGAATTAAGATGAGCCTAGCTACTCCATTTCGATACAGCAGTTAAGGACGACAGCGTATAGGGATGCTCGGGCCCGAGGACTCGCTCCCGTTAGGAGGAGTGATGTACAAGCGCCCGATGGACATGAGGTCTTTCACTTATTCCCCGGCGAATGTCCGTGTGACATGGACAGAGGTAGGCTAAGGCCCAGCTCTGGCACCCTTTGCTCCAAGAGTGAGCATTGTGGCTCGGCGTCGTCGGATTGATGGCCTCACAAACCTCCACCCGCCATCATGGTAAATATGAAGGGAATCCAGACCAGACAATCCCTCTTGGCCAGATGACTCGTCAAGCCCAAGTGCTTTATCTTGTTGGCTACACAGCCGTTCTATGGACGTCTCTGATTGGCCGAACTCGTTTGGGACCTGTCTCGAAGTGACGATAATTAAGGCACAATCTAGGTGAGTGGCGTCGTACTTGCAGTTGTCGGTGCAGGCATCAAATTCAGCTCTCCCCGAGAGGATATCTTCCCACTACCAATGGCACATGCGGTTGGTGGCCGGCCCACACTAGACTGGGAATTTGGGCATTAATAGGTAGTGTTCATTGGGCTTCTTTACACTTACGCCGGTCTGGAAGGCATCATCAGCTGATGTCGCAAATGTGCACATTTCGGTGGCGCATCCGCCACGTCCCACAGCCTTGAGACCACTTTTGGTTGGGGATGAGTCTTCTGAGCTGCAAACGAAAAGTTTGGGGACGCTACACCTTTGAAATTTTGGTTGGCCAACCAGTTGGACAATATTCATCTCCTCGTTCCGTTCTCTCAACCCCTCGCTTTCTCCCTGAACATTGCAAGACGATCAACTCCTTTAATTCCACACATTTGAAGACTGGAAGATATCGGTCTACGGTAGTTAACCGATAGAAAGCCGAACGCTTTCCTATATCTAGCAAAGTTGCCGTTTTTGTACCAGACTAACAAACAAACCAGGGCTGGATTGTAGATGTTATTCTGCAGACTGGAAGAGAAGACGGATGTTGTCATTTTTTTTTGTTTGATTCACGAATTGTACCGTGTAGAGAAACGGAATCCATAACACGCCATTGGTCAAAGACCGGCCTTGGCTCGTCACGATGCAGTGACAGCTTTGGCTGGGTAGCTCAATCGGTAGGTAGAGCGTTAGACTACAAACACACATTCAATCCTGGACTCAACATCCGATGTCAGGGGGTGCATCTTCCCGGTACGGTACCTGTAGCACTTCCAAGTAAAAGTGAACTCGGAGTGAGATGAGGCAATTGAATGTAAGAAAATCGAGTACCTTGAAGAAGGAAGAGAGCGAGGAGTGGAAAGCGAAAGGAATTTGTCCCTAGGGGCCGGCGAGGGGTTGCGTGTTGCGTGAGAAGCTTCCGTTGGCTAGTTGAGCGGGTGTTTTCCCATGTACTCGTGGTCTTTGACTGCATCGTGACTTGTCAAGAATTTGCTTGAGTGCTTTCTAGCCTTGGCATTTCCAGCACCTTCGATAGCTACCTACGCCTCTCGTATATTTAACTACCTACCTACCTATCAGCCCTGTGCCCGCTTTCTCTCACCTGGCACACAAACTTTGCACACCAGACCAAGTGCTCACTAGGTCCTCACTACTGTGCGTCGCCAACCCCAATCTCGCAACCTCACTCATCCTACACAACAATGGAAACTTCACAATCAAACCAGCACGCGGAAGGGCCTCCCTACCGCTCGTACGAAGAGCTTCGACGCGAGATGGTACCTGTCGTCTTGTCTCCCGCCACCGAGCGACTCTTCTGGGAGTTCGATGGTGTCTTCCCCACCGCAATTTCCGTCATGAAGACCCCGCGCGGTGCACAAGAGGATCTGGAACCATTCTTCCGACCAGACACTGGCACGTGGCACGAGATTGCGCAGCTGCCCTTGACCAAACCAAAGGTCTCGTCTCTTGAGGTTTCAATCTACGACCTCGAAAATTGGGTACACGATTGGTGGAGTGGCATGAGGTCCACGATGCGCCCGAGTACGGCCAAGAGTACGTCACCTACGGAGATCTTGGCGAAGACATCCGGCCTTACGTGAAGGAACCCAAGGAGGACTCGGACACGGAGTTCCTAATCAAGTGCTGTGGAGAGGACAGACCGCTTCAGGCGAGAGGGCCGACGTTGGTGGTTAGGGCTTCTCAATCAGCAGGCAGCGAATCCTTTCTCACGGTGCGTGACTTCGTCAGCGGTAAGTAGTCGTATTTCTTCCAAGTGTTGGCTTCGACTTTGCTAACTATGACCTCAGCTGTTCATCCCTGGCTTATGAGCTTGCGCGATGTTATTATCAAAGCGAAGAGTTACTCACATGAAAATGCCTATTTTCCACCGGAGCGATACGAATGGATGGTGGAAACTCATTTTTCGGAACTCAGGATACAAGAAAAGCGGGACTGGGTTCGAGACCATAGCCCGTACACGCGTCGTCCTGGTGACCCGCCTTTGCCTCCCTCACTGGTGGCGCACCTCGCGCAGAGACGTGCAATGAGGGAGGCGGGCATTCCGTTGGTGCCTTGATCCCTCCTGTCTAGAAGTAGTCTATCGAGTGCGTTCAATACTATGAGATAGGCTTCATCTATAGAGTATGTAATCATTGAGGAACATTCTAAAAGAGCGCAATCCTCTCCTTAGCTGGTACACTATCTACTGAGCACAGTGAACTAATGAGCGGCCGTGGCAGACGCACAATACGAGCTTCCATAAGCAATAACACTCGAAGCAGCAGCCGTCCCACAAGCGCCATTCGAGCAATCCCTCAAACCGTATCCAAAGTTAGCATTCTTACAGAGACAAGAGGGCGCTGGACTAGGGCAACCCAGAGCCGAATACTGAGCCACCATATTGTTGAAGCACGTCTGACCGCAAGAGCGCAGAGCAGCCACGCCGGTGGCCGTGGCGATGTGTCGTTGAGCAATATGAATTTCCGAAAGCGATCACAGTACTGCCAACAGCAGTTCCACAGGCCCCGTTTGAACAGTCGCGAATGCCATTCTTAAAGTTGACGTTGTTGCATAGACAGTAGCCGTCTAGAGCGGCACATCCCAGGGTGGAATATTGAGCAAGCATGTTGTTGAAGCACGTCTGGCCACATGAGGGCAAAGCAGCTAGACCGGGGATTGTAGTGCTAGGAGGTTTCGTGCTAGTAGTGGTTGCCGCGGTGCTCGATTTGGGTGTCGTGGTTGAACTCGTTTTGGCAGCGGGGGTGGAGATGGTGGTTTTAGGGCTGCTGGTGGATGTTGGCTTCGTCGTGGTGGTTGAGGTCGAGCTTGAGGTTTTTGACGTGGTGGTGGTTGTCGATGAAGAAGATGGACTAAGGGAACAATTTCCCAGTTGGCACATGCCGTATCCGCAAAATGAAGGGCCAGTACCGCATTTTCCGGCTGCATTGCAGCAATCACCCCATACACCAGCACATAGCTTATAGCCATGCTCGCTGCTGCAATTGCCGTCTGTGGTGTAGACAGAATCTCCTGCATATGCGCCTTCGTAGCAGGTTCCGTCTGCACAGTCTTCTCTAAATTTCGAATAGGGCATTAGCTTAGGCATAACCAAATTGACTGACTATTTATGACGAAGTGGGACTCACGGAGAGTTGCCGCATTTAAAAGTGTTTGCATTACAGCACTGGCCAAATTTTGTGCCGAGACAGGTAGCGTTGTTGTTTGGGGGACCGCAGAGCCCGTCATAAGCTCTTAGAGGCTCGATGACTATGCAACGGGTGGTGGTCATTAGTCTATTACCAATCCATCGGCTCAAAAAAAAGAACACTCGTCCAAAATATACGGGTGTCTTACAGCCTACCACGCAATACTCGGTATTGGCTTCAATGTTCCCGCAGTCAGAATGCACTGCCGGATTCAACATAAAGAAGGTTTCGAAAGGGATCCCGTATTTATAGGCTAGTGCAGTACAAGTATAGTAGTTGATGTCCATGTCTTCCGTGCTGGCGGCATACCGATAGTTAATTTGACCCGGGGTAATATATCCGCTGCTGATAAGGGGGCTGATGGTGACCGGCACGGCGGTGACGGTAGTAGACGTTGCGGCTAGGGAGCTGGAAATGCTAATACTTCCCGTAAATGAGGAAAGGAGAGTAGAAGTGGTGTTGGCTAAGGTCCGTTTCTCAAATTAACCCGGTTCCTAGTGTATACGTTGGCACTTGTCCTTTGTACGAACTGTGCTTGCAAGGTGAAAGAGAGCAAGAGCATACTATATTATACCCTGGGGTAGATGTATGGCAGGCAGGTAGTGGTTGGGTGAATGAGATGCGAGATTAAAGTTCTGAGCGAGAACTAAGTCCGAGAATGGGCGGCAATGATAGAGTAGTTATTGTTTGAAGGTGGATGGAGCTGTAAGTAGTCTGTATTGTGTATGTAGTGTGTGTTGATCTAAGCTAAGTCCGGCTAGGTATCTGGCGGTAAAGTCGGATTGTATATTGTCTTCCTATGTTCTACTTACTATATACCTCCATCTCTAGGAATCTAGCCTATGCCTAGCCTATACGTTAGGTAGGTACATGCCTGCCACTACTAGTAGCCTTATATAATAGTTAAGAGATTGCCTTTTGCCTTTAGGATATTTCTTAAAGGGTAAGTGTAGTTGTTTCGGGCAATTTTACCTAAGTACTTAGTAGCGATTGTTCATTCCTTTATTCCTATATAAAGTAATTAGTAGTTTGATTAACCTTTATTGTAATATTAGTTTTACGAGCTTTAATTAATAAACGGACAAATATGCGGTTTATAGGCTTAAGAAGGTAGGAGCTTAGGCTTTATAGCTTTTAATTAATAGACGGACAAGTATGCGGTTTATAAGCCGAAGTAGGTAGGAGCTTAGGGCTTGTTTTAGCCCTATCGAGACAATTTGCTACTAAGTTTTCGGTATTTAATATATATCGTTCCTAAACGATTTGAGCTTAGCTCCTATACTTTCTACGTATTTAGCCTTTTAAACTTTTTATTTTCTCTTTCGTTTTAAATAATAATTTATTACTATTTTTACGCTTCTTTATTACTATCGCTTGTACTTCCTACACCTTCTTATTAGCTTTGTTATTATAATATACTAATAGAGTTTTCTTAATTCTAAATTGTTAAGTATATAATAATTCGTTATAATAATAATGTACTTATAGTTCGATCCTTCGTACTTCGCTTCCTAATAGAACTCTCTAAGTTATATCCTCCTTATTACTAATATTTTTAAAAGTATTAAACTTCTATATTTATTCTATTATTCTATTGTATTTTCTAAATTAATATTTATTATTCTACTTCTTATTACAAGCTAAATAAATAACGATAAACGATAAACAATAACTAAGACGATAATAATAAACTAATAACAGCCTTGTAACTAAGTAATAATAGATTTAGTAGATTTATACTTAGTAGTATTAAATTCTCTTTTTATTTATTACTTCCTTCTTATCTATAGCTCTTTTGTAGAATTTTAAACGCTTCTCCTTTAGAATCTATGTAGGATATTAATATACAACGGCTATTTAAAATTAAAGTTCCTTTAAATAGGCAAACGTAATATTATTTAATTTAAAGAAAGCGGTAGCGAGTAAATTAGGCCTTTTTTAGTAGTATTCTTGTAGTTAACAAGTATTTATCTATATTATAAAATATATCCTCTTCCCAATTAGGGCTTAATATACGTCCAAGCTTATAAATTTTATAATTATAGGTACTAAAGACGATTTAAGCTTTCTTCCGTCCGTAGGTTAATACTACTCTTCTATATTTTCGAATTTAAATAATATAAGAAAAATAATAATTAATCTTCTTTTTACGAATTACGTATTCCGCGCGCGGTCCGAGTCCTATTTTGCTTATCTAATAGTATATATATCTTTCTAATAAAAATACAATTTAAGCTATTTTCTATTTCTAATATAAGGTATTTAGAATTATAATTCCCTACTACGTATTAATTCGAATTTTAGCTATATAGGAAAAATAGTACCTTCCTATTGTATAGCGGCCAATTTTATACGCGGGTTCTAAACTCTACTTTACTATTATCCGTTTCTAACTACTTTAAAGATCCTTAATAGATTGGGTAAAGATAGTAAGACTTAATATATGAGAAGCTCTATTTGTACGGACTGAAAAATCTATTTGTACGGACTCCCACTTTTTTCCCCCATATATATCCCTAACCCTAACGAATCGCAACATGTTAAATGTATTCTTTTATAAATTTAGTCCAGAAATTTAAACATTTTAATATTTTAAGCATTTGCCCAAACTATCATACCCCACCCAAATGTGCACTCTTAAATGGATTATTTACAGGGCATTTTACAGCGCACTTTACAGGGCACTTAGCGGCACGGTCGCACATCGCACTCAATTGAGCGATCAATCAATCACACTCAATCTACATTAATCTATACATTATTAATCTATCTGATATTTATTGTATAATCGAGCAGTCTGGCTGCCAGAGTCTCCCTTACTGGGCTTGCGTGCTAGCGATACGTATACTGCGCAGACTGCCCTGTATACCAGCAGGAGTGCTCGCTAGCGTGCCTCGTCCCCTTGTACCTCCCCTCGTACCTCCTCCTTTTGCAGTGCCAGCAGTACCTCCTCCTCTACCCCGGGCAGCGCTGCCTTCCCTCTCTCCTCCTCCTCTACCTCTCTATGTACTACCGCGGGGGCGGCCTCGTCCTCTGTTCTGTGTGCCGGCAGGAGGCTGGCGGCGGTCGGCGTTATCCTCTGCCTCCTGGTTGACGCCCTCCCAGCTGGACATGTTTCGCTGGATTGAGACTGTAGGGTTGCGGCTTGTTCTGGGCTGTCGCCCGCGGGTGGGCTGGAGGCGAGGCCGCCCTCGAGGTCGTAATGCCGCCTATAATGCCGCTTGGAGTTGCGCTGGCGCTATATTTAGTAGAGGAAGTAATGCGACGAGGTATATGCCAAAATAATCGCCAAGTTTGGCTGGGTAGCTAGTGTAGTACGAAGGTAGCCTATATAACCCCTAGATGCGTGTAATAGCCTAAAATTTAGGAGTTTAGTAGGCGCGGTATATGCTAGATTAGTACGAGTCGATTGCTGGGCGCCAGGGTTGGGGATATATATGGGGGAAAAAAGTGGAGGTCCGTATAAATAGATTTTTCGGTCCATACAAATAGAGCTTCTCTAATATATAAGATACTTTATTATATAAGTATAAAACTATTACTTAGTACTATTCTTTTAAAACTGCTAACTCTTTATAAATTTTCTACCTACTTATTATTACTAACTGTACTATACTTACGAGATAAAAGTCTTGTAGCTTCTTACGCTTTTTACGTAGCTCTTCTATTTATTCTTTCTTTAAGTAGTAGAGGCTTAGTTTATTTAAGATTATATTCTAATATTTAATAACCTTGGACATTACCTCTAGTTAATTATCCCATTTCCCTTTACCCCCTACAATCTTCCGTATCGCCAAGGCAAAGCTGCTCAAACCTCCCTATCTTATCGGTTAGGAAGTTACTATTACTAATCTTGTACGGTTCAAGCCGGTCTATTTTATCCGTTCCTTTATAGCTTGTTATTAACATCGAGCCCTTGATGGTGTACTTGTATTACAACTGTTTCTACATGAAGGAAATATGCAAGAATGCCGACAACTTTGAGGCGACCCCACGAAGGCAAAACCTACATCCAAACAACCGTCTTCCAAATAATGTGTACGGCTATAATCTGGATATAGGCGAAAGCGAGGCCTATTAGCCGGATACTCACCAGGAGAGTCGTCGCAGCGCATCATGTCCGGCTAGCTGGAAAAATACCCACCACTGTCCGGAAACTAATCAGCAAAAGCCTATACAACATAACGGCGAATGGTTCACGACCGCGACAGAGCTAGGGCAAAATACCCTGATGCACAGGCGGGATGCACAAGGAAATGTGATCCGTTACAGCAATATCCGATACAGTTGTGATGAGTTCCCACCGGCCACATGGTAAGTAGATTTTCGCCCTTTCCAAAAGTGATTTTGAATGTCTGGTCTTTGGTTGCCGAGAGCAGAGACCGAGAAAGGACCTTCTTGGATGTTGATACTGACATGTTCAATGTTGATCAGGGTTGAGGGTGGAAGCGGCGAGACGTACCTTAACGTGTCCGAAACCCGGTGTGCCGCGATTCGCTGTGGATCGAATGGCGAGACTGGAGTCAAAGCAGAACAAGATTGTAGGACCCATCGCCGTCATACCTTCAATTAGAAGAGTTCCATTTTTCGCTGACCCGTACGACCGATAGGGCAAGCAACCGCTCACGGACTTCTTCGTGAACGGCTCATAGCTGCAGCCAAAACCGATCCGCAGTATGTCGACCACAAATCGATCATTCTTTTCATTCTTAATCGCGACACCCTATCCGCGGATGGCATAGCTGCTCGCATCACTGTTATGCGGGATGTTGGGGATGCCGATGAGAACGAGAGTGAGCACTTCGTCTTCCAGAACCGGAAACGCTCAGCAGGAGAAAACGGTACCTTTGCTAGCAGGCCCCGGAGGCCCGTCACGGCCGCAGAGCTGAGGGCCCGCATCAAGGCGGGCGAAGGGTATGAACATTTGGTGCACACCAATATGACTGTGACTCTGAACTATGTAAGTTGAACGAGCCCCAACATTGTTCACATGATCCAAGTCCGCTACATTAAGCCAGCATTGGTCAACTGACTGCGAATATCTACGTATGTCCAGGGGCAGGTTCCCCAGTCGGACCTGTTGGGTGAAACGATTCCCATGCCTCATATGGAACGTTTCTACCGCTAGGATCAGGAGGATGCGGTGGCCGAAGAGCAAGCGAGACGGAGCCGAAACGCGACGCTTCCCAGGACCCTACCAGAGAAAGTCGTTCCTCAGCCACGGAGCATGCCAGAGCATAACGTTACACCGCTGCTCAAAAGATCGACAGCCAAAGAACTTGAAGCCGCACGGAATATCGTGAAGAAAGCGCTTGCCGACTCGTCAAGACTGAACAAGGCCCGAGTGGCTCGGCCCCTCCGCAACAAATATAGCTTGAAGCCCGGGACTATTGTCGGCGGAGGTGGCGTTGCAGGTAAGCAAAACATCGCATCTAGAGGTATTGATCAGGATGTACCGCCGCTTCTGGATATCACGGATGAAATTGCGGCAGCTGCAGCCCTTGTAGCCGAGGCCGACTCGCTGGGTGGATGGAAGAATGTCACGAAGCGTGCGGCTACGGCAAGCGCGGGGACGTATTGGATGTAAAGGTAAGTTTTGTTTGAATCATTCCCGTCGTTAATGTAAATCGCCCGCCTGCTTACATCGTAATGTCATAGTCTCGCTCGCAAAGGCACCGTGCCTTGGGGAGATGAACCTAATTATGTGAGTTGTTGTCAGGACTGCCCGGATATTCAGGATGTTTCATCCGTTAACTAGAATGTAGGCTATCTTTAGAAATGTGTTCGATTATGGAGCGGTGGGAGATGGTATTACGGTGAGTTCGATGCGCTGAAAGAGAAGCCCAACCCATCCCATACACTCATCCGTACGACTACGCCCAGCTTTGTTGTGTTAATTGGTTTGTTTGTGCTTATACTAACTTACGACTCTCCCTCCTCGGTGCATAGGATAATATATAAGCTATAAGTAAGGCCATGGGGACAAACAGCACCCGCTGTAGTAAAGGATGTAATGGGTCTACAATTAAGAACGCTATTATATATTTTCCCCCTAGGACCTACCTAGTATCCTCGACTATAGCCCTACCCTTCGGAATATAGGTTATTAGTAATACTAATAACCGGCTAACCCTCGTCCCTGCTCCAAGCTTTATTGGTCTAGGTGTCTTATTTACGAATAAGTATACTAGGGACGGAGGCTAGGATATAGATAGCGGGGACCCTAAGTACGTAATAATTCGGACTCCTAATAATCTTTCTCCTTTTCTACTTATAGAATACATTATATATCCGTCTCAACCCTTATAACTACTCCTTACCTACATTCTATATTATTTAAGTATTTTAGGATATACGAAACTAACTCTCTACCTTCTAAATACTACGTGAACATCGCTAATTTCTACTATTAAATTCGAAACATCGTTATAGACATTCGAAAGGTTACTTTAGGAACTACGGTTACTTATCTCTACTACTAAGTCGCTTAAACTATAAGCTTTTAAAACGTTAAATTAATAGTAGTAGTTAGCTCGTCCTAAATAGGTTTATTTGCGGAGAATAGCTCCGGTGGAGGTATTTCTAATATTATATTTATTAGAAGTAGAATTAGATTTAAAGGTAGCGAATAATAGTTTATTACGTAACGCTTTAAGTTTAATAAATATATAGTATTAGAATTTAAGTTATTTAGGACTAAGGATAAGTATAGAAGTCTATTATTATAAATAATATAAAGACGGGATTTTAACTCGTTGGTAATAATAGCGTTAGTAATAATAAGTGTTCCCTTTTTTTCTTTTCGCCCCTTTAAATTTAGTATTATTTTTTCTTATACAATATTAAAGGCCTTATAAAATTCTATTTATACTTCTACCTTCTATTATAACTTAAAGGTACCTATTATACTAATGTCCCTTTTTTTATAGTTAGTTTTATTTTAATTATAGACTCGTTATTTATAATCGTTAGTACTATTATTATTATTAATCTTATAACCGCAACTTTTAAAAAGGGTAGTATAAGGATTATATTTAATAATATTATCCTTTTAAATATCTCGGTTACTATAATTAATACTACTAGCGCTACACTTTTAGCTTCGTCGCTTATAATAAACTAATAGGTTATTAAACTTATTCATAAAGGATTAACGACCGTTCGTATTTTCTATATAAGTAGAAAGATTAAAAACTATTAAAGGTATTTAATACTTTTAAATCCTTAAGGAAACTATTTTAAACGCTTTAAGCTTTAGTACGAAGATTAAACTACTTTTATATTTCTATATATAAAGGACTTCGAGTATAAAGGTAACGGCTCTACCGACGATATAAAAGCGTTCTAAGTAGCGCTATACGTAAATTTAGGTAAGATTCTCTTCGTCGACGCCGGATTATATATTCTCACTTCGACTATTACTATCTCTTCTAATTTTAAAATTATAGGCGAAATATAGTCCTAATTAGTTACGTCGGACTTATACTTCTCCAATACTAAATATATTACAACTCTTTTTCTCTTTATTTACTATCTTAATACTAATTCGTATTTATTATAATAATTTTAAAATTATAATTAAAATTGGAAATACTAGGAACATTAGTAATATAAAAATATAAGACCTCCTTTTTATAATACGCGGTGCGATAGCCAATTTAATTATTATCGAATGGAATGTCCAAACTAATATATAAGGCTCCGCTAGGCTTTAGAATTGTTACGTACGTATAGGAAGTATAATAGAAATAAAATTAATACTTATAGAATATCCTCCTATTATTAGAAGTATTAATTTAAGCTATTCTACTATTAATTTAATAATATACTTTATTTTATTAACGTCGGGTTACTTTAAAAATATATAACTTTAAGGAACTGACTATATATTTAAATAAGTTGTATTCTATTATTCCTCTAATATAAGGAAGGGTAGAAGCTAGTACTATCTCTTATAACTAACTAGACTAACAACTTTATACCTACTTTTAATAACCCTAATTTAATTAGCGGAAAGAATAGTATAGTGTAAACATTTATTTATATTACTTGTAGCTTTTTAATTAAAAGTACGAAACCTACTTAATAAGCTTATATATTTTCTCTTCTTATTATAACTCTAGAATCGAAAAGACTAACTTTAAAACTACTTATAAAGGCTTTATAATACTACGTCCGAGCACGCTATATTTTACTAATATAATTTTTATAAGGTAATAAATATATACGCTAGTATATTACAAACCGAATCGCCCTACTTCTAACTAGCTTTGCTACTACTAGCTCTTTTACTACTATTATTAGTCTTTTGCTAGGGAACTCTAATTATATATATACTACTAGAAATAAATTTAGTAGCTATAACTAATCCTAATCTATAGTTATAAGAAGTTTAATAAATATATTTATCGCTAGTATAAGTATTTATATAGTAAGTAATAACTTAGATATAGCTATTTTCGTCCCGCGTGGTTTCTCCTTATATTTACTTCTATTACTAATAATTATCTAATTATCTAGTAGTTCTCAATATATACGTAGACTTACATCGATATGTAATTATATTAAAAGGCGCTTATACTTCTCCAAAACAACTTCGCTAACGTCCGCTTCTAAAATTTTATTACTATTAGTATTAAGTATATAGCTATTATAGATAGTAAAGGCATCCTAGCTATTAATAACCTTAACGTCGACACGTACTCTAATAAGTTCTAAATTAGCATTCTTAATATTAGTAGTAATAGTACTATTAAGTTTAATAAAGCTATTTAAATCGACCTCGCAATTTGGGAAATAGATTAACCTAAATTCACTTACTCTCCTTCTTATAATATTAAGCTGCCACCATGGAAAGGTGCAACTAGTACTGTTAATTATCCGCTAATTACTATTAGCTAAGGAACCTAGATAAGTACTATTACGCAAGCGCTATTAACCGTTATAGAATAGGTGTTTGAGCCAGTAACGCTAAACAAGGGTGCCGCGAACAAGAATAAACGTGTAGACGTTGTAACTATATAGCCCGTTCTAGCAACGACACCTATCTAGCCTGCTATTGTTTACACGGGCAATGACGGAAGGGCAATAACAACATCTGCCACTGGTGCCTTCCCTAAGCCTCCGGCATCCATCGGTCCTAACGCCCCTGGGCCCCCCTCCGGAAGCTGGCCTAAGCAACCTGTCCGGGTATATTTTGGCGTTCCTGAAAACCCATTGGTTAATGAATGTTCTTTTACCGACTTCTACGATCTATTCTGTTTTACTCCGCTATGGTTCGGAAATATGACCAGGCTAGGAGCTCCAGATAGTGGTGATTATTTCAATGAGAATAGCGCGGAACTGCGGACGACCTGCCCTCCCGTCTCTTCTACAACAACATCAACCATCAAGTCCATACCTACCCCACCCGCGCCCTTGCCCTCGCCCTTGGAGCAAGGCGACGCGCGGACAAACTCACTCAAGTGCTATAAAAGCGGAGAAGATACCGAGGGGGATCGGATGCACAACGCCGCGGACAGATTCTGCGACATGATCGCGGACTCGGACCTTGGGCCTGGGTTCTTCAGGTCCAAAGACTTCGAGTTTCCGTACAACGGTGGCGTTGGTTTCGTTGCCATCACCGTCTCGCTTGAGGTAAAGGCCAAGTGCAGCTTCGCATACAACAAAAACCTATGCGTCCACTACCTGTCCGTGCCAACGGACAGTTGTGATTGCAGTGGAGTCAATAAGAAGCACGGAGGCACCGTGAGCAATAATTGCTATGTATGGAGGATTGACCCTCAGCGTCGATTTAGTTGAGTGGGTAATGACTCTGCGAACCCCTCATCATCAATCCTACACGCACCCCTCTTCGGCCAAATGTCAGCTGTCATATCAAAAATGGATTTTCGCGGTATTCTTACCTGTTTTGAGTGTCGTATTACATTACTAGCTGGGTCCCAGCGTCTTGTCCAAAACCTCTTTTCCCAAAGTCGATAGCCTATATCCCATATACTAAAGAGGTTTTCTTTTTGACAATACCTCTTCCTATCCTCTTATTAGCGAATTTTTTTCCCAAGTTATATTCACAGTGCTGTCCTTTGTAATTACCTAGCTCTTAAAGACTATATTCAAAGGCTCTCTAAAGAAAATTAAAACTCAAAATAGGATAGTACAACCTTGTCACAGCGGAAAGGGCGTGCAATGCCAATTCGCCAATCACCAAAAGATGGAAGAATGTTCTATTCAGTAGACAGAACATCGAATGCACGCTTATATAGCCATGTCACGGTTGAGCACTTAGGAACCTGTGACAAACCTGAACACTTTTTTCAATACCTCTATTTGAAAGGTATGGCCTAAATTGGGTGGAAAATTTAGGAGGAGCTGTAGGAGACAGGGTACATGTAGGAATGCGTAGGGTGCGGGCAGGTTTTCCCATTATAATAGGTGCCCGCTGTTGTTGTCGCTATGCCTTTCGAGCCCTCTTTACGTACGTTGAGATGGTTTGGGATTGATGAGGGTTATGTGAGCATGAGAAGCGAAGCGTCGTGGCGGCATTGATGCCTGATACAATGGCCGATGTTACCAGAAAGCGTTTCAACATCATCTTGGCTTATCTGTCCCCAAGAGCGTTAGATGATGGCAGTTCTCAAGCTTGAAAAGTTAAGCGTGGTGACGAGACCTGACGACGTTCGGTGCTGGACTGTGCAGCAGGACAATGAGTAGGACAACTCCATCTCGAGTCAGCCTTTCACAATTTTTCCTCCTGCAAGAATTAATCTTGGTTTACTCCCCAATCTTTATTGTTTACTCCCTATTGCTTCTTATCATATTAGGAGTCCCCTTAGTCGTCTTACATCTCAACAGCAACGTTGGAGGGACCGCAATGGCAATAGCACGCAGAAGGTATTCGCAGCAGTCAAAAGTAACATAACCTTCTCGTATATTCTGGCAGGTGCGGAAGGCTTTAGTAACAATGCCTCGCTTTGTGCTCAAGCTTTCGGTCGATCTTTTCGGGTCCCAGATGGTCGATATTATGTGGTGGATGCGGGGTTTGACGTTGTTGTTGTTGTTGTTGTTGTTGTTGTTATTTTTAACGTCTACTTCCGCCTCCCGTAGGGCATGAGACGTGCCGCAGCGGTGAGTCTAGTGTACAGAGAGAAGAGCAGTGCCCTGACACGCCCTGTGGCGCCCAGTGTCCCTATTCCATCCACCAAACCAGTAATCCGAGGGCAAACCGAGGCCTATAGCCAGTGTGTCTCACGTGCTGCCCATAGCGTAAACGCGGCCCAGCACCTCCATCAATTGCCCCGTGGACGAGCCAGCGACGTGGCGAAATCCGTACAGACAAATAAAAGACAAAAGAAAAAGGGGAAACCAAAAACACTCTACTCCTCACCGCTCTCTCCCTCGCTGTCGTCCCTCACGGCTTCCTCCCGCCGTCTAACCCGATGGACCAGCCTGTCCAAGTCCACCGTAACCCTCTCGATCTCGTGGCCTTGGCCAACTTCTATCCCTTCGCCCCATAGGAACCCGGTGAAGTTGTCAGCGGTGCCTCCGTCGTCAGTGTGCTTCTGCCAGAGTGTCTGGCGCCAAGCCTTCTTTGTGCAAGTCCACGGAAAGAAGTGGGAGGTCTGTATTCTGGCAATAAATTGTTGCCAGTAAATACAGATAGCAAGGGAGAGATTCTTCTGCGTAGCCGCCTCGCCTGTGACCGGGGAGACCGCGTATGCCTTCCTGCAGAAGAAGGGGTGGAAGTGGTTCTTCCAGCTTCCACAAAAACATGTTAGCAGGGCGTCCTCGTGCTCGAAGCGCTCGTGGTAGTCCTTGAAATCCCTGTGGCCTGATCTAGCTGCCAGAAGGTGGTGCAGGGAGCGCCTGTCCAGCTCCAACTCCTCGTTAGGCTTAGTAGAGACGCCCAGCCTATAGTCTGCATACGACTCTGGTTTGTTCTCTGCCCACCACGTCCTGAAATCCGTGCGTATCTCCTTTTCGGCTAGCCGCTTTGAATGTGCAAGAGTAGCCAGACCTCCGTTGACCACCTCTCCCCCTTCAGTGCCCGCTTTAGCAAGCCTGTCAACGATTTCATTGCCCGTAATACCATTGCGGGGTTTGACGTGCGGCAGGGAATCGTGGATTTGCAAGACTGGAGGAATGAAGAAAAGGAGGCCTCGCCATGCGAGGAGCCCGCCTTGAAGAAGTACCAAGTTGAAGAAATTACGGAAGTTGATTCTTCCTTTTTAGAATCTTTTGTCCGCTAAGGAGAGCCTGGCGTAGTATTGAGCCAGAAAGTCCTTTTCGGATTGCGGATGAGACAGGTAAACGGGGTTAGTATGCCCCTGGTTTGGATGAACGTATAAACATGGCCAGCGTTGGCCTTGGAGCCCTCGGCGTAGGCGTGGACGTGGACGTGGCCTTGGGTTTGAGCCGGCAGACCTCTGCTCATTCCGAATGCGTCGTACATGAGTCCGGCTTGTCTGGGCGGTGTTGCAGGAGTGATACCCGCAATCAAGCCATGGGGATGTTGGGTCCACCACGGCATGAGCAGGGGGATGACGCGGGTACAAAACACGACGGGCAAGCCCCTGGAAAGGATGCTATAGGAGAGGATACCGCCATGAGGGAACAAGTGATACCTGGACGCCAGAGAAGGGACAGTGGGAGACGCCGCAGCAACAGCAGCCACCAATAGCTGGGGATGCTTAAAGCAAGGTTAATGAGGAACTTCAGAACAAAACCAAATGAGTTAAGGCCTCCGAACATCATCATGAAACCATTTAATCTCCTTTTTTTTTATATTTGCTGCGTACTGCTTCGTATTGTATAGCGACGAATGCGTTATTCTTCTCAACATTTCTCATAGGTCATGAAGGCAAACAAACTTTCGCATACGATCATCACACCACAGGTAGTCTTTTCGTCGTTGCGATCAAGAAGTTTGACGACCTACTAACGAAAGCAGAAAAATATCCCAAGAGACTCACAGGAGGAGAAAAGCAAGTACTCAGTCATGTAATACGGGTCATAGCGAAAAAAAAAAAAAAAAAAAAAAAAAAAGGCAAAAAACTCGCAAAAAAACATACAGCACCTGGGATTCGCTGGTCGTCACCGACCCAACTACTAGTCAGGCGATTGGTAGCTTATCTATGGGAGAGCGGACGGGATCCCGAGTTTTCTACCATCTATGGTCGTATGCGCTGTTATGCTCTCTGAATTGGGCTTATGTGTTGAGTGACTTGGATTACTAGGCTGTTCTCACTCTGGACTTTTCGTTTCGTTGGCTAGAGGTAAGGAATGCGAATGCGAGCGAAGTACTGCAGCTGCTGCTGCAAAGAGATGCAGGAACCGGATATACTTCACTCGGTCGTTGGCTATTGTATCCTGGAGTTGTCTGTCTGGACCTCGGAAGTAATATGGACTTGCATGTTGACTGCTTATTGTGTTGTACAAGGTATTCATCCTCGGAATTCCTAGCATTTTCACTAACATAATTGGGCTCTGACTTTAGGCTCAGTGTGCTTGAAGAAAACGGAGTGAACCAGAGAGCCAGATAGGTGGGCATGGTGGCTAACACCCAGACAACGAAGCTATGATCACCAAAAAGCCATGTACTGCTCAAACCCAGATCCGTTCGAACGGTTCTCCGATCAGCACCTTACATAAACTTCCGAGTCTCTCCCCAGTGTCCCCTTTCAGATCCTTCCGTACACGACCCGCCGAGAAATACCCAACGTTTCGGTCGGGAGTATCCGTTTTTCCTACATGTGTAAATGCAATATGCAGATCATCTTACCTAATATCCCGATGTTCATCATGCCCCATGCCCGCAGTCGGTCGGTTTTAACTTTTAAGGTTTTCCAATATATCAGATCAAATCAACAGAACTGGGCAGAGCACATGTCATCTGTCATCTGTTGTCTGATGGATGGTAGTGTTCGGTTCGGTTCGGTCTAATATCTTGTAGGGCCGATGGGAGTATCCAATGAGCTGGAGGAGTGTCTGTTGTGGTAGGCAATTGGACCATGGACATCGAGGTCATGGTGGGTTTCATTTCTTCCTTTGTATAGGAAATTCCGGTGAGAATATTGTTACCCAGAAAAGGCGTTCCGAATGTCTGGTATTGTAAGGGCCGAATCAATGAGGGGAATTCGAGGCGTCTGTCGTGGTGTGAAGTCGGTGTTGTTCAGGTTCGTGTTGTGTGGTTGCTGGTCCATGAATACAGATATCAGATATGACAATTCAAACGAACTTCAGAGGACGTTGAGGAGATATTGAGAGTTCAGAAAATTGAAAATTTCAGAGTCAATAAACGACGAAGAGGGGGAAAAGAGGAGAGAAAAAAGTTACGATCGACGTCAAAAGCGTGGAAGGATTGCGGGGTTACCGTCATAAGCAGATATGCATTTAAGAGGTACGTGCCGCACAGTAGCGTCTCCGGAGCAACCACCCCACCATGACATGGGTTTCCAACACCACCCTCCGACGGTCCAACCCCATCCAAAAGTTGCGACAGAGATCAACGCGTCTGGACACGCGCCGACAAATCACCCCTCTTGGAACATCCCTCAACATCCTTACGAGATACCCAATTGTCATCATCTACGCGACACTTAACGACGACAAACGAAAACCCCGAAATCATCGAGCGAACCACGAACCACGAGCCCATCCGAGTCCCCTTTGTGCCCAGCACACACACCCCAAAGCCAAAATGGCCTACAACCCACGAATGTCCATCCTGCCTCCGCAGCCGCAACAATCGCGGCAGCGCAAAAAGGAAGAAGAAGCCGCCTACGCCAACATGCGCCTGCCCGACCGCGAAATCGTCGGCTGCATCAACGAGCTCGGCATCCCCTTCACGCTGGCCGACCTGCAGAAGCCCAACCCGATCCAGGTGCAGATGATCTTCGAGTGGTTCGGCGAGCTGCTGATGAACAAGACGCGCCAGACGGTCGACCCGGCGATGCGCGCGGCCGCCGAGGATGTCTGCGGCCCCGAACTGGGCGAGGCTATGATGCCGTCCGACACACGAAACTTGCTGGGGTTTTACGTGTCGCTACGCAGGCTGATGCTGGATTGCGGGGTAAATGATTTCAGCTTCAATGACCTCTATAAGCCGACGCATGATCGGTTGGTCAGGATGTTGAGTTACGTCATCAACTTTGTCAGGTTTCGCGAGAGCCAGACGAGTGTCATTGATGAGCATTGCAACAAGGCCGAGCAGACGAAGGCGCGCATCGAGCAGCTGTATGTGGAGAACCAGAATATGGAGGCGCAGTTGGAGGAGATGAGACACAATCGCAGGGCGATGGAGGTGCTGGTTCAGGAGAAGACGGTGCGCAATGAGGAGCTCAAGAAGCGGCTGCTGGAGCTAAGGCGAAGCCAGGAGAAGGTGGCTGCGAGGTTGGAGGAGGCTAAGACCAAGAAGGGCGAGTTGGCGGCGGAGTTGGAGGAGAAGACGGCTACCAAAATTGCGCTCAAGCAGGAGAGCGCGAAACTCCGGCCTTATGTTCTCCAGAGCCCGTCGGCGCTGCAGGCTAGTCTGGCGGAGCTGAGCAACACGTTGAATAACGACAAGGCACACATTGATGCGCTGGACAGGCGGTCAAGAGCTCTCCAGACGTCAACGGACTCGTTCAGCGTGGTGGCATCGGACGTGGCATCATGCATCAAGCTGTTAGAAGAGATCGCGATCGAGCTGGCCAAGGAAGAAGAGGAGAACGTTAAGAACGCAATGCAGAGAGACGCGCTTACGGAGCGGGGACACAATGTCAGGGAGGTGGAGCGTACCGAGGCGCTGCTCAAGAGGCAATTGGCCAAGTGGGTCGATCGCACGGCGCAGTTGCGGACGCAGAGTCAGGAGAAGGCGCAAAAGGCCAAGGAGAAGATGGAGGAGTTGAGGGCGGTGCATAGGAAGTTGACTGAGGAAAGGTCGGAGAAGGGCAAGGATATCGAGAGGAGGAGGGTGAGAATCGAGCAGACGGAGAAGAAGGTACGTTTAAGCTGGACCAAAAGAAAAGAAACGAGGAGAGATGCTAACCATATGTGCCCTCAACTAGATGCTCGACTTGAAAGAGAACATCGAAAACGAAGTCCACGCCGCCCACGACGAGTACCTCAAGATGGAGGCACACATCAAGCTATACATTACCGAGATGGAGCAGGCCATCTGAGCGAGCGTTTGTTGGTTGATGTGTTTGATACCCTTTGTTCGCACGCTTGTTCTTGTTTAACGTGTCGTGTACCGCACTGCGTTGGTTCACGGTAAAGTATCGAGGTTTTGTTTGGCATAAGAGGTTTCTGGAGCATGCATGGATACCATGGAATGGCGTTTCGGTTTAGTTCCCGACAGGCTGGAAAGGTTGGGTATGGTAATTTTTGCCTTTCATACTCTTACAGGAGGCATCAAAAGTTGTTACACTGAATGAGACCACGAACTCTTAGGACTACAAACTCGTTTCTGCCGTGCTGTGTACTGAGCTATCCCACCCTCATACTTTCTTCCCTTCATTGACCAACCATCCTTAACTCCCCAAACGATCTCTTTCCCTCTCCCTTTCCCACTCCCCAACCCCAAACCGGAACCACCGACCCAACACTCTCCTAACATCCACCGTCCTCCCAATCAACCCACCACCAACACTTCTCTCAAGATGATCCCCTGCGCCTCTCAAAGCACTCCCACTCACAACCGGCATCTTCTCCCCAAGCAAATCATCCATACCCCTCAGACTCTCATCATACTCAACAGGCTCAGCAACCACAACCCCCAACCCAACCCTCCTCCCCGTCTCCAGCAACACAGCAACCGTGTTGTTCAACCCTTGCACGCTCCACTCGCTTGAATCACGGTGTAAGGCTAGAAAGCCGTAGACCAATAACAGTTGTTGAGGTTGTGGACATGTTTGCTGGTTTGGTAGGGGGTCATAAGTCGACGGAGGAGGAGGAGGAGGAGGAGGAGGGGCGGGAACCTTGTTGGTGTTGGTATTGGTATTATTGGTATCAAAGACGGAGAGAAAGGCGCGCAGGTGGGACACGGTGGGGATGAAGACTGTGCGGATGTGCCGTGCTACGGCGACTTGGTAGAGGGGGGAGGCGAGGAGTTGGGAGGCCCAGGGGCCCGGGGTTATTTTGGCCGGGGTGGTGCTTGTTGTTTTGGTGGGTTCATCTTGTGTTGACTGTGCTATTGCTGCCTGTTGTTGTTGACTGGGCCACGGGAGTTGTTGTGACTCGTGGGCTTCCTTTCGGTGTTGTTTTGTATCTGTAGGTACCTTGTCTTGGTCTGGTTGAGGTGGACTTTGCCGCTCTTCTTGCTCTTGACCCTCTGACTTCTCATCTTCTTCTTGGCTTCGCCTAACATCCCTAGCGAAAGCCCTGAGAAACTCGAGCCGGCTGGAGCAGACGATCAAGGTGGTAGGATAACTGCAGTGGTGGATGATGTACCAGAGCAGCTCAGAGGGAAGTGCCGGGGAGTAGAAGAGAGGCTGAGATTGAGACTGAGACTGAAACGAGTCCATCACATTGGTTGCTTGGTAGCTGTCACGACAGGAAAAAACGTTGGCCACGACTTGCGGTTGCGCAACCAGCAAGTATACGCGTGTGGTGGAAGTGAGCCCGGTTTGAGGTTTTGGTATTCGAGGAATGAAAATGCATCGACTGTCGTCTCACATGCACGCTGCAAAGGGTGTTCCACCTGCGAGGTTTGTAAGTTCTTCAGGGTATCACGTCGCGGGTCTCGGGTAGGGCTGAGTTCCACTTGTTTCGCGGTGGTGGCTTTACCGGTCCAAGTGGTGAAGATGTTCGGACCCGGGGTTGATGGGGGTCCTCCCGCAGACGGCCCGGGGTGGAGACTAGAATCTGGGGAGATTCGATTAAAAAGAACACACCCCTATATGCATATACCGGGATGCTGCATCACGACTAATACTATAAGCAGCTCGGACACTCCTGGTTCACTCCCCGATAAATTTTGGTTACAATTTGCAAATTGAAGTCGGCCTGGTTCATACGGTGAAATTTCTCTCATTCCTTTTCCTCACCTTTGTACGTCGAAAGATTATGACTTTCGCTTGATTTCTTCATCATAAAGCGGCTAAATGACCTGAACGACCCCCTTCCCAGATCTTACCGAGCCAGACTCCGATTCATTGCCGAGTCTGTTCCGGCTGGTCATTCTCCTCGTCATATATGTCGAACCCATACTCGTCAGGTCTGCAAATTCGACCATCTGACTAGCGGCGGGGCCACTAGTCAGGACCAGCAATTCGTACACGACCAGCAATTCGTACCGAGCGGGGTACTTCCCCAACCACCAATTTGACTAGCACATGCAGGTAGTCCATCCGGAGCCAATATTTTTTTATAATAATATATCCGTTTTTTTTAGTCGCATGCAAAATCGCTGACACGACCAGCATATGCACCAACACGTAAAAATATTGTTATTTTGAGTACAGAAAAATAACATGACTCCCTTACTGCTGCAGCAGTTCAACCTCTTCACATTCAGAATCCCCCCCCCCTTCCTCGTCGTCGTCGTCGTCGTCGTCGTCGTCGTTATTGTGAATAGTTTCATCGACGCCGTCTTCATACTCCTCATAATCCTCATACTCCTCGTCCTTTTGCATCATCTGGTACCGTAGATCGTTGGGATGCCACCAGTCTGGATCGTTCTGTGGATCAACCGGCTCATCATCAACAATTTCAACATCCTTCTCATCCTCCTCCTTTACAATTACGATACCCTTACTGGTCAGCCAAGCAGTGATGGCTTCATCAGCAACCCCGGGAGGGGCCGGCGGCGGATTCACGAGGTTGTCGAGGCATGGCGCAATGGACAGGGGACGCGGTAAGAAGAGGGCAGTCCGACAGAGAGACCAGGGGAGGCAAGGCAGTAGAACGCTCGAGAGACCAAACAAGGGGGTTTGAGTGCAGTCAAGACTGATCGCACGTAAAAGAGGGTATAATTATTATCTATTATAATAATACTGGAATCTGGAGCTTCGAGCAGTCGTGATGTGCAAGGTCGAGTGCAAATCGAGTGCAGGTCGAGTGCGTTGGGCAGTGCAGGGAAATTAACGTGTTGCATATAAAAAAATATGCATCTGTCAGGATCTACATTGATTTGCTAGCAAAATGGTGGTGCGGGGAAGTACCCCAAGACACAGGTACGAATTGCTGGTCGTGTACGAATTGCTGGTCCTGACTAGTGGCCCCGCCGCTAGTCAGATGGTCGATTTTGCAGACCTGACGAGTAGTACGACTTCGGATCGTTGAACCTCACATAGCTTCCAGGTCCCTTAAGATGATCCAGAGCCTCCATATCAGCATCCGGCAGGTCAGGTCGAGCCACCGCCTCCAAGTTCTCTCGGATGCGTTCAGCGTTGAAGGACTTGGGTACCACGCTGGTACCACGCTGCACAGCCCATTTCAGGTGTATCGCGGCCGGCGTGGTTCCATGCTTATTTGCAAGAGCTTTAACCTGATGGGAGGTCAGTGATGATTGCCAGATAGGACATTCAAGTCAAAGATGTCTAGAGGCAATACGTACAGTGGGATCTTCCAGCGGTCCCGTAACGTGCTTGTTGGGCGCAACTATGTCGACTGGACGGCCTCCGAGAGGAGAGTGGGCGGTGACGTGGATTCCTTGCTCTTGACAAAATGCTAGCAGCTCATGTTGAGGTAAGTATGGATGGAGTTCGACTTGGTTCACGACTGGCTTGATTCTAGCCGTCTCGAGGAGTTTGCGAGTTTTGAGTATGTTGAAGTTGGAGATTCCTGGAGATGGTAATCAGCATCCTGTGGTCTTGACTTAGGAAGAGGAAAGTCTTTTTACCAATTGCCTTGACCAATCCCTTGTCTACGATACTCTCCATTGCTCTCCATGTGGCGCTGACGTTTGAGGTGAGTTCGTAGTCAATCAGGGGCTAAAGAAAGTCAGCCGTTACTTCTGGATGATTGAGTTGCGAGGCACTATCACCATTCCATTGGCGTCTCGTATAGTCGTCCATTTCCGAGGCTCGTCACCTCCTTCCCTTTCGTAGGCAACTGGGACTTTTCCGAAGAAGCGCGTAAGTATCCCAACGAACATGAGACAATATCAGGCGAAGTACTTACAGTGCATCAGGTACAAGTCGACTGGACATGAAGTCAGCAGGGACAGTGACGGTAGTGGTCAGATGCCGAGGTAAGAAGGGCTGAACATACGATACTCCATCCCCAAATTCTCCAGTGACAACCTCAACGCCGCCTCAACATCTTGTGGCCCGTGATGGGCGTTGAACCTGCGACAAGATGTGTCAACAACAGTGCCTATGGACAACTGAAGGGATGGGATTCACTTACAGCTTCGTAACAATAAACAGCTCCTCCCGGTTCCCTCCCCATTCTCTCACGGCTTCTCCAACGCCTTGCTCGGAGACGCCGGCGCCGTATCCGAACGCGGTGTCAAAAATGGCGATAGCCGGCCTTCAGGGCTTCCAAGACAGCCTGCTTGACCGTGGCAACAGGGCCTGGTTGAGGGGAGAAGGTACCCAGGCCAATGGCCGGGATGTCAAGGGTAGCACCACCTGTCAGCTCGACGTGGAAGACACCACTTGAAGGCTCGATAGTGGACATCGTCGAACTGTTGATGGTAATAGCTTCTTCCTGATTTCTAGGAGGGGGGTGCGGAGTAGAAGTGGTAAAAGTGAAGGAAGGTTAGTGGCGGCTCAACAGACGTTGTTTGTTATGAGGGGCAACCTCTTTGGGTGTTGGCTCCAATAATGTTACACCCCGTCATCATGTCTTATTTCCGGAGAAGAACACTGCAATGGCGAGTGAAGATCTCCCGGGTTCTATCAAATGTAGAACAGGGCGGTTCAACCATCTCCTATGGTGGGAGAAAATGGACTGTTTCATCAGAATCATCGAAGCATGGTCAGGTTTCAAACATAAAAATTGAATAAGCATCCAGGTTCAACATCCGGAAATTCTCGATGACCTCGTCCGTCGAGAGTTCTCAGCTGGCTCAACGACGGTTGGGTGATATTGTCGCCGTATCGGAAGCCTGGGTCCAGGAATTTTGAGTCGGTCAGGTATTGTTCCACTTTGGATGTCCATTGTGTTGTGAAGCCGTAGAGATGAAAAGATGTGATGTCTGCGTTCAGATAACGGGTACAAGTGGAGGGTAGGTGAGAGATTTGGTGGTCAACAAGGTACCTGCGTGGTTTGCCTGCCCCGGATTCCCCACTATTCCGAATCCACCACAGCTCCAGGCCGTCCGTGCATCACGTCACAGCTCACTGCTGGGCGCTCAGCGCGGCACCAGGATCGTAACTTTGTCCACTCCAACTGATCATCGCAACACTCAAACGCGCTCCCGGAAACAAAGAGCCCAGTGCGCCGGACAACAGTCACTGACCCAATATGGAATCAATAGCAAGGATCTCGTCGCTGCTAGAGAGCGGTAAGCTTAACTCCCTCTTCAGGTTATCGCCGTGTCCTCCTGCTGACCAAGGCGCATGTCTCTATTCCAGCCCGAGAGCTCACCCTCGATGCCGCCTCGGCCGCCCGCAGCGCCCGCAGCTCCTCCAAGCCTCTCGATCGCGTTCAGGTCAAGAAGCTCCTCGACAGTCGCAATGAACGAGAAGTGTTGGACGGTCTGCGTCGGGTCATCTCGGTACGTCTTACCGCATACATATGCCCTGGTGGCCATGGGAGCAAGTGCTAACAGCTCGGTCGCATACCTTCTAGATGATGTACCGCTCGCAAAAGACGCATCCTCTGTTCTCCTCGGTCGTCAAGAACGTCGCCTCTCCGAATATCGAGATCAAAAAACTGGTCTACATCTACCTGATCCACCATGCCGAGGAGGACCCCGACCTTGCCTTGCTCTCCATCAACACCATCCAGAAGTCGCTTTCCGATTCCAACCCCCAAGTGCGCGCCTTGGCTCTACGAACAATGTCCAACATACGGGTTCCCGTCATCAGCCAGATTGTGTCGTTGGCGATCAAGAAGGGCGCCGGAGACATCAACCCTTACGTGCGCCGAGCCGCTGCCTTGGCAATCCCCAAGTGTTACCGACTCGACCCCTCCCAAATGCCCTCGCTGCTCGAATATCTCTCGACCCTCTTAGGCGACAAGCAATATTATGTGGCAGGTGCCGCCGTTACAGCCTTTCTGGAGATCTGCCCGGACAGACTGGACTTGATACACAAGCATTACAGGCAGTTGGTCAAGATGGTGGTGGATATGGATGAATGGAGCCAGCTCTCGACACTGCGACTCATGACGGTTTATGCGCGGAAATGCTTCCCTCGACGAACCCGAATTGTGAAAACCCAGGACAAGGCGGCCGATCTTCAAGACTTCTACGGTGATAACGCCGCCGCCAACTCGAATCATGACGCCGAGGGCCAGGAGGTTGTGGTTCTCGACCCTGATCTTGAGCTACTCCTCAACAGCATCAAACCCCTCCTCCAATCACGAAACTCAGGCGTTGTGGTTTCGGTAGCACGCTGTTACGATGCTGTAGGCACGCCGGAGTATGTCAAGACAGCCATTGGGCCATTGATAGCTTTGCTACGAGGCGCTCAGGATATCCAACAGGTCGCACTCTTCAACATCGTATCCATTTGCCTTACTCGGCCTGCCGATTTCGTGCGCTATGCCTCGCATTTCCTTGTGCGTGCAACGGATACACAACCCGTATGGGAACTCAAGCTGGAGCTTTTGACTCTCATCTTCCCACATGCTCCTCTCCATGTCAAGAGCCTTATTCTGAACGAGCTTGAGCACTTCAGCCGAGGAACCGATAAGGCGCTGGTTAGGGAGGCAGTTAGGGCCATTGGCCGCTGTGCGGTAACAGACACAGCAGCTGCACCCAGGTGTCTGCGGTTGCTTCTCAGTCAGATCACTAGCTTGGACGGCACGCTGGCCGCAGAGAGCTTGACAGTGATACGACATCTGATCCAGCAGGACCCAACTGCACACGTGGCTACGGTCGTAAGGCTGGCAAAGAACTTGGACTCGGCCACCGACCCACACGCTCGTGCCACCATCATCTGGCTAGTAGGCGAGTTCTCCGGTCTCAACGGAGAAGACAACATCGCCCCTGACGTGCTTCGGATCCTGCTCAAGGACTTTCCCTCCGAGTCAGAGATTGCCAAACGACAGATCATCCTGCTCGGCGCCAAAGTCTATCTCCACTACCTCAACCGACAGATCGAAGCATCACAAAATGCCGACGGCGAACCCGGCCCTCCACCCAAGCTTCTCGAAGACGACGACCATCCGATTGCAAAACTATGGAGTTACGTGCTCCTCTTAGCTCGCTACGATACCTCGTATGATCTCCGTGACCGCACACGTCTCTACAAAGCTCTGCTCGGCGTACCCCAGCTTGCGACCCTCATGCTCCTGGCGCCCAAGCCCGCGCCCCAAGCACAAAGTCCATCGGAAATCAGGCGTGGATATACCCTTGGCTCTTCAGCCCTGGTCCTTGCCGATGCCGCTGGCGTCCATGGCGTGAGAGGCTACGAGGACTTGCCCGATTGGGTTGAGGAAGGCAAGCAGCCGGATCCGAGATTGAGAGAGACCGGTGGGCCGTCAACCGCGACGTACGGCGAGAAGCGAGTCGTGCCGGCTTTGGAAATTCTGGACGGTGGATCGTCTAGGTCGGTACCGTCGAAGGCCAACGGTCTGGGAGAGGGAGTAGGGACCAAGACTCTTGATGATTGGCTTGCGGAGGAGGAGGATGTGGGGAAGAAGGTGGCGCCGGTATCGGCACCTGTGCAACAGCAGGTTGTGGAGGAGAGTGAAGAAGAGGAGGAGGAGGAAGAGGAAACAACTGAGGAAGACGAGGAGGAGGAGGAGGAAGAAGAAGATGAAGAAGAGGAAGAGAGTTCATCGGAAGGGGAGGAATCTGATGGTGACGAGGCTGAAGATGCGAGGCTGATGGGGGCATGACATTCAACTACCTAATGCCAGTATGGAATGAATGGTCAACCGACATGGAAGAATTCCTGATAATCGACGATGTGCAAGTTATGTTGCTCCTGTTCCTCCTCATAGTCATCGGTCCTTCATTCCTTCCTGGGTTATCCGACACATCCTCTTTTCTGCCCAGAAGAAGAGTAGTATTAAGTTGTATTCTTCTTTCTTCCCACATATACAAGAAAATATCCAATCTGAACGTTCCGCCAAGCTTTGTTACAAATAAAACCGCTTAGTTCCACTCGATACCGACCAGCCTCGGGGGAATGGAAACAACAAGAAACAAAACGAGTACGACGAGCACGAAGACGAGGAAGGCCAAGGAAAGAAAGTGACTGTTGGGGCTTGAGTGAGATCGACATACGGCCACGGACTCTCAACCGGCACTGAAGTTTGATGTGGAGAGAGCGCGAGACACATTGCCACATGGCCCCCAGGACCGGTCTGATCGTTGATAGAATTGTGGCCGCCTCCGGGCGCCGGTGCCGGTGACGGTGACTGTGTCGGGAAGCGGGAAGGAGAGGGACTCGGTGCCCGACTCCTGCGCCTTCTGGCCGCCGTGTCCGCTGCGACCTCCTCTGGGGAGACCTCTTCCGAGTCCTCCTCTTCTGGTGAGGACGAGGAGTCCGGTGATGAGGAGGACCCCGAAGAACCGGGGCTTGAGGAGTCGGGGGTCGAATTAGTAGGGCCCGAGCTGGGGCTAGGGCCCGGGGCATTACTTCTGCGCCCCATGTTGCTCCCATAGGACCCATACAACGCCATGTACCTGGAGTCTCCTCTCTGCCTGAGGAGCTCCAGGTAGTCGGAGTGTCCGTCATCGAATTCGCCGCCGAGGTCTGGGAAGACGTCGTCGTTCCTGGCCCAGTCGTCCACCGCCTCTCCGAGGTTGGTGTAGGTGATCTGGATGCTGATCCACACAGCGGCATATACGATGAGGACAAGAAGAGCGAGAATGATGACGAGGAGACCGAGCGAGTGGATGACGGTGAGGAGAAAGAGGCAGACTATGAATAAGACTGCGAGAACGGCAAGACATTCAAAGAGGCGGCTGTTGTTGTTGGTGATATTGGTGGTCGGGCTGTTGATGTTGTTGGTCGCGTTGGGGGAGTTGCTGTTGATGGGGATGTCGTTGGTCGCGTTGGGGGAGTGGGTGGTGATGGGGATGATGTTGTTGGTGGCGGTGGTGGGAGTGGTGGCAGGCATGATGTTGCCCTTGCCGTTGCTGTCAGCCCCGGGATGGGCGTTGGTAGACATGTCGGAGCTAGTCTGTTGGTGCTAGAGTTTCTCGATGGAGAAAGTTAGTTGAGCCTCAAGATTGGGTAGGGAGGTTTTGGGGGTTGAAGTACATACCCAACTGCTAGAGACTGATTCGATGGGTTGGATGACCTGATAAGTCTGCTTGAATAATTGTATTATTGGGGTTAACAATCATCAAAGAGGTCTGTAGGATGGTAGCTTGTATGACTTGGAGTTGAAGCTGTGACTGATTTGGGTGATACTTCTGAGAGTGAAGAAAAGAGGTAAGGGAATGGATGGAAAAGATGGGAGGGACTGGGGAATTCAAATATCAAATTCATCGGCCCTCCAGATTACTTCCTCCCAGGCAGTACGTGCGGACTTTGGCTCTTGATGCAAGTTGTCAAAATACCAATGCATCTCCGGTGCATCTTTCGAGTGCATCTTTAGTTCCCATGTAGATGTTTCTTCCGGAATTCGTGATGCGGTCCCATCCCCGTCTCCGCCATCTCCCCGAGGGCGGCATATATGCATCACCAGGTTATAAGCAACAACTCGTCAGTCAGTTATTTTGCTCCTGTACCTCATCCTATCATTAACACTCCGGAAGCTCGTTTTCCAGGTTGCAGAGTCAAAAATGTCCGGCAACCACGTACGTGCTCTTCGATGGCTGGCAACGGAAGAGTAACCCTCGGCGCACCCACCTTTTTCCTACACGCACGCAAAAATTTGGACCATTTTGAGGACACTCAACGACACTTCCACATTCGCTCTTGGTTTCGTCGGGGGTAACATTTTGACTTCATAAATAATCAAATTCCAAACTCCCGGTAGTCCTTACTCCAAAGTACAATCATCGGCCACACTTTTTGTACGTTGCAAAGGGTGGACGCTGCGAATGCAATCATCCCTAAAGAAAGCCCTTAGTAGTTTAATGTAGGAAAGAAAGTAATATTAATAAGAAAGCGGAAGTGGGAAACCAAACCACACCCATTTGGCGAAGATATTGGGAGTTTTTTTTGTAGGAAATTATCACCAAATCCCCGAAAAGACTTTCGGTGCGTGTAGGAAAAAGCTGGGTGCGCTGAGGGTTACTCCTGCCAAAAGCATCCGTCAGATCATTAACCATGCGTCTTCTGCGCAAGATGGAAAACGAATTTCACAAATCTTGACGGTAGCAGGTAGTTGTGACGAACTGTTACAAGCACATGATTGTAATCACTGGGATATCAAAACTGGTGGTGGTAGTTTAAGTGATTCGACCGATCATCTTTCTCGTCTCGGGAAAAGACAATGGTGGCCAGTTGTATTCTTCCATGTTCCTGCCTACACAAGAAAGTAGAGGTATCCAATCTGAGAGTGAAAATACAAACATGCAATTTCTCGTCCCTAAGTCCCAAAAATCTGTCTTCCTTTTCCTTGGTCGTATTTGCCATCCTCGCCTCATTTTTTATTTTATTTTATTTTATTCCCAAACCCGGTCGAGCAGCGCAGCAGACTCTCCACCGGCAGGAAGGCTTGCTGGACTGTGGAAAACTCATATACCTTAGGTTCTCCGCCTCCTGCACACTCCACGCTCCCCACACTGGGCGACTGGGGAAATTAATGAAAATGAGGAGAAGGGGTAGGAGGAGGAGAAGGAGTAGAAGGAGGGGGAGAGGGAAGATGCGGAGGAGGAGAAGGAGGGCGAGAAGGAAATTGGGAAGAGGAAGGGCTTGGGGCATCGCTTCTACGCCGTCTATCTGCCATACCCTCCTCCTCCTCCTGCAGCAGCTGCAACAGCTGCTCCTCCGTTAACGCATCCGGCGGCATTACCTCGGACACCAAATTCAAGTGGTCGACGGCGTCAACGACTTGGGCTCTTCCACGCCCACGACCGTATAAAACCTTAACTACGAAGCCAAGAGTAAATGAAACTAGTAAGAGTCCAAAGAACATTCGGTCCATTCCCCCTACTAACACCACCATATACGTTCCGAGGGAAAATAGTAACGAGGAAAGAACGGACCCCATCGTGAGGTCAGTGTGGATGGTAGTGGATGGTTGCGGAGGTGGTTCGATATCTTGGCTGTGTCTGATGGGGATGAGATCTTTCGAAGGGCAAGTTAGCTGGGGACAAAGACGGGGATATGAGACGAATATTTGGAGTATATCGTACTCAGCTTGATTGATGCAGCTTAGATAATATTGGCGTGATAGATTATTGGTCCGGATACTCTAACTGCTAGGGGTTTAGCAAGAACGGGGGAAATTTGTGGGATGGATATGGGTGACGGACTTGAAGAGAGTTTTGGAGGTTGGGTGCAAATATCTGGAGTCTCTGACGAGAAGAAAGGAAAGCAGATAAGTGGATGGAGGATGGAGGCTGGGGAGTTTAAATACAACTCATGGAAACTTGAGAACAATTCCCCCGGCAGTGTGTACGGGATCCAGATACATTGATGAAGGTTGTTAGTGACAAGTGCATCTTTGGTTCCCGCATAAATGTATTGTTCCGAGTATATGGTCATGAATAGATGCAGTTCCAATGTCTGTCTCCGCCAGCTCTCCTTCAAGCCCGCAGATATGAAAGCATGATGGTATGAGGCGAAGCCGAATCAGGGCTCGGACGGGCTTTCACAAGCACCTTTGGGAATCCAAAGCAGATAAAATTATTGGTAATGCTGGACGCACTGGTGGTACTCTACCAGCGCTAGAAAATATCAGGAAATGAAAGAAAAAAAAAAGAATATTGTGTGTCCGACTCGGGCACCCAGGTTGGGATATCTCCACGTACAGATATGAACGGATGGCCGATGCGCCTACGTGGAGGCAAGACACAACGACGCTTTGGCTGCAGCAATGTTTTTTTTTATTTTTAATTTTTTTTTTTTCGACCCGAATTTATGCGTAATAAAGGGGTCTTGATGCAGACATCTGCTATACTATGTCTGTGGGCTTCGGGGTTTAAAAATGTATCGGACTGTCCTGGCCGGTGTACTGACGATAATAGCACGTGGATGGACACCGAAGACCACTGTTGACTTTAATCCGTCTCGGACTTCGACAGGCGCCTCAGGTGTGGCTGCTGTCTACATACTACGGGCTGCATGAGGGGACTTTGCTTCAGTTGCGTGGGCTAAGCTACACGACACAAGAAAGAGCTGACACTTCATGACACTGTAGGGGAGTTCTGAGCAGATGAAGGCGTTGGGATTCTCGAATAGATGGTTCTGCATGACGTACGAGACTGGCCATTTCCCTAACTCGGGCAGGGCCCTTCCGCTAGTGACAAAGGAGGATTGATGATGGCTCAAAGCATGAATGTACGATTTCTTACTTACCGTAACCCATCTAGTGACTGTATCTGTTCTTCCATACCAAGCGGATGGTGGGGTTAATGATGGGCAAGAGACGTGGGTTATCCTACGGTGTTAAGTCTGCTTAGGTGGTCATGAGTTTATCGAAGGGTTGCTGCCGCGTTCTGGTGGGGGTTGGGAGAGTAGACATCTAACTTGTATTGACCTGCTACAAGATCCAGCCTCCCGCCCTGTATGTTCATTTCCACTGGGTCGTGACACTCGGGCCCTGTGGTCCCGCTCAAGCACCGAACAGCTCTACGTTGCTCATCCATGTTGGTGGATGTGTTGTTCGAGTAGAAACTTGTGTTGTTCGGCATCCCGCCCGTTGTATGCCCGAATGCCCAACATCGTCCTCGCTTTGCCCAGTTGCGCTCTTCAATTCCAACCTGCTCTCCCCCGGTCGGCAATTTGGGCTCCCTCGAATGCCCGTCTGTTGCTTCCTCGTTGTTGCCAGCTGGTTTTGAGTATGGATCTCCTCTGGTAATGGGTCTCGTGGCAGAGGACCTGGACGTGCGAGTCCTTGACTCCAAAGGGGCGGATCGAGGTTCGAGGAACAGTGCGCCGGTGAGCTGTGTCGATGGTCTGGCCTCCTTGCAATTAAGATACCGTCGCTTGGGCAGGGTTAACGGGCTCAGAGGTAGAGGTAAGCAGGTTAGCTGATGACGTAGTTGAAGATATTGACCGAGTCTGGCAGATAGGCGGGGGGAGGCAGGCGGAAGGTTCAGGCGCGGGCTGGCAGACGGAGATTCGGGAAGTAAAGGACGGCCGGGATGGTGTAGCGGGCCGTGTCATGGCTTATCTCGACGTCGTTTGTATTTGGATCATCTTCCACCGATTTCTTCTGTTTCGGTATCAAGTGTGCCTTCAGGAGGAATCGAGAATGGGCAAATCGCCTGGAACTCCCCTTTGTGTACGACTGGAGTGAGCCACTAAAGAATGGTAGTGCGGTTTTTGCGTTGTCCTTTGAGCCGGCTTTTTACACAACAGCGAGAATCAGTTTTTTCCGAAATTGTGACAATCGTGGTGCTCGTCCCCAATAGCCAGACGATCAAGTTGCCTAATTTCTTTCTCTTCACGTAGGTTGATATGGTCGTCTCATCGCGATAAGGGCGGTTCCGAGATTGGAAGGCGAGGGCGACAGGGGAAACACGCTGAAGCGGGGCGCTCGAGAGAAAGGGTGAAGCAGGTCGACAGTTGACGGGACATAGTGTATGTTGGGTGGGCAGAGACTGGACTACCGCCGCGGACTTTCAGTGGAATCAGGGGCGCCTTTCATGATGAGTTGATGTTTCGAGCGTTTCATGCAAGGCTGATGGAAATAAGTTGGAGTGACTGTTGGTAAGAAAAAAGGGTTCCGGTATCGGCTGCCGAGATGCATTGCCGTACAGAAAGCTTGCCATTAGTGATCTGATAAGAGTTTTCTTTACCCGGAGTTATCAGTACCCAACGACATGAGCTGCATGCATGACAAAGATTGTTTACCCAGGTCACATAACAATGTAGCGATTTTGTCGTAAGGTACACTAGGGCAGGTACCTAGGTAGCGCCGATAGCACTTGCAAGAAAGCCTCACCAAGACATCATACCTAAACAATCGCTAGAACACCAAAATGACTGGTCAAGGAACTTGACCTCTGCCCCTAGGTGTGTAAGAAAAATGCACAAAAGGCACAAGCAGCACAAAAGGCACAAGGGAACAGATCAACAAAAAAAAAAAAAAAAAAAAAAAAAAAAAGTTATGCAAGTTATCGCCAGTGATTTGAGTTGCATTGGACATTCCTACCCATAATTTCCTTTCCCGGATTCTCCTACCATTCCTTGGTCAGTCTCTCTCCTACCTTCCTCAAGACAACCTTGACGCTCAGCAATGACTTCCTAGGACGCCACCTTGTGGGACGAATACCTCGACGGTGTTGACCATCGACGGAAGAACCTTGTCCAAAACCATCCCTTGTTCTCAGGCACCGGCTTGCTCCCCTCGCCCTTCTGTATGGTGGTCCATCTATCCCAAAGGTAATCCCCCTCCAACCACAATGCCCTTGCAAAGTAATCCGTCATGAGGTCATTCGGCGAAAAAGCATCATAGCAGTCCAAGAAGTTCGTTCGGAGCTCCATGTCGATCCAGCTAACATCGCCCACTTCTGCCAGGTGTCCAGAGAGTATATATGTCACATCGAGATGGTCTCGCTCTGTCGAAGACTTTTTGATCATGCAAAGCTTGTCATGAAGGACGTATCCAAGCTTCAGGCAGTGGTACTGCTTCTCGGGGGAGAGAGGGGAGGAAACGAGATCCTTTTCATTTTCCAACTCCTCGAGTACTGGGAGGAGGCTTTGGCCAAGCTTCGTGTCGGATGAGTGCTCACGGCCGACAAACCGCAGATCGACTCGTACCCAATGCGCAGCGTTGCCGTCGTTATCGAGATCACCGACCTGCACAAAAAGGGTCTTGCGTGTCGTATCTTTGACACCTGACAGAAACACCGACGGCCGAAGGATCCTGTCAGACAGTGAGCGACAAACCCAAACCAGAAAAAAAAAGTACAAAAAAAAGCGGAGTGAGCGCGAATCGAACGTAGGACGTGAGACAACTGGAAAGGAGTAGTAGAGCCTTATTTGCGTAGCCGGAAGACGCCAGCTGTAACACTAGCTGTCAGACGAGCCTCCTAGCCCACATGGCACTAGGAGGCAGTTGCCCCCCGCTCTTGACAGGTGACAACTCCCCAGGACCCAGGCATTGCCAGGGCGGGGGGGACGTCTGACAGCCCCTACGGTCGGGTTGAGCGGTGTAATGCGTCCACCACGCCGCTCGACCACGAGCCCACTGAATTGTTGAGAACCTGGTCCGAACTTTCGACTTATCAACCGGCCTTGGCAGCAAAGATGAGATGAAAAGGGGTAGCTGATGATGCCTACCTCAGCTCGTGTTTGAAGATGGTGAGCCATGTGCTGTCGTCAGTGTCGAGGATGGATAACGGGACTGCCAAGTCGACATTCTCACGAACACCCTGCATCCCGCGAAGTTGGAGAGAGAAATCTCCCATGACGGCGTAAGGGATGTTTTCCTTGTCGAGGATGTCCGTGACGATGTCGAGCGCAGCGACTAGCTGGCTTGTTGTTGCACCCTTGCTGGATGAGTTGAATATCTCCCACTCATGGCTGCCACAGTACTCCCCTGGTCTCAAGGGGGGCGGTCGGTTAAAGTAGTCTTCGATAATGACAAGACTGCTCTCGGTAGACGCATTAACATCATTGTTCTCCGGAGATTCAATGACAAGGCTGTTCTGCGGAGACACAATAACAAAACTGCTTTCGGTAGACTCCATGTTTTCTCAAAACTGCCAGAGAGTTCTCTCAAATGTTGTGGTGGTGTTCCGTTCGAGGTGTTGAGTGATAACGTCGCTGTACGCAGATGTCCTTTTCTCTAGGAGACGGGAACAAGAAAAGCCCAGATTAATAGCATATACTTATACTGGATTGTCGCTTGTGTCTGGGATATTCGTCGTTGACCTCGTCAATACCATGAGTAGGCCTATCGACTAACAGGTGCTGTCGAGAACACAAGGTGCAATGCTCTTGATGAACCATTGAAGCTGTCCACCATGGATGGTATTCATCGATGCTTGAGATAGGATGAGACATCAAACTGTCTAGATCCTCTCAACGGCTGAAAAAAGGATATCCATTGCGAGCTTCAAAAAACAATGTGACTGGTGAAAGATGACACAGAAACTATCTGGTTCAGTGGGACTCGGGACAATCGCGAAGTGAATGGTACTGGTGGACCACCAAAGCAACGCGATTGAGATTCGTCATTGTCCCCAGGTTGAGAATCGACCGAATGTAAATCGCATAGTTCATCATCGAGATTAATATCGGTGGTAATTTCCATGTCGAGGTCTTCCATTGTCCAAGTTCTGTGTACCTACCTATTCCTCACTCTGTTAGCTCAGGGGTTCCTTAAAAGAGCGTCCGGCAGAGGTGCACTAACACTTACACCAGAACCAAACTGCCAGGTGCCAGTGGATCTTGCCGCAGCTGGACGCTGGAAAAGGCCCCACCATTATCAGAGCATTGACCAATCACGCATACCGGATTCGTGTCCGCTCAATCGTTGCCCAAAAAGGGACGTACCCAGTCACGCCAATTCCAACGTCACTAAACATCAACTTCTGCGGTTTGCCAGTAGCATCACCAAGCTCGCCGGTGGCCCTCCCGACCCATCTACCTGTCTTCGCCCTTCTTTTCTCATTGTCCCACGGGGAAAAGAGAGCATTCCCTTGTATACTCCAGGTTATTGCCACTGACGCACACCGGGCACGCACCGGCTGGTGGCAATTACGCGTCACAACCCAAAAAGAAGGAAGGGAAGAAAACCTGCCGTCTGCACGCACACCATGGCCGAAGCTGCTGAAGACCCAAAAGACTTTACCGAATCTCCGGCAGCATCAGGCAGCCATGGCTTGCATGAAACGGCCTCCGGGCCTCAAAGCAAAAAGCGCAATGCCTTTGCTGAGCTGATGGCGCCCAAGCCCAAAGCACCCAAGCCAGACGCTGCCTCGAGTCGGTCATCCGCCGGCGCTCATCCCCCCTCGCACAAGGGAACCAAGAATTCGGGAGGCAAAAGAACCAAGTCAAAATGGAGCGGTGCCTTGGTTGAGTACATAGACCATCCCGACCGCTTCCCCCAGCACGTTGTCCGCGTGACGGACAAGACGGTTCTCATCCGTGACGCCTTCCCCAGGGCCACCGTCCATCTTCTGCTCCTCCCCCGGTCCCCCGCTCATTACGATCTGCACCCGCACCAAGCTTTCGAAGATAAGGACTTCCTTGCCATGATGCGAGACGAAGCTGCCAGCGCCGCCCGCCTGGCTGCTGCCGAGCTCGAACGCCAGCTGTCGGCCTTTTCTGCTTCGAGCAAAGCACGCAACGAAGCCATGGACAAAGGCGTCCCTTTCGACCAACTTCCGGAAGGCCGGGATTACCTGTCGGACATTCGTATCGGCGTACATGCCCACCCTTCCATGGACCATCTTCACGTGCACATCGTATCGCGCGACATGCATTCGGACAGGGTCAAGCATCGGAAGCATTACAACAGCTTCAACACGCCCTTCTTCATTCCTCTCGAGGATTACCCGCTCGCTGAGGATGACGAACGACGCAACACATCGTTCCAGAACGCAAACCTGTCCAAGGAATTTGTCTGTTGGCGCTGTGGACAGGAATTCGGTAACAAATTTGCCGAGCTCAAGAGGCATCTTGAGACCGAATTTGAACACTGGAAGAAAGAGTAAACTCTGGACTGGGATGGGGAGATTCATGACCGCACCAAAACGGGAGCGTGTCGTAAGCTGCGTCGGTACGAACCAGTTCGAGCATGCAAGGCGGTCGCGGCGCAGAACCTCGGATGGCCATGCATCACCACTGCTTGTTGCTTTTCGCCCGAGAGAGTTGGAGCCGCGCAGTTGGAGGAGACGTCCCCACACGAAAAACGAGACGAAACACTGACAAAAATTTCTATCATCGACTGTTCCCCGCATCAGGTAGTCCGGCCAACGTAGCTTCTTGTGATGTGTTGAAACACCAGGAAGAGTGTGTCGGGACCACCTATGGGCACTTTCACTGTTTCCGGTTCGACAACAAGCGAGGCACTCACTCCTGTCCCCGATTAAGATGTCGAAGACCCTACGTACCCACTTGCTTGGTGTTGGGGTTTTCAACACTGCTTGTTTACGTTTATGTTTACACTCTTTTGACCTTCAGCGATGATGTCAACTTGATGTATAGCTAGAACTGTGGACGGTAGCTCAGCAACAGATATTCAAAAATGGCCAAGATGCCACTCACCACCTTGGCCCTGTTTTGGGGTCTTCCTTGCAACAATCACACTCCCCGCACCATACTAACGACTCACAAGGAACTGGGACCTTCGCTTCTCCTTGGCCAGAACTCGTATTCCTGTCACCCGCCTGCGCAGAGGCGTCAAAAAGTGTCTGCTCTTGGAAGCTGACCTAGATCACCGACGCTCGAAAACAAGGACTGTGCTGGCATCATCAAGATATTTGTTTGAACAAGTGAGCACCCCTCCCCAAAATGTGGCCGCTACCCCTCAGCTTGGAGCCCGAAACTGGTACACGCTACCTGTATGGCACCTTTTGGCCTTGGATCTCACGATGTACGTTCTGACATGACTCGGTTCGAACCAAGGGTTAGGGGGGGCAGTGAAGTTGATGTTAAAATGTCAGACTTCGCCAGTATGCCTGTTCTGCAGGAGTTTGGTGCTGGCCTCTTTGCCAACACCACATTTATTCGTTTCACTTCATCGGTACCACGCTTTTATGCCACGTCACATTGTGATCCAGGAATCATGAAACTGGCTTGCTTATCCTACGTCTGGTTAGCCTCCATGTTGGGCATTGGTTTTCGAAGAGGAGTGGCACCTGCGATAGCGTCGTCGGCTCCTTGCGTTGACCAGTCTGCCCTTTCAGTGACAATCCAGGGGGGCGTAGTTCACGGAATCGTCAACGAGACCGAAGATCCGTGTGTACGCCAGTTTCTGGGCATCCCCTTTGCCCAACCCCCAGTTGGAGACCTTCGTTTTGCCCCGCCACAGCCTGCTGCGCCGTTTGGTGAACTCGAGGCCAAGAAGCTTCCTCCAAGTTGCATCCAATACCTCGCTACAAGCCCCCCCTCCATCTTCACCCAGGACGTGAATGAGTACAACCTCCAGGGTCTCAACACCACCAGCCCTGATATCAGCGAGGACTGCCTAACTCTAAGCATCTGGGCCCCACCCGCTACCTCCAACGACAGTCTACCCGTCATCGTCTTCGTCTACGGCGGTGCCTTTATCACAGGCGGGCAAGATGTCCCCGTCCAGATTCCCACGGACTGGGTACAACGCACAAAATCCCATATCGTCGTCACATTCAACTACCGTCTCAACATCTTCGGCTTCCCCAACGCCCTCGGCATCCCCCAGAACGAGCAAAACGTCGGTCTCCTCGATCAGCGGTTAGCCGTAGAATGGGTCCGTGACAACATCGCCGCGTTCGGCGGTGACCCTACACGGATCACCCTCTGGGGCCAAAGTGCCGGTGCGGTATCCGTGGGGTACTTCCAATACGCCTACTCTACGAACCCGATCGTGAACGCGGTCATCATGGACTCCGGCAGCGAGATGACGCCGTTGGCTTACAACTTTGATGTTGCCCATCTCGGTTTCACCCGTATTGCGGGCGAGGTTGGGTGCGGGAACCTCACGGCGGCGGAGGAGCTGGCGTGTATGCGCTCTGGCAACGTCACGGCCGAAGCTATTAACGAGGCTCTGCAGACTACCAATGAGGCGGCGGGGACGGATATTACTAAGTACATCTTTTTTACGCCGGTGGTGGATTACAGGACGGTGTTCCCAGATTATACGGCTAAGTCGTTGGCGGGGGAGGTTGCCAATGTTGTAAGTTTTCCCCTCCCCGTTGAAAGATCATGTTTGCAGACAAACAAAAACAGACGATGGATAGGAGACTGACAACCCGACTTCCTTCAGCCCACAATCCTCGGTAGTAACGCCCAAGACGGTCTCGCCTTTGTCATCCTCAACAAGAACAACATCGTCAACCAAACCGATGTTTTCGAAACGACACGAGATTTCTTCTTCTGCCCAGCCTTTAAAGCGGCTACGTAAGCTACCATCCCTCCCCACCCCTTTCCCCTCACCCCCCCAAGCCCCAGCCCAGCCCCAGAACCGACTCTAACCTTCCCCTGCCAACAGTAACCGCCTCCTAGCCTCCGTCCCCGTCTTCCGCTACAAATACTTCGGCAACTTCACCGATGTCTCGCCCCTCCCCTTCCTAGGCGCCTACCACGGCTCCGAACTCCCCCTCATCTTCGGCACCTACGACATCTTTCCCGAAACTTCGACCCAGTCGCCGCCGGCGGACGAAAAGCTGGAAGTTGCCACGAGCCATGCGATGCAGGATGATTGGGTGGCTATTGCAGCCAACGGGGCTGCTGGGCTGGAGAGGAGGGGATGGCCTCTATATGCGAGTGCGGAGGAGGGGTTGATTAGGACTTATGGGGTTGCTGCGCCGGTTGGGTCGGCGGGGGATGTATGGGGTGTAGGGGGTACACCGGCTGGGGTGGCGGATGCGAGGATGATTGAGGCGTTGTGTCCTGCGGTTTGGCAGCCGGAGGGTGTGTCGGCCTGAGGGGGTTGTCTGCCTGAGGGTCACGGTATCAGAGTGTGGGGGCGATGAGGGTTGTGTTTGAGGAGGGGGAAAGGGGAAAGGGAAAGAAAGGGGGAAGGAAGGTTAAGTGGTTTGATGGGAAGGATGGAATAGAGAGCGACAAAAAAAAAAAAGCAACCGGCGAGTGAGGGCACCGTTACTAGTCTAAATGTCCGTTTAGGGCATGAATAAAGGAAGAAATGCAAGGTCAATGACATCAAGTAAGATACCTCATCCGCCCCAAACCACCTTGGTACCTTTTCATCATTACCTAACCTCGACGTTATGGTACCGCCCGCCCGCCCGCCTGCCCGAATGGTTGCATCTACCCAACCAGGTATTCCTCTGCCTGCTTATCACGATCAAGATTAGAGAGTGTGTAGGTACTCAATGATTTGTTGGGTTTGATGGTTATGATGATGGTGTTGATGTGATACTGGTGCAGCAGCAGTTGGCAGGCATCCTCTTCAGGCCAGGTGAGTCTTTCCCCTTTTGGCTTCATCCATGCCCTGTTATTACCTTAACAATGCGTTCTTGTGGTTACTTGGTTGTTGGTTGTTTTTTTCGTTCTTTTTTTTCGTTCTTTTTTTTCTTTTTCTTTTTTTTCTTTCTTTTTTTTTTTCTTTTTTTCGAAACGGAACCTCACTAACTTCTCTCTGGCTTCGTGTCTACACTATTTATCCATTCTCTCCATGTAGCGACGGGTGATGATGGTGATATGTAATGTTGATATGTCGTACGTAACTGCATATTCTAGTGCTAACAGAACACGCCGCAGAGCGATGATGAATAGAATAAAACCTCCTTAACAAGAACGAGAAGAAGTCCAGCCGCGACTCTTTCGTATATGTCCACCGATTTTCAACCCCTTCATCCCTATAACCTTTGTACACCGTGTACTGACAGACCATGGTGGTCCCTCGGACACCGACGCTCGTCACACTTCTGCGCCATCGGTGAACACACACACCGACCGAACCACTCTCCCATCTACTGAGACCCAAGTTCCCGCAGATTCTCCTTTTCTTCCACGTTTAGATGCTGATACCAGCGGTCATTGAAGTTGCCAATGTTCTCGGTCGCGACGCGGACGAAGAACTCCACCAGGTACTGGCGGGTTTCGTCATCGCGCTCGCGCAGGGCCAGGTTTCCCTCGGCCCAGCCCATGAGCTCGGCCTTGGTGGAGCCGAGGCCGAGATCCAGAACATCGGGCTCGTCCTCCCAGCCCTCGTCATCCTCGTCGTCGTCGTCTTCCTCATCGACCTCCACGTTCTGGGCCGCGGCCGCAGAGCGAGCACCGGATTGGTTACCGGCTGTGGCCCCGAGCTCATCGACGAGCACCTTGACGATCTTGAGCGGGGCGGGGATTTGGGTGTATTGATCGGGGTCTGGAAGACGGGAGGGTCAGTTAACTGGAGGGCAAGAGATGCTAGAGCAGGTGCGTGTTGACTTACTCTGCTTGGCCCTTGATCTAGTCCTGATTCTGGTATCGTTGTTGATGATGAGATCGCCCTTGACCAAGGTTTCATTTACGCGCGCATCGTTAAGCTCGTACAGCTTGGAGAGAGCGATGATGCTACAAAGGAAGTCCGTCAGTGATGACACCCAGATGCAGGCATCGGGATGAACTTACTTCTGGCGAATCTCGTCGTATCCGGAGAAAATGGCCGAGTTCTCGAGCCATTTGCTGAGGACAATCTGGAGTCCGTTCTGGCCGTCAATAGGAGTCTCGCTCAAGAAGTTAATGACATCCCGGGCGCCTTCCACGGTAAGAGACAGGCGCGCAAAGACGAGAATGAGCGACTGGATGATGGCCACTTCTTGAGCAGTGTGTAGACGCGCGGCAACCGCCCTGAGAAGCTGAGCAAGATAAGGTCCGAGTCGCTGGGGGCCAGCCTTCTCGACCAGCTCTGCCGCGAGACCACCGACATCTGAAGCAGCATTATCCTCCATAGTAGGGTCCAAAAGTCGGTCGATAATCATCAAGCAGACTTCGAGACCCGAACGACCGTTCTCATCATTCCACGCAAACACTTGTTGGTGATCATGCATGAGCATATGCTTGACGGCCTGGGTGCCGGGGCGCAAAACCTCTCCCTCTGTCGACGACATCAGAAGCCTGGCAAGCTTGGGAAGAGTGTGTTCGACGAAGCCAACAGGTAGAGGCTCCACGCCAAACTCGACAAGGATTGACAGGAGTTCGACGGCAAGCTGTGAAGTGTCAGTACAGTAAACACAACCGAAAGAAAGCGGAGGAGACAAAACATACAATGATAAGCGGGTCGTCTCCAGTGACATTGGCCACGTCAAAGGCACCAGTGATAGATGGCAGGACCTTGGCGCAGAAGGCTGGGTAAGCAGTTGCGTCCTTCATGGCCTCGGCGATCTCCTCGAACGCTTCGCAAACGCTGATTTCTACATGATAATTGGCGGCACCGTGCTTGCCAAGCGTGAGCAGCATGTCAAGAGCAGTGCTATCAGGTTGGAGAACTGTGCGCATGTCGACGGCAATGGCTGCCTTGAGTGTCTCGACGATAGTTACTAGGAGGTCGTCCGAGTCCTCCAGCGAGGTAAGATCCAGTCCACTCAGGTAACCCTGAATAGCTTGAAGAATGTGGCCTTGGTACTGCGGTTCAAGGGTGGACCTGAGGAAGCCGTCCATGGCCTTGATGCAGGCGACTTGGACAAGCTCCGAGTCAGAGCTGCCAACAGTCTTGATAGTTTGTTCAAGAAGACCATATGCCGGGCTACCGGCGGCCTGGCTTAGCGCAGCTCCAGCAAGGAATCCTCGGGCACACAAGACAGGCATATCTTGCCTGTTGACGGCGTACTGAATGATTTCCCCGTAGGGGTTAGTAACCTCGACAGGAACGGTCTTCTCGCAGTCCAAAAAGTCGTTCAAGGCGCAGTTGAACAAGTAGAGCGAAGCCTCTTGCTCCCGCCAGTTATTGGCGTTGGTACCAAAGAGAGTCTTGGCAACCTCATAAAGACCTTGGAAGACCTTGGGCCCGAGCCATTCGCCGAGCTTGACAACCACATCACCACATGCCGTCCGGGCAGTGTAGTTAGCACTGACACTCGTCTCTTCGGCAAGGAATAAAGAAACATCAATGTCCCACAGGCCCTCCTCCTCTTGGGTGACCTGGGAGTACGAGACCAGCAACTGGTTGAGCTTCATGACCCAATCGATCTTGGACATGTCAGGTTGGGCCTTGATGTCGGCCTCAAGGTGCTTTTGTACAGGGCTAGCACGCAAGCACTGGTTGAGGAAGTCAAGCTCGTCCAGCACCAGGAAGTCGAGGGTATAGGGTAGGCCATCGCTGTCCTCCAGGCGGCTCTGAACTTCGTTGTTGATGAACAAGTCCTGGTAAGCATCCTGAAGTCTCGACAACTCTTGCCAAACGGCACTGAAGAAGGTGGGACTATGGGGAAGAAGCAAAGAGGGGAAAACCGTCTTGATCTTGATCAGGGTCTTGACGACCTGGACCTTGAGTGTAATGGGACCGTACCAGCTTTGGGGCTGGGAACCGGCCTCTTCGCGGTCAGGAAGTGGTGAGTTGATGACAAGCTCCATGAAGGGCAGCCAGCCGGCCAAGATTTCCTGGGCGAAACTGGTGACTTCCTTCTTGTGATCATCCTTGGCCATATCCATCAGATCGAAACAGCTACGGAACACCACGACGGCCAGGGCACGATGGTTTTGTTTGCGTTCGTTGTTGAGGGCGACATCGTAGCATGCCTTGATGATTTCGCGTGCGGTGCCGAAGAATTGCTCGTCAGTCAAACTTTCCTCGACAAGGTCTTGAAGAATGCGCAAGGCACCGTGCAGCTGGTCGTCGGTCCCGGTGGGCATGACACCCAAAACACTGGGTAGCAAGGTAGGCCATCTGTCGGGGAAGTCGGCCTGAGCGATCTTGCTGACGACCAGACTGGTGGCAACCTTGACCTTTCTGTCGCCCTCGCTTCCCAGGCAGAGGGCAAGCAGCACCTCTCTGAGTTCGTGCTTGTAGTGATCCGAAATGGGGAAACGAGGAGCCTCGCCGTCGTCTGGGCTCCAGTTGTCCTCGATAAACTGGCGCAGGTAGGTCAGGGCAGACTGGCGAATGCTGACGGGGAACGAGGCGTTGATACCGACGCGGGCGATCGCAATCGGGAAATCGGGGTTTGCTTTGGCGTGGGAGAGATCGAGCTCGGCCTGTTTGCGAGGGCCCTCGTCGGGAAGCTGCGTGTTGGCGAGCAGCTGCGCCAGTTGTTGCTCCATTTGATCCATTGTGAAGGCGTTGCAAGATGGGGTATGTGGGAGAGATGGTGGGATAATGGTGGTCGCGTAAAGTTGTGAATATCGATGGCGAGATCAGGGTTGTACGATCCAGTCGAAGTTCCAAAAATTCAGTCAAGGTATAATCCTCGGTGGCCGTTCGGGGGTATATGGTATGCGATGTACGGGCTAAGATGGGATCGAAATCGGTATCGGGATCGGGGAGTTGCGCGCAAATGTCGAGATGCCCGAGGGGCTGCACGTGTCGAGAAGGGAGAGGTGTGTCGCCCAAGAAAATGTAAAAGGCAAGCTGCTAATACGGACGCGTTGGTTTGTCGTCAGAGTGAACAACGGGATGCGGTAGAGCACGCCCGTTATAGTACGGCTCTGGTGTCGGAGGTCGTGATAGTCCGGGACGCGAGCGGAAGCTATCTGAAGATCATGGAAAGGGAAGAGTGGAAGGAGAAGCAGCTGGGGTTCCAAGCATCGAGCTTCCTGTGAAAATGGTACAGAAATATTGATTTTCTTGGGCGATATTGCTGAAGGCCCCTGTACATATTCTGTACAGTTTGCTCAAAGTGCGGGGCATAGTGGGGCTCATCACCTGCTTTGGCGTTAAATGTTCCAGTCCCTCCATGTCAAACGCGGTCATTGTCCTCCGCGAATTCTCGCGCGTCTCATCACGTAGTCCAAAGAAACATCTCAACTTTGGGCAAGTGCAAGTGGAGAGGCATATGATGAGAACGGATGATCATCATTGTCCCACAACATTGGCTCTTTCATCTGCATGATTGTGTATCTCACACAAAACCTCTTCTTTCTCCCTTTCCGTTGACATACTCAAAACAAGATCATCGTTCAAGTTAACAAAGTCAGGTGACGGAACATCTCGCCCGTATCATGTCAAATACACTCCTGTCACCGTCCTCATCATACGTGGTTTATTACTGATCATCATGTCTTCTCCTGCCCCATCCTCTCCTTCCTCTCCCCTTCATCCTCGACCTGAACACCACCATCGCCATCAGGAAATCTACGAAGAAGCACCCTCGCAGCCACTGCCCTACGATTCAAGTATCGCCCTGTTACAATCATTTGACAACTTTCTCGTTGTCGCCATTCACAACATCCTCTACTACCGTGGCATCTACCCCCAACCTACATTTCTCTCCGCCCGCGCCTACAACCTACCGGTGCATCAGAACCGCCATCCCAAGGTCTGCTCTTGGATCCGCGATGCTGTCAAAGCCGTGGCCGCGCAAATCGCAGAGGGCCGTGTATCGCGCATCGCCGTCGTGATTCACTCACCCTTCGAAGCAACACAGTTGTCTGATCCCACACAATCAGCATCATCCCAGAGCATTCCACCAGGCTCCGTTCTTGAACGCTGGATGTTTGACGTCAGCCGATTCCCAGCATGGCCCGGTGGTGCCAAACCAATGCGAGACTTCGAAAGAGCCCTAGCGAAGGAGTATAGGAGTGAAGACAGTCGAGACGACGAGTACTATTTTCCTACCGCTCAGACGGTGAGCTGGCCCGACCTCGACGAGCAGTTACGTGGTGCACTGCGACGGATGGCCTATGCTGCCGAGAAGATGGATGCCTTGCCCGAGGGATGCACTTTTACCGTGGCGGTGGAATTGAGAGACGATGCCCTTGCGCCCATTGGGGTAGGTTGACCGTCTTCCTGGGCCGACTGAGCGGTTTACGCTGACATCTCCTTCTGAATTAGCATCCCCAAGCGTGGATTCCCTCCGAACCCAATCTTCAGCCTGCCTCTCGCTCAAGACCGGAGCCAGGCGCAGATGTTGGAGGTGTCAAGACAACACCAATCCGCTCTGTCGAGGCAGGAGCCTTGTTCTTCGAATGTTGGGTCGAAGAAGGCAAAGCGAAAGAATTGTTGAAAGAGTAGGCAGGATGACTCTCAGCAGAGAAATCACCTTCGATCATGACCACAATTAATCCGCATCGCGGAGGGTTTGGAATCGCCACTCTTCAACACAGCAACGCGCGATACTGGCAAAGCTGGTTTGGGTTGCAAAGCATTCTCATTGACGGACTACCACAAGCTTTAGCAAGCTCACTGGTTGCTTGCTCCCCCTTTTCTACCCCTTCCTTTAGAGATACTATTCAGGATCCTCACTACATATCAACAAACCGCCCTCTCGTCCTCATTTCCATCGTCATCCAAACCATCCCCATCGGGGAAAAAAAGCGGTACATAACCATGGATGGTATCTGACCTTAGGACCTCGCGCTGAATGCGCATCTAGGAGGCGAAGATAGCCCACCTAGTCACGGCGCCCCATCTGGCGCAAGTTGTTTCTCCCTCAGCACCACTCCTGCCGCCCGACTGGTACGTGTTGACGGAGAGGTCGACTAGGTCTGCGATATTGCTACTGCCGACCCAAGTACCATCATTGTCACTGCTCTTGATACCAAACACACAGGGGCGCGTGATAACAAGCCTGCACCAATCACTGCTGTACAAGTCCCAAAAGTACGCGGCCTCGGAGTGGCCATTGTCGTTGCAGTAGTAGTCACGGACGGCCGCGCAATCGCCTACTGTAGGGGAGGCGCCGCTGGTCTTGTTGACCAAGGTGGTGTTGTCGCACGTGTCCGCATCCCCCTTCTTGTACTGGAGACGCTTACGCTTGTTGGGGTTGGGAGATGTTCCGTGCGCATCAGCGGAGCGTTTGAAGGCGGGGTGGACGAGGACGGCATGGGTGATTCCGTCGGCGGTGGTGATGGTGTCTTCGATGCAGGCCTCGGTCTCAACGGCGTAGACGTAGCCGTCGGGGGGGACGGCGGTCTTGACCGCGGCCTCGCCGGTGGTTGCAGCGTCCTTGGGGATGACGGCCCCGGAGGCGAGGGTGGTGGCAGTGAGGCCGAAGAGGATGGTGGAGGCGCGCATGTTGATGGTTTGTGAGTAGTCTTGAAGACTGGGTTGTAAGGCTGGTGGTTGGAGGATGACTGAAGTGGTCTTGAAGATGGATGGATGAGGATGAGGATGGTAGTGAGGAAACAAAAGGATAATTTTCGGAGCGGATGTTGACGCTTCTTATACTTCTTCGGTTTAGGGTCTCATGGCTCAAGGCAGACGGTCCGGAGCATGACAGTTGCATCACCGCTTCTTTCACGATTGAAGCTCAGTTAACCTGGTCGGAGTTGTCTCCATCGCTTCCTGCCTCCCAGTCCATGAGTCTACTCATGAGTGATTCAAGAATCTCAGGAACCATGGTACTGCAGCGGAGAATTGGCGAGGGCATCTCGCCAAGGCTAGTAGCCTCACCTGGACAACTCACTCAGTCGCATATCGTCGGCCGCCAGATGGCTAGCTCTACTGTATGGGCTCGGAGAAACCTACCTTGATATTCATGATGCCAGGGTTAACGGTGTGTGGTAACCATGTACATGCTTTCCTGACGGCCGCCAAAAGCAGTTCATAGACTTGATACAACCCTGCGTTTTCTGCACGACCTGGGTTCTGGGTTTCCCGAGGCAATACGGTATTCGAGTAAACATACTTCTTTCTGAAGTCGTCGATATTCCTGGAATGACGGTTTTTGTTGCCCCGGCTTCGACTCAACTATATGAACAGATATCATGACCCCTCTATCAATCCACTGGACTTATGGATCAGTAGTTCTCATACTCGCTTTTTCTGTTGTAGTTGCTAATTCCGCTCCAATGTCAAGGGCTTTTTTTTTTCGGTCGCGCGAACCCCAAGAGTTTCGGCGTTTCGCGCATACCTGCGATAGTTGTGAATGCTTCGGTTACATTCAAGTTTCGGCGTTTCGAAGTTGCAAAGTCCATCCACCGCTCCGACATATCCTCTTACCAAACCAATTTGCAACGGCCGCTTTTAATGTAACTATTCTGTTTGACTTGGTCAGACTTACACAGTAATAAAAGACATTTGGATCTCCGACACCGTACGTCGGCGCGGTGAGTAAGTCTGGTGCCGGCGAGATGATGAGGGAAGAACCAGAAGCCGAAGCAGTAAAGGGCGGAATAACTTTGAATGCTAGGTAAGGTACGTAACATGTCAGCTTACGGAGCGGCCGCGACTAAACTACGCGATGTACAGATGAGACGCGATGGGACGGCTTGGCCGTTCTCGACATCGTGAAGTGTGAATGAACCGTTCAGCTCAGCTTGCCGAGCAATTACCATGTTACTTTGGGTTAAGCGATCAGAACAATGAAGTGCATTTAAGGTTGCCTTTGGCCAAGAGGCTCAGTCTTACATAGTACCTCTGCTGCGGATGTGTACAGGTACTGTGTATAGTCCGAAAAGTGGAACTGGGGGTTTTGGAAGAGACTTTAACCCCTTTTGAAAAATGTCAAGGTAAAATAAAGTGATGAGAATGAGAAAGAAAAGAAAAATTGGAGAAAAAAAATGGAAAGAGAAGAGGAGAAGGAGAGACGGCTGATCAACACGGAGAGGTCATTAGTGGCTTCGAGACCTAAGGAGGAAACCCTCTCAAAAGAGTACTATGGATGTCAACATCCTCAATAGACGTCGCAGAAATGCCCATGTATAGGTAACGACTACCACAGGTATCACGTCTTGTGCCCGAAGTGAACAACCGAGCCAGTTTCATTTTGACACCGATACTCATTATTGACTTTTTTTTTGTTGTTATTTTTATATTCAACCTCTACTTCCGCCTCCCATGTCGCGTGAGACCTGTCACAGCGGTAGATTGAGTGTACAATTATAGCTGACCGATACTCATCATGGTTTGGGGAAACAAGAACCAAGTGCATGCATCGCACCTCCGACCACATTGTCCCCCCTTTTCCATTAGCAACAGCTTTTGCTTCTCTCCTATTAAGCCTCTCACTGTGCTTTAGCAGTTTCATAACCTTTGGCTTAACCTCCATGAAACCACAGCAGCATAGAACTCGACCTTTAAAGCCTCTTAAACCGAATGCTACTCAAATGATGTCCCCCCCAAACCCTCCAAACCCTCCTCCACCAAATCCACCTGAACCAAATCCTCTCCCCCCACCGCGCCCGTTACCACCAGGCCTATTCCCCCCAAACCTCGGCGCACCTCCAGGACCAACTGGATCCCACCTAGCTCCCGGCGGCGCTTGGTCATCATACCCTCCATCTCCTCCTTCCCCTCCTCCTCGCGGTCCCTGGAAAAGCGGATCATCAAAAGTCGGATGCATGCCACCTGTTCCAAATCCACCGGGACCTCGGCCTCCAGGCCTCGGCAAACCACCAAGCGGCGGCGCAAACGATCCCCTAATCGGATCATCAGGCCCCAGACCGGCTGGGTAGAGGTCACTTCTTCCGTAATCACTTCTTCCTCCTGGATTCGGTCCGCCAACCAAGCCCGGCAGGCCGCCGCGCGGATGGCGGTTAATCTCGTATTCGTCCTCAAAGTCCGGCGGGGAAAAATCTCCGGCTGGAATTGGACGACGGGCAGGCGGATCGAGGTCGTGCGGATAGGGGTAGGGTTGAGCTGGCTCAGGCATGAGCGGATGCGGAGGCTGAGGGGGAGGTTGACGAGATCCGCCGGCGCGGCGGCCGGCGTCATCTGCATCTTGCCGGGCGGCTCTATTGTCAGGATCCTCTTGGTACCCCTCCTTTTGCAAACCGGGAACGAGGCGCTGGATGATGTTGATTTTGAGCAGCGAGGCTAGGTCGGCAATGCGTTCTTCGGAGATGAACACTTTCTTTAACTTGTCACGGAGGTCGCTTCGGTCCTCTTCTCCATTCTCTTCAGAAATAGTAATCCGAATAGGCAAAGCAGCAGCCGACACATAATCCCTAGTCGTAATATCAAACCGCGCAATCCGTTCGTCACCCACACCAAGCCCGCGGATCTCAATCTTGGAGCCCATGCGGTCGACGCGAATGACGAAGCGCATCGAAGATTGTTCGTGCGCGTAGACGAAGCAGTGCGAGGACAAGCTGCGGTTCCAAGTGGCAGGCAGGCGCGGGGCGAGGGATTGGCACTCGGCTTGTTCTTCGGGCTTGCTGTCTTCGGAGAAGCCGAGCAGGCGGAAGCCGACGGAGATCATGGCTGCGTGCACAAAGAGGGCGACGGCGTCGAGGGAGCTGCTGAGGTCCGAGGTCGTGTCGTCTTTGGCGTGCGTGGGGAGGGCGGCGGCCATGTTAGAGAGGATGGCGTCGGGGCTTAATGGGGGCGCCATCTTGGTGAATGGTGTGGGTTGTCGATTAAGTGGGTGGTTTCTTTGATACGTAATATCGCAGAGGTCGGTAGATGTTGAAGGCGGTTGAGTTTGCGATTGTGGTGTGCAGAAGTAAAGCTGGGTTTAGCTGGAGGTCGTTGGAGGTTGTTATAAGTTCACGTCATCCGCGCGGCGGGAGGGAGCTCAGTTCATGTACCCCGAGCCCGTTACCCCACACCACCTTTAGGCAAGCAAGACGCAACGTCAATCGTCTGCCGTGACACTCGAGTCGAGCCTTGTACGTAGTTGGGTAATGACAACTTGCGCAAGCTGATGGAGGCAAGATGGAGGTCGTTAATTTCTCGTTACAACCGTCGCTGAATGATGCCTAAGCTGAAGTGGCAGTGAGGAAAGAGGGAGGCCGTTGAGGCAGTGGACGGTTGTTGTTCGGTATTGGCCTGTTTAAATGTACTGTAATTTATGACGCCACTCCCCTTCAGCCCTACAACGGTGGAGGTGACGATCAGCGCCAGGGTCTCTTTATCTTAACGTGCTTATCTTATCGCACCTTATTACCAAATGATACAGGTCCCGTCACTCCTCCATCCAAGACACTCTTCAACTGTACAATCAAGTTGACATCAAAACACCAAAATTTACTACATCGTATAGAGAATCATACATCATTACATACGCACACTTGACCAATCCCTCGTCGCCATCCCGTACCGTTACACATGAAGCCTCCCCTTGTCATCATCATCGACCCTGTACCCTTTTGGACCACCGTACTCAGCAGGACTATTGGTGATGATGGTGATGGTGGTTATAATACCCAATAGGCCAGTTCTGATCCACGATATCCGCTCGGATGTACAGAGCCGATGAGTTCAAAGCGTACTTTGAGTCTTCCGGATGACGATCCAAGCAGAACTTTTTGTAGCCGGGGAAGGCAGTGCTCATAGGTCGCTCATGCGGTGGGACCGGGATGGGTTGCTGCTGGTGCTGGTGCTGGTGCTGGTGGTTTCTGCTATTGACAGTGATTGAATGTTAGCTTCATCAACGACTAAATCACCACAAACCGGGGGAAAAAGCCGGAAGGAAACTCACAACCCATCACCACCCCCTCCCCCTCCTCCTCCCTGCCCATGTCCATGATGCCCATCCATAGACCCCCTCCTTCCCCTTCCACCACCACCACCTCCTCCCCTTCCCCCTCCCGCACCCCCCTCACCAAACCGACACCCCCCATCATGCCACCCATCCCCAACCTGATCCCTCCACAGTATCGCAGCCGGTTGCTTCGTCCCATCGATCCGGACCTGCATAATAGGAATCATCTGATTTGGCGCGATCCAGAGCATCTGGTGTCTATCAATGCCCTCGATATCCCTTTCCTCATTGGGCGTGTCGCTGTCGAACACGGCCACGAACACGCTCTCATCATGGAAAAAATCGGACCGGCTGACTAGGTACCGCTTCTCGTCATCCGAATAATTGGGCGTGTCATGGAAGACGAGGTGCACTTGCGAGACACCGGGCATGGAGGGGATGGGGAAGCCCCAGCCTGGGTAGGGGGGAACGTCACGTTCGGGGGCTGGGGTACCGTCGTTGCTTTCATGGCCGTAGTGATGGTTGAGGTTGTGACCAAGGTTGAGCTGGGGGGAGGTCAGAAAATGGACGAGGTCGAAGGCGATTTCATGTCGGAGCATGGCGCGCTTGTCGTGGTCGCGCCGAAGGGTGGAGGTGGTGGTGGGCGAGGAGGGATCCGTGGGCGAGACGTCCCAGAAGGAACCGAGTTTGTAGCAGACGATTTCGATGACGCCCCACGTGGAGAGCGGTGGGAGCAGCGGGAGGATGCGGGCAATCTTGCGGGAGATGGAATACTCTTGGAGGAGCGGGGAGTGTTGGATTTTGAGGAACTCGTTGTAGACGACGAGGGAGCGGTCCTCGCTGGACATGGAGCTTGAGCTGTGTTGGGCTGTTAACATGATGGCGGCCGTTGAGCTTTGAGAAGATTGAAAGAGGACTTACGAGTCTTCGCTGTCGCTGGACATGGTGGTTTCTTTTTCGGGGCAGAGCCGAGGCAGGTGAGGGATGAAGTTCTTGGTGTGAAAGAAAAGTAACGACTGCTGATTGGTAGAGGGAAAATAAATGTCAACAAACAGACTCGGCTAACAAACAAAACAATAAAACTTGCAAAGTATCCAAACGAGTGTTCCAACGAATAGAGACCAACGAGACTAGCAGCTAGTACTGCAGCTTCTACTGGTCCTTGTACGAATGAAGCTCTCGAGTATGGTGTCCAGTCCTTCCCATATTTATACTTTTCCCATCTCTAAGCCGTCCCTGGACAATTCCCCGTAGCAAAATCAGGGATCTCGATCCAAAATGATATCCCATAAACCCTGTTATGAACTTCCTCTTCAATGTCAAGTCTGACAAACGGATTGAGACTTGTGAGTCCTTGCAAGCTGGGGTTAAATCACCGTCTTCAAAGGTTTACCCGAGGGTACCCTTCTTCTTCACATCCTCCTCCTCTTCCTCCCCCCCCCCCGGAGCAAAAGCCTTGTCCAAACCCCAATCCCAGGTCATAGCTCCCGGCATATTCATACGAGGTACCATTCCTTTAGCTCCCTTTGCCCTACCACCATGGTCATGGTCATCAAAACGTATCATATCATCATCCACAGTGTTTCTTCTTTCCTTCTCTATTTTCCTCTCGAGCCCCTGCCCTTGAACCCAAGAGCCCCCAACTGTTGTAGTGTTCCACAATCCAGTACCGACAGTGCATCTGTCGGTACCCGTGTAACCGTCACACCAAGGGAAGAGAGAGAGGGAGAGCGTGTGTGTGTGTTGTCATACAGCGTTGACTATTATTTCCCTTATAAATGTGTCGTTCGTTGTTGAAGTGTGTACAACAACGAACGTTGCGTGCGTGACCATGTAAATGTCCCTAACCACTTGCCCCCCAAACCCCAATTCGGTAACCTATTGAAGACCGTGGTCTTGGAGGCACAACAGTTTAGCCATGCATGTAATGTGTTCTGTGTTCCGCATACAAATTGGTCGTACATGTTTGACACATGCATAGGTGGGTGCGGGTAGCGGTGGTCCATGGGGAGGACTCCCTCTGGCTGGCCCGTCATCCCACATTCGGCCAATTTGTGGTTTTGCTGCTGGTTCCAGAAAGCTTGGTGACCGTGGTGGTGTACTTACGAGGGCATTCACCTTGACCTCTCACATTGTCTGCCTGCCTACCGGGACCTGAGTAATACGAAGGTCGAGACGGGTTATGACATCTTCTGAATCCCTCCCCATGGTTTTCTCCTCTTTCAGACACTTGTTGGCTCATTCGGACGAGGGCGGTCTGCTGTCTCAAGACCGTTGTGTTCGCCTTGCCGGTCGGCTGCTTTGAGCTGTCGGGCCTTGATGCCTGGAAGTGTTTCGAGGACGTAGATGGTATCTCGGTCAATGAGGTTTAGGTCGTCGTCGTAGTCAAGACCGCGGATGAGGAAACAATCGTTCTTGTTGTATGAAGTCATCAGCCACGTAGTAGAGGAAGTTGGCGGAAATGACACGAGGGAGAAAATGACATACCCAATCTGACCAGACCTTGTCCAAATTCTGACACAGATCCGTGTCCTCCAGCTTGCGCCGATTAAATACGAGGTTGCCACCCCGGTGATCCCACTTGTAGTGTTCCGGCTGGTACCTCTTCTCTCGTTTCGTGGCCTCTTCTGAGATTTCACCTTCTTCGACAGCTGCTTGGCAGTCGCACGGATGGCAAAGTCCAGGGAGTTCATGTCCAAGGAAACAGTCGCCCTGCATGTCGTCCGTCTGGTAGATGGTGTGCAATATGTGGGTGAGGTTGGAGACTCTGTATTTCTGGTCTCTTTTTGACTCTCCCATGCAGACGAGATCCCAAGTTTGGCTTTGTGGGTCGAGTTTTGCACTTTCGAGAAGTCCTAACACAAGATGCTGGTCTGTAATGTTCCAAAACTCGTAATTGCCGTACGAAGCAAAGAACAACCACTCTTTAGGTTCCGGAATTGGAGCATAGCGACTCAGGGCAAGATACGATGTTGGCAGGTCACGCTGAAACAAGGTAGTCAGCCAAAGAGGAAAGCGAAGAAAGTAAGACATGGCAACGTAAAGAGGGTCCTTACCTCTCCGTACCCTGAATGGTTCTTCTCGGGGGACCAGATTAGCATTTTCATCTAACTGATGATTGGATTCGGGTACCATAGTACATACTTCTAGCGAGCCTTGGGTATGCCTTCGCTGCAGAAAATCGTTGTCGGAATCCCACAGATTCCTCGCAGGCGCTGCCACCCTTTGTGTCTTGCGTGTCCAGTGCTTGTTGAACTTTTCCAGACTTTCCAAGTACGCAAAGTCTCTTTCAGTGCCTGGCTCTTGGTCAACACCCCAAAGGGCCTCCTCGCATAGCCACATGCGGCACAGAGTCCAAATGTCCCAAGCGTCTGAAGCATCAAAGACGGCGCGAAGGTCCCTTTCCAGCTCAGTTCGGCCATTTTTGGGTGACTCTGTACTCGATTCTTCTGAAGATGTTTCAAATGGGACGGCGGCGAAGGCTTCACTCCACCACTCTTCATAGAAAGGATACTCGAACAAGTCTCGTCGACCGTCCTCGTAGAACCCAGCCTTGGCAGCGGCAAAGTGTACGCCTGGCCAGCGAAGCAAAGGACGGTATCTGTCTGCCACTTGGCGGGCCACCAGCCTCCAAATCGGAATCTCGTCCGGATGCGGAGCTACAGCAATGTCGGCCAATTCTCGACTGAGTTTCCATGGATCTGTCCTCATTCGTTCAAAGAAGCCCTTGTTCAGCTCATCATCGATCAGCTGCCCCGTTCTCCTCTCGCGTGTATCACCAGGAAACCTCCCATCATGGCGTATACTGAGTTCCTCAGCAAGTTCATCAACCTCTCCAGTATCGGCGATGAAACGTCCTGGATGATCATGGTCGACGAAACCAAGCAATCGAGCAAGGACATTGCGGAGAACCGCATCGGCCCATGACCACCTGAGAAACAAGAGACGGCTGATCTCATCAATCTCTTGTTCGTTGTCTTTGGACAAGTCAATGTAGGGGCTGGGAGTGAGGAGGACGGCCTGAACGAGGTAGCGGTCCAGGTCCGAGAGGCGCACATAGACGGTGTGGGTGAAACGTTGGCAGATCTCGGAGAATGAGTCAAGACATGAGATCTCACGGTGGACGTTCTGGATGAGACTCGTGATCTTGGGCGTGGTCAGTCGCAGCTGCCGCTGGAGGGAGTCGGCGGTTGTCTCCATGTCTGGGTCCAGGGAAGCACCTTGAATGTTACTTCCACCTTGAAGAAAGACTGACGTTGGAAGAGCACAGTCGCAGCTCAGAGGACGATGCTCCTTCCTACACCATCGTCAGGCTTCCTTCCCATTAGGCATCATTGTGTTACTAAGCAGATACGACCCAATCATCCTTCTGTGTTACACAAATAGACTGTCAGCACACGGCAGGCAATCTGCAACACATATCCGTCGCTTATTGGGTAGATGCACATCAGCGGCAGGCAACTTTCCCACGGCCTGCTTCCTCGTTCTCAATCAGTCATGATTCTTCCTCATCCAAACTCAACATCACTCCAACATTCAATTGATATCTCACTACCCACCAATGTTTTCCCTTTAAAAGGCTTTACTAGCTGAAGATCTCTTACCAACCGCTCGCTATTGTTGTCAGCACTGTTTCATTTATCCGCCTTGATTGTCGTGTCCACTGGCATCAAGCCCATAAATGATGACACGAGTCGATCTCCAGCGCAAAACACAGATTATTCGGCACGTAGAGTGCTAGTATGGAATATCTTCATTGGCTCAATCGAAGGATTGAAGTCTGAAGGAGAAAAGGGTAAGGTAAGTTGTGGGTTATCTGACAACATAAGCGCCTGTAAGCGGCCAAGCCTGGGGGTTCCCTAAGCGCCCAACAACATGGCACGCTGCCAGGGGGAGGCGCGGTAGATGGTCATCTTGGCTCAACACCATGAGATCTCAGCCTTGCTTGGATGACTTCTACTTGATGCAGATGTCGAGATCTCATCCGTTGAGAATGGCTAGAAGAAATGAGCCGGACGTTTTCCCTGTATCCCATTCACATCGACTACGCATTGTCATGATCATAGGCCGCGGGCGGCTTGGTTTTAGAGAAAAAATGTCAAGAAGTCGTGTTTTAATGACGAATTACCATCGGCAAGAGGAAAACTACCATCGTGTCTTCTCTTCATGATTTCGGGATAAAGCTCCAACCAACTGCTTTCCCCTCCAAAACATATCACCATCTCTCCTACTCCATCACCACCCGCGAAACCTCGGCCCAGTATATCCAGCATGACTACACTCCCCAACAGCTTTACTCACATCTCCCCCTTCCACAACATCCCTCAAGAATTAAGGCAATTCGTGTTCTCGACCTCGACCTATTATCTCCGTCTCCCATTGACAACTCGACATCACGACTATCCTTCGCTCAGGAGCCGCAACCCCTAACCGGCACTCTCCGCACAATCAACTTTGCTACTTACCCTGATTTCACGGCGCTATCATATGTCTGGGGCCCCTCTTCTGATGAGGATGTCATCATCATTCGATGTGATGGTAGTGGTGGGCATGGAGGCGGCGGGGTATGCAAAGTACCGATAATGAGAAACTGTCGAGATGCACTTGTTTCTTTGCGGAAGTTGCACAGTTATGGTCCCGGAGACCAAAGAAATGGTGGAGCAGGAGGAAACAGGGAAGAAAAAGGACAAGTGTTGACAATATGGGTGGACGCCATTTGTATAAACCAGCAAGACGAGCGGGAGAAACCCGGACAGATCGCTCTGATGGGCGAGGTGTACACATGGGCTTCCAAAGTGTGGATTTGGTTGGGCCCTGGTTGCCCAAACATTTCGCCAAACGCGTCTCCGACTCGATACGAGAGTGACTAAAGGCGAAAGAAAGGTCAAAAGAGCCATCATGGGCTTAAAACGAGCAGCCAAACTCAGAGCCATACCCCCTGGGTTGCCTTGGATCGACTCCTCCATGCATCTGAAGCAGCAAGGCCAAGGCCCGCGTACTATCTTCCAAGATACCTTCCTTGCCTGCCTCTCCCCGACCAAAGTTTTTGTCCGCCTCTGGCTCCGTGAAACGTTTGCGCAACTCAAAGCACTCTTCTTCATGTGCTGCGTCTGCTTTATGCCCCTTCCCCCAGATCTTTTTGAACCCAGCGATCTCGCCCTGATCAGAGAATAGCTACACCGCGCCTGGACCTTTCAAGAGATTATCCTCGCCAGCAACCCCATCATTCTATGCGGCGATGAATATATCACCTGGACCGAAGTTCAGCAAGGGCTGGATTGCCTCTCTTGCCCCAAACCGACGTTCCTTCTCCGAGGATTTCTACGTTTCAACCCCCTGAACAACGACGTCCACTCGGCCAACGATGTGCTCACGCTCTCCAAAATAGGCATCCTCTCCCCTAACTTCCGCTTCCCCGGTCCTTCCCCTGCAAATTCCCAAGTCGTCAAAACATGGCTAGCCCTCCTGCGCGTCTGGCGCACCATAGCCCGCCCAACGACTTGGAACGGGCGCGTCTTTCACGCGATCCCTCCTTCTTCTCCTTCTCCTTCTCCTTCCTCTCCCCATAACCACCCCCATATTGACCCTCACCCTCATACTCATCTCCAAACAATCACCACCACTTCCCCCAGAACACCAACAATCAGCACCTATACCACCCACTACCACCTCCCCCTTCACCGCCTATGGTCACTCTTCCTCCGCCCATTGATCCTCGCTTCCTTTCTCTCCCTCCTCATCCTCTTCGCCTCCCTAGCTAACCACCTTCTCGCATCGACGCCACGCGCTCTCGCAACCCTCCCTTCCCTCCATCCTGGCCACCTTTTCTCGCAATCCCGTACATCATCCTCATCTTCATCCCCTGCTGTAGCGGGCTGGCTTTCATCCACGTGTTGATACTGAGCTGGGGCAGGCCGGTGATTTGGTCCTTTACCCCTCGGGATGCGAAGCAGACGAAAGAGGAAGTAGACGAAGACGACGTTCGAAACGCGCTGGTGGTTGTTGTCAGAGAGCTGAGGGAGCGGAAGGCGACAGAGGCGCGGGATAAGAGTTTTGCCATGTTGGGTGTTTTGGGACGGCTCGGGATTTTCCTACAGCCAGTGAATTACAAGAAGAGTCTGGGGGAGGTGTATCATGAGTTCCAGGTTGTTTGTTGGGTTGTTGAGGAGGGAGTCCGCGCTGATTGCATTGCTAGTGGACACTGATGGGATTGAGGCATCAAGAAGGGGAGCAGAAAGGAATCATGAAATGGAAGGAGCACCGAGTTGGGTACCCAACTGGAGCCAGTTAAAAGCAAAACACTGGGTTAATTTCGATGAGGCGATTTATCATCGGATACAACTGGGGACTTCTCCCCCGTTACCTGCCCCTGCTTCTTCCCCTGCCCCTGGTGCTCAATCACAGGACGGGCGGCTGTGTTGGGTCGACCACGAACAAAATGACAGGGTCCTCATTGTCGAAGCCGTCATCCTCTGCCGTATTACCTACGTCTCTTCCCCAATCGGCAGCAACATGACCAGTACCGGAGCAATCTCTCACGACTATCATCAGGCAGCTTTACCTCATTCTTCCTCCCATTATCATCATCAGTTCCTCCGCACCTCCCTCGCCACCATCGACGCCTGGCTATCCGCCATCAAGCTCTACGCGCCATCCACTCCGCCTTACTACTTCCATCCCACCGCCATCTTCAAGTCTCTCTACCCGTTCGACTGGCAACCGCCTAGAGCTAAACCTGCCTCTGCAAGACATGGCCCTCAAGGAGAAGGCCACCGTAGCATAGTCAACGACCGCTTCCAAATCTGGAACAAGATCCTCAACGGTCCTTCATCCGAGTACGATTACCCCCCCGACGCGCGAGAAGAGCTCATAGACGAGATGCTGCGGCCCCCGGAGACGAGAGTGTTTACTTATAATGTCTGTGAACTGTTTGCCGGGGAGACGAGCTTGTTTATATCACAAGATGATGGATTTGTAGGGAAGGGGTCTGTGGGAATGAGGAGAGGAGGCGTGGTTGCTTTGATAAGTGGGGTTGGGCAGCCGATAACTTTGAGAGAGAATCCCCAGAGAAGTGGGAAGTTTACGGTGGTTGGGCCGGCGTTTGCATGTCGGTTGGCGGATTTGAATACGTTCAGGTCGAGCCCGGGCCCGGAGGGGGTGTATGATCCGGAGAGGGTGTGGAGGGTTTTGTGCCTTGTTTGAGGGCAAGAGCTGTCCAAGTTTACTGCCGTTTTCCATCTTTGTTCATGCGAAGAATATCCAGGTGGGCTGCATCTTCCACGTGGTCAACATACAACAAGACCCTCATTTCTTTTTGTCTGTGACGTGAGGAAGGCGCACCCCGATGACAATTTCCATTGTATTACTCGTCAGGGCTCGAGTTGCCTGGTCCGACCTTTTGGCGAGACCTGGCCTGGCAATCTGGAAGTCATTTCTTCTTTCTTTCAACCAAGCCGCTGCTCAAGCCTTTCTCCCATCATAGGTTTACTTCGTCTCTCGTCTCTCGTTTCTCGTACTTCCAAAGGACCCAAGCCACACAAGCAATCCTGATGCACAGCAAGCCAGACATGGAGCTGCGGCATGTCGTCGAACAAGTTGATGTGCAGTTCTTTCCTTGGAGTTGGTCCAGTTGCGCCTTCATTGCACTTCATTTGTCAAGAACAGCACCTGGCCACATGCCGACCTGAGAAATCTGGAGGCTACCAGCCTATCCCGTCGCGATTCGAAGCATCCCTCCCCCAGCCGAAGGGGACGTTACAAGGCAACGACGTTGAATAGCAATTACGCTGCTACTACCCCAAATTTCATTGAAAGATACCGTAGAAACTCGCGATTATCGGGTTCCAGGTTCCCCTCCTTGAGCGCCCGACAGTCGCATAGTACTGGCGGGTACGTAGGGTGCAAGTCCTAGCCTGTGTACTGAAAAGCACGCTAGTTACGGTGGTGGGCAATGTTGAAGGGCTTTTACTAACTGAGCGGATATACGTGCAGATGTATGTTGCTTGTGGTACTTACATATAGGCAAGGACGGGCGCTCTGAAAGGAAAAGTTGGAATCCGGTAATCGCGAGTTTCTACGGTGTGCAGGGGCAGTTGCGAATTAAGGTTCGTTGCCTCCCGACATCCCCGTCCTTCGCCTTTGGCAAAGGGAGGGACGCTTCTAGTCCCGACGAGTGCCTCTAGGTGGCATTCCTTTTCTTCGATAAACGTATGGAGGGCCGTCAACCACTTTCCAACATCCTCTCCCTACAGTTCTCAAAGATTACCAACACCGTTTGAAGTCCGGTCATACTCCTACTAAACATCACGTCTTTCCACCAGGCTTGCCGCAACGCAAGATCCTCACGTTCTTATCTGCAGAGACCAGATCATTGTACGTACATCTAAGGACATTAATTGAAAACCTGGCAATATCCTTCAGTCACTAACCTGATTATCCGGACAGACTATCTCTAGAAAACATGCAACTCCCCGGCATGGCTGCCCCGAGCTCTGGTGACCCAGCTCATCACAATACCGCCGCCGAGAACACAACAAGTCCCAGTCCCAGTCCCAGTGGCTTCGAGCACAACATGGTGGACGACCTGGTCATCCTGACAGAGAGATTCTTCATGGCACAAGGACAAGGACAAGGAGAACAGTCAGGGTCAGGGTCAGAGGCACAACAACCACAGCAACAACCACAGCAACAACTACAACAGGAAGCAGTAGCGCTGGCTGAGAGAATTTTGATGCTTGTTTCCCAGCAACACCTTCAAGAATCCTTTGAAAAGTCGCGCCTGGGACCGGAAGAGACTTACAGAGAGCACAAGGCCAGGGCATGCACGATTTGTGATCTGAAGTCTGTGAGAGTGGTGAAGGATGAGCTGGGCTGGAAGATGGTGCTCGAGTTTGTGGAGTTGGCGGTGTTCATGGAGTTGCCAGAGTTTAGGTTGGTGAAGGATGGGGAGCGTTGGAAGGGTGTGCGTGTAGGTCCGGGTAGTCAGGATGACTCCTCTGTTGGGCATAATAAAGTGACTTATATTGACTTGCCGCTTCCCCAGTTGTATCAACGACAACCCAAGTTCAAGTTTACCTTGCTTGGGCTCATCCTCTTCCTTGGGTCGTTGTGGTACATCGGAGAATCGACCATGTGCTCTATGTACTGCAAACCCCAGTACTGCTCTCCTGGCGAGCCTTGTAACTGGTCCCCTGATAATCCGGTATGGGGATACTCGATTCCGGTCAAGCTTGACCAATGGGTTATAGGAGGGAGAGGGAAAACTTTTGCCAACCAAGCTACGCTGGACATTACGGACTGGATTGCCGATATGTGGGATGCTGGCGTTGACATCACCAAGGTTGATACGTCTCATTACACGTGGGAGCAAAAACGACGCCATCGCAGAAGGCTCATGAAGAAGGGGCTGGTCAGACCCTCGAGGCTACGCACCCTCTCTTGAGGGAGTGCGACGGGAGTCTGGCTATAGAAACCCCGGAGGCAATCCCGCAAGATGTCCTGGACAGCTGCTCGAACCCTCCCCCCCCCCCCCCCCCCCCCCCCCCCCCCCCCCCCCCCCCCCCCACCCCCAC